>JASTWL010000049.1:0-600000 GCA_035220575.1 Temnothorax rugatulus
TTATTTGCAAAACAAATTATAATTATTATCTATTGTTATTCTCTTCACCAAGTAAATGATGAAAATTAAAGTCAACGAGATATTTTGTTCATAATGTTAAATATCGTAATCAAATTCGTGGGAAGTACCTAGAAGTGATATCGGATATGTGCATAAAAGTTCACGAGCAATTTTAATCGAATGTACTTTACAAGAATTTATTTATCTGGATTATCCCAATTTTGTCGCTTATATCAGAAACAAAATTAAACGAGATCTAACGAGTAAAGTCCATTAACTTCGATCGATGCTTTCGGAATTGCTTTGTAAGCGTATAAAAATTTGCATATATGATGTAAAATTATCAATCGCGTGACTTAATCGTCCTATAATAATTTCATTTGTGTAAATTCCGCGCGGGTAACGCGGTCGCGAAATTGAAAAGCTCTTCAGACTGCACGGGCGCCTCTTGTTGAAAGCTGCTTTTGGAGACGTCCTCTGCAAGGATCACGGTCTTTCTACGCCCACGTAATGAGCATGAAATTATGGGTGGTGGCTCGCGCGTGCAGGATCTAGTGCAAAACGTCTGGGTCCGAAGCAACAGTGTACGATAATATATAGAAATAAACGAGCCTCTCAGAAGCTAAACTGATTAACTCCATTTTTATCAACTTACTCAATTTACTTTTCCTAAATTTCTTAATTTTAGTAGAGCACGTAATTATTTATAATTTCATGAATCTCATCACTTTTTTTCTACTTTTTATTTCACACAGTTGATCAGTTTAGCCTTTGAGAGGCTCAACTCGAAGGGGAGTTAAAAAATATACAATTATACCAGGTATAAGTGCTATTATTTTAATATTTGATGCCATGACGCGCGATAATCGAATTTTGAATAAGCAGATCGGAGTATGTGAGTAGCACGGTATATCTTAATTATGGATTTATCGACACATATATTCGAGATTTTTATTCTTTTCGTGCTATATTTGTTACTTCAATGGCGCAATTTGTATTTTTATTTATTTATTAGATTTAAGATATGGACTTGGCGCTTATCGAGCTCCTGCTCTTCGAGCTCCGTATATAAGTTTCCCATTCGTTACTCTTATTGATAATAGTGGTAAGTTATGACAAGACTCGGTGCTGGAAGGGCATAATGTACATAGGTGTGCAAGGCACACCCCGAACCCAACCTTTGCTACGACCATAGGCGGTTTGCACACGTTTCCGCGCATTTTTCCGTACAGCGTACGCGAGCGCGATAATGTGTAGCGTTTAAAATGATGTTTTGTTGCGAATACCATTTTGCGAGTATTCTCAATACTTCTATCGCACCCCGCGACAGTGATACACGGAATCGCGTTCGATGATGGACGGTTTCCTGCGAGCAAATGCAAGTAACTTGGTATTTCCTATATTGATTGGTCACCTAATTCTGATATTTTGATATATTCAGATACATGTATATTACGCATTATACTATATTTCAAAGTGTTGTTTAAACTGGCAACGTAGTTCGGGTAATTCGGATAATTCATCAGCTCGATTAATTTCGATCTATTAATCGCTCGACGTTTTGATTACTTAAGACTTGATTATTAAGCTACTAGATTATTAAAGACACATTAAAGCGACATGCTTTGTCCACGGTAATCGATAAGCGTTTCCGTAGAATTCTGTTTGTAGCGTGCAAATCGGACGATTGTATATCGAATAGGTAAATCAAGCTTCTACACGTGTGAATTCGAAAGAGGAGAATCGAAGTGATTGTCAAGTCTTACAATATGTATATATATGTCAAATTGCATTACATATCGCGCTATATGAGTGTGCGACTTTATACAGCGGTCGATATTTGGGCTAGATTCTTCAGATGTATACGATACCGAGACATGTGGTATATACCGGGTGTCTCACGATGAAATATTGAGAACCAAGGGATGTTTCATGTTGGATTCCGTTGTAGTAGAGGTCGAACGAGCTCTAGAAGCCCGTTGTCGCGAATATACGATCGCGTTTGACCATACAATTAAGAACATAAAGTCAATTTAATAAGAAATCTTCCGAATATTTTTGTCTTTTGTAATGTTTATAATATTTTGTAATGCAATTTAATTAAATGCAATTTAATTAATTTATTATTTATATTTATATTTATATTTTAATAACCAATATTAATATTTTCTGATATATTTTTATCTATTTTACTTTATTAATATACAAAGCCAGCCAAACAAATGCATATTAATATAAATATGCATTTGTTTGGCTAACTTTGTACATATTATCAACATCAGTTTTTTTATTTATTCAGATACAGACTAACATATTTGTAATCTTTTTCTTTAAAATTGATCAATATTAACACAATTTAATTTCGTACAAACGCGTTAGACTATATGTAGCTCCATATATCTGTTTAATAATGATTATTAAAATATGCGCGAACAATATAATAATTTAGATAAGAATCTTCTTACTGGTTTCGTTTTTACAATAAATTTTTTACTTAAAATTTTATTTGCGCTATATTTATTTATACAGACGTCGTCTTATCAGAGATGTCTGCTTACAAGATGAGATTGTCTCTCTGCACACGTGTGCTCTATCACGAAGAGAAAAGATGTCAAGATGTCGGTAAATTTTGCTCTTTTGTTCTCGTTACTTATCTCGTAGAGCTAACGTACGTTAATTATGACCACCGTTCTGTTTCCGTCATTGCTTATCAGTAAATTTTCGTACGTGCTGATTACAGAGATGATTAATAGTTCCTAATTTGGGAAGCTATAAAAAATGTCGGAGCAGTGAATTACTCTAGTCAGTAATTCCCATTTTAAAAAAACTGGTATAGTACAAGTAACAAAACGACGCATAGATAACATTATTGGACTGGTGAGAGGAGTAACGTTTTTGTTTTGTATTTCTGTCTGTCTTGAAAAAAAAATTTTGCACGAAAGAAAATTTATATTAATTTTTCGTCGAGTTTTAACTAGGTAGAAGAAATTAAAAATTGAGAATTATCTTGAAGTTTTAATTTAAACAACATGTACGATGCGCTTCTTATCTAAATTATTACGTTGTTTGTATTGGTTCGACCGAGGGGTAAATCGCTGAGGGCATTTCGTCGAGGCATTGCTAGGAATTATCTACTAGGAATCAGTGGAAATTGATGGGCATTGGTGGGGCCCCATAAGGCCTATTAATGCCCACTAATGCCCACCAATGCCCTCCAATGTCCACTAATTCCTAGTAATTCCTAGCAATGCCTCGACGAAATGCCCTCAGCGGTTTCCCCCTCGGGTTCGACGATGCAAAAGACATGTGGACGTAGACTTGACGGACATTTAAATGTATTCGTAGCGTGCAATCGCGTTGTGCAGTGTACGCACCCGACAAATGGAAATTTTTATGAATATTTTATCGCTTAGCCGCGTGCTTATTGAAATGATTGTTTTGGCGCAGTAACCATCCAGAGTGCTGTTTGAATTATGTAGTTTTTAATTAGAAGCATCGTTGAAGTTCAGCGCATGGTAACATTTATGCGTTTGACGTCAATGAGAAAGATGAGGTAATAGCAAAGATAGTTCCTTTGCCTTCACTAAGTCACATGGTTTAATTATGATCCTATTTGATAACCTTCCCCGTAGTCTCACTAAAAGTTGTTGCGGAGAAGTTATTAAGATAAAGAGAAGTTATTAAGATTTACGTCGAATTAACTTCAAAATTAGACGAAAGATATTAAAAGATAGATGTTCTTCGTAAATCGAAGGAAAAATAATTGGTTTCACGTTAATTTTTTTCTAAATAAATAGGTATAAGTTACACTTAAGAATACAAATTTCCATTGTCCTATATTTTGTCTAGTAATTATAACAAAACAAAAGAAAAAAGAAAAAGAGAAAATTGGTTTGTTTGCGCGTTTTATTTCTGGAATTTCGACTAGTTGGCATGTTGCATGCATGGGCAATTATGCAAGGAACAATTAACGTTATTATTCTATTATAATTAAGGCCTGAGACTGTAATTTCGTGCAAACGCATGAAATAAATCTACGTTTCATTCGCGACAATTGCAACAATTAACGCAAGCTCCAGTTTTCCGCATCTGCGGTATCGAAAAAAATAAATTTATAAAATCATTGGTTCCTATGTCATGCTACAAGCTGTCTCCGATTTCATCAATTTATCGACGTTGTGTCGGATGGACAAATACATTTTTATCGCGTTCAAGCGACACGGTGGATCGATGATGTATAGGGGAAAGCGTAAGCGATTTTTCGTTATGCGTCATTCAGCTTGATTTATGCATCGCATATAGTGCGTCAACGTGTGTAGTTATTATTAGGAATCAAAGTAAACTAAAGAGGATTTTATTAGAATTGCATAAATTACATACAACGAAGAAAAAGAAATATCAGCTTTGAAATGAGATGGGTCACAATAGTTTCAATATAAAATGATTTTAATATTATAAAATCGAACTTTTTTTTTATACGTATAATCTTTATACAGATATACCTACATAAGTTTCCTTAACTGTTTACTTTTTTTTAATGCCTGATGTTTACAATCCCATTTTCATTTAAAGTTTTCAATCCCTTTGGAAAATTTCTTGAAGTTATTGAAAACGCGGCGGTCGCTAATTGTAAGACTGTGACAAGAGAGGAGTCGAACAAAAGAAAACCGAGATAAGACACGGCGTGTTTCGCTTGCGGGCGTCCATTTCGCGCGAATGTTTGCGATGGTGTATCTCAGTTCATTTGCTTAGATACTTATGCACGCGCGGCCCATGGCATGATTATATGCAGAGCCGCAAGAGAGCCACGTGTGATGTGTGGGGTTGTTTTCGCAGTCGGATAAGCTACCGCATCCGCTTTTCTGTAAACTGGCTCTTCCTATTGCGGATTTTATCGGGCGATTTGCGCCTGCGATAATTCGCGCTGCGAGCGTACCGTGAGAATGACGACGAACCGCGGACGCATTATATATCGTTTATTTTCTGTCGCGATTGACTATTCGCAGAAACTGCTTCATCGCCATTGTATGAGGCATTTAAAATTAAAGCGGATCAAATTTACAGTTTGTGTGTAAGGTCTGTTTCAAACATGGAACTGTGTATCATAAATTACGAATATCATTCGTTCTAGCGTTGTACACTTCGTATTACAAACGAAGCGGGAACATAGAATGAATAATGGAATAAATTATTGTCGACAGGTCTACTTCGTTTCAGAGATAATAATTATCAGAGACTGGCGCTATAATTATTATTACTTTCTCAGTATCGTAGTTTTTAAATTTTCCATTATCTTCAGGATATATACGCGAAACTTTAAACGTGCATTATTGATTAAATAAGAAGTTTGAGGATTTCAGCCATCGTGTATGAAGTAACAACTGTTAAAAGATCTTATCAAAGATCTTATTATAGAATGTCTTACAATATTTTAATAACGTATTCTGGAGATTAATTAAAGATTTGTTGTAAAATGTTGTAAAAATGTTGAGATTACAATGATTTTCGAGTTGTAAACGATAAAAAAAACTACTGACATAATGAAGTTCAGGTTTGTAACACGCTATCGATTCGTCATTCGTTATTGACTTATCGCTCAGCTGATTTTACCTTTTATGTAATGTTTCGTGTAATGTGTAGGTATTACGTATATATAGCAATCAGCTGATAACGCTTGATTGTTAATAGCAAATTTTAACTATTACATGCACATAATTTAACCTTCTTCTTTAAATAAAAGTTTCAGTTGATTAAGTAATTATTTTACTTAAAAAGAATTATTAAATTTAATGTTAAATCTATAAATTTAAAGACTCAAGATTTTGTGTTCATAGAAAACATAGAATTTATAATTTATTATCGTTATTTCTTTTTCAAATTTTTACGTTCCGAGAAGAGTGAAATGATGTGATTTTATATAAATAAAGAAGAAATAAATCGTTACATTTTTCGCGGTGATTTAATTTAATTTGTTTTTGATTTTTTTAATCACACACGATTTCACTTCGTTCGGAATAGATTTAGAGAAGCGTAATGATAATAAATCAACTTTTGTTTTTAATAAATCATACTTTTTTATTTACTTTTAATAAAATGCTTTTGCGATTGAAACGAGGGCAAATTTTATTCTTCAAACAAACGTTAGATTTTAAAGTGCACGGTAATAGTTCGTTAAAATTAATGCGAAAAATACGAGGAACAGAATATTCAACGCTCAATTATATGATAATACGTTAAATATTTCGTAGCGGTTGAAGCGGCGAGTCTCTCGGTTGACAACACGCGGCGCTCGGTACTCATTGTTTATAGTTTACATTAACGTACGGCGTATTATTGTGTACGCGCGATCGGCGCGATCACCTTACTGTCATTCGCACGGCGAACTTCGAACAGGCAGACAGGCGGCGTGAGTCGGTTCGTTATCGTTATTATCTCTCGAAATGCGATTATTCTTTGTGAACACGTAACAATTATCAGCTCGGGCGTTTAATTAATTCTCACGATTAACGAGTCGTAAACGTATTGAGACGACGACTGCCTATCGAAGCAGTTATTTTGCGTAATTTACCCACTCGAAGTAGCAATCGATACGCGAATATGGATATTATAAATTATTATTTCATGGTAATTACGTGCGATAATAATTTCTTTGATGATACTTGGATTAAAATGTACATATTTCGCGCTCTGAACTCTTTGCTGCTTCAATTATAATGCACTTTATTATTTTTTTTGTATCGAGAATGTGGAATAACACGCAAATCGTCATATTGATTGATTCAGATAACGCAAAACTATGACGTATTTATCATCTATCATTTGTCAACAATACCTACATGTATACTTCGCGAAATTTATACATTCGAAATTTTTTATATTATTCAGTATCGTATGTGTGCAGTACTGAATTTTGATTGCATACTTTCGGTTGATTCATTGTACCTTATAGTTGCTTAATTGGACATTAACCCTTTACTATTCGCTTCCAATCTTTTAGTTATTAATCTTTTCGAACGTCACAAGTACGAAAGAGATAGTGTTTGAGTTCGTACAGTCGTAACTAATTTCATATTTTAATATTCGTCAATTACGCAGCATAAATTCGGTGTAATGTCGGTGATTCGTTAAATATCCTTTGCCGTCTAAAGTTCTCTCGTTGCATTATTTGTGAGTCAACGCGAATATTGAACGTAGCAGTTATATCGTGCACTATAATTATTTTTTTCATCCTGATACAATAAAACATGCGTCGCGCGCGATTAACGCCGGGAGTGCCGTGCAAAGTACCGCGTAATCGTTTTGGTAATTAATGCTTGCGTGATCGTAATTAAACATGTTGTCGCGAGCGAGTACTATGTGAATGCCATGGAATAATAACTGGCGTGCAAGAGGGGAAGGAGGAAATGATCCGGAAATTATTTGACAACGGCAACGAAACGCAGAGGTGAATATTATTTATTTTTGGCACTTGTGCGGAATTAATTGTTCACGATAGTATACGTGTATATCTCTCGTATCTGCACGAGAGAAACCGATAGACTAGATCAGCTGTGCAATAAAAGCCGATATCACCCGAACCATGAAAATCAATAACAGATAACATAGGTGCACGTGTAAGCGCAATTCGGTCCTCAAGCGCGTGAATTTCATATGATGTCACGGCCAACTTTGAGCGGATATATAATTCAAGAACAAGAAGAAATTACATCTTGTAGAGCTGCATTATCTTGTCATTTGTTTATTTAAAATTTTTCGACTGTAATCTCAGAATACGCTATTAAAATATTGTACAATAGTTGTAGAATCTATTGTTGAAACCTATTGTTATAACGGTGATTCTACAGGTATATAGCACGTTTAAAACCGAATACAGACAAGCAAACGAGTGCGAACAACTACGAATAAAGAATACGCTTCGATGACTGTGAATGGCGTTGCGAATACTGCGGTAACTCGTCGAAGGAAGTTGTTCATTCGTGCTCGTTCGCGCTCATTTGGATACGGCTCAAGAAAATGGTCAATTAGATTTTTCAGATTGAGTTTCATTTTCGAATTTTAGTCGCAGTGTTTCGTGAAACGAATGAAAAATATCGCCCGAATTCTCATTAAAGATAGCCTTGTCGCTTGAACATATTCTCCACTTTTTTTTCTATTTTCGATTCGTCGAGCTTCACGTTTTCATTATATCCTCTCGTTGCACTGACGTCCAAGGTCTTCTATAAAACGTGGGGTACGCTTTTATATAAAACTCATGAGGCATATTCAATGGTACGATTATAATTAGTCAACGGTTAACGGTAGACTGATAAAGGATCAATAATGGTGCGCAGCTGTTTTCAATCGGAATGTCGAATGATGAAATATATGTAGATTGCTTTACTGACTTTACTCTAATAACGCAAAGGATATGTTAAAATGTGTGCTTAGTTTTATAAATATCTTATTTACCGATATAGGTCTTCAGAGAGAAGTGTATCTGGACATGATTATTTACTGCATAAAACATACACGATAAAAAAGAATTTTGCTGACGTAGCAAATTGCTGCTACTGCGTATTTAATGTGGAAGCTTTTTCTATACTACATAACCAATTGTCTAATATTAAAATTAATTAATTAAATAAATGAAATTGACAAAGTTAATAAAATAAAATTAAAATTAAATAAATGAAATTAATTTAATGACTTGATTTTTATTTAATAAATTTATATGTATATAGAAATATAAATTTTCTACTAAAGCAAAATGCTCTAGAAAAAATATATATTTAGTTATTGCCTTGATAATGATGTAGAAATTAATTTGTTATTCTAGCGAAATAATTTGCTGATTCAATAAAATTAAATTTTTGGTAAATAAGATTATTTCTAACTGTTTAAATTTTTATTTATATAATAATTGATATTTGTCACGATAGTGCGCTCTCTTTACAGTATTTATATTATAATATGAATATCGTACGATTAGATGCCTCTATCTATTATCATATATACCTACACAGAGAGAATTTTTCGTTATATTTTACCGTTAAAATTACTACAAATGTGGGACAACTTGGCAATTAATCAATTATTATCGATAACAATAGGAATTTTTGAAATATACAAAAGACATATTTTACAAACAACGTAATAAAAACTACCAAGCACATTGGTAATTTTTGAAAAATTATTGAAATTTTACTATATATTTTAGTAAAATTAATCAAACATATTTTATATTTTATCGTAATAGATATTAATATTTTTCATTATGGTAAATATTAATCAGATAGCTCGTATAAAATTCTTCGTAATACATGTCGCACTATCATGATTTTCAGGATAAATTCTAAGAGAAAATTCTCTCTGTGTACTACGTTTGTCTATATCATCGTGATTTATCGCTAATTTTGCATTCGCTACCATGCTTTCGGGTTGAGCATCAATAACGTTCTCGTGATTCGTGGCGAGGGGTTACGGATAAACTGACATTGACAGAGGTGTATGCACGCTGGTACGGTAATAATGCGCGAATAATAATTCCAGCGATAGATTTCGCTATTTATAGATAGCGACGGACTTTGTTAGTTAGTCGCTTGCGAACGGTGAATAATATCGGAGCGATGTTGTGATAATATAATTTTTTTAATCACGATTATCTAACCACGCGTGACATCGATCGGCCGATCAGCTGACGAGCTTTCTAGCGTTAATTCCTTGAAACATCAGATTGATTCTAGTAGAATCTTGTGGTAGGATCAACTAGACGACTAGAGTAATATAGGGGGACATGAGGATTAATTATTAAAACGAAGTATCTCGAAGATTTTGATTAAACTTTCATACTTAATTATTAATTTCAATTAAACTTTCTTTGCTTAGTTATACATTTATTGTTTTTTTTTATTAAACACGATTAAACATCTTGATAGTACATAAATCTCCCGTTAATTAAAGTAGATTGAAAGAATGCAATATTTCAGTAAGAGTTCCAAGGATACCTCATATAGTATTTTAATACGATGGTTAATTTAGTATTTTTTTAATGACATTATCTCATTATTACATTTTCTTCTAATTTGATATTTACAAGAAAAAATGATTATAACATCTTAATATTTCCGTAACGATTATCATGTTTATAATGTATATTGAAAAATATCGTTGTATTGATTATCTCTGACCTAACATTGAATATATTGATACCTTGGCCTCGGCATGGATGACAAAGTATCGAACAGAGTCGCACCTTTGGTAGTACCGTGTGTGATTTATGCCGATGGTTAGAAACGTCTGTCACACGCTGGCCCTCAATGAATCGTGGCGGAGTAACGAAACGTCAATTGGATCGGGACATTCTGGGCAAGGGGGGATGGGGGAGACCGTCGATACCGAACGACCTTGCGGCATCGACCAACCCTCCGCTCTTCTCTTGGCTTTTCGAGTCTATATACAGTGCTTCTCCGTTTACTACGCCCTCTTACCATCCTCTCTCTCTCTCTCTCTTTCTCTCTCTCTTTTGGTCTCTTTTATCCTTCATTCTCTCTCGTCCTCTATCTTTCTCTCGTTTCCCTTTTTTCTACTGTTCTCTTAGGCTATCTGATTCCCTTCAGCCTTCGAAAAAGCTAATGATGATCCGTGTACTCGATTTGCGCGTTATCGAGAACAAATTAAATGTCCGTTCGCGTCAGGTGATTTAACTTCACTCTGTTGATGCACATTGCATCACTTGCGCCGTATTATTTTTATCATCGATGCATATGGGCGTATGTTTATCTTTGTATTAGTGCGAGAAGTTTCATCGATTACTCGATGCATCTGCTAATGCAGGAAATCATATCATGGACATTTATCACAGCTAATGACAGAAATTTCACGTATTTAATAGTATATAGGATTTTGCAAGGGTGTAATATGAGAAAATATTATTCTTTTATTACAACGTTAAAAGCGTCTTGATTTAATTTTGTTTTTTTAAATATACGTGAAGAACATTTTCACTTATCGTTTCTCGGTTCTGAATTAAATGTATTGCTTTTACAGTGATCCTAGTTTCTAGAGAGCATTTCGTATAATTTTACTTCTTCTCGGGGCAGAGTATTTTTATATAGCATTTTACAGTCGTTGATTTGACATAAGGATGTATCGACGTTGCGGTAGCGATGTTTTTACGGTGAAATAATGATCGGAGCAGTCCGCAAGAAGATGCTCGTACAAGAACCGGGACGGTCTGTCTCTTATCTTTTTTTTTTTTTTTTTATTAGACGCAATTTCTCAATGCACCGTCGCGACGACACTGACGGGTAAGACAATGGCGGGTAAACGAGGAGGAGTCCATTCCGTTGGCAACTCGACAACAGATCCCGTCCATCTGCGTCGTGAGGGACGGGCGGACGAGACACACGAGTAGAGCGCGACGGGAGGTGGAGTCTCCACCCGGCGGGGTGGCTACGGTCCTGGGGTCGCCGAGGGTGGGTTAGGCCGTGACGCGTTCGGCCCGCGAGGGGTGGGAAAGGTTACCCCGCTGGTAGAGCGGGAGGGTGCCCCGAAGCGCGGAGGGTGCGCGCTTCCGTTTGAACATCGGTGAAACGTCAGTTACCTCGCGACGATCCTTCCGCGAGGACTTTGTCCGATCGCGCTCGATGGTTCTCGATTGTCTCGAGATTGCGTCGCGCTCGTTCCGCAACCAGTTCCTCAGTTAAATTTATGCGTAGATCGGTTAACCACGGCTCGCAGTGCTGCAAAGTCTTGAAAGAGACCGGAGAGTCGGTTGTCGGTTTACGATTATCTCCCCGGCTTTATTCAACGGTTAACCACCAGGTGAAGAAGGGCTTGCGCCGAACGCGTATGATTCTCTTCAGCCTCGGTTATCTGTCCGTACATTAATCTTAGGTTTCTATTGCTATCTTGAAGAAAGAAAAAAATTATCTTTCGGATGACTTTGTCGAACGGTTAAGTAGAAGTGAAGGTGAAAGAGATGAATGAAAGCGTGAGTTGCTAAATGCGTATGCGTTTTCAGCGTCGATTTCCAGATAAGGTAGAGAAAATGATAATGCTACCAGTGGATACGTATGACGTATTCGTTTCGTTGCTCCTTTTGCGGGGATAATGAATTATTAATATTGTTTTTCTCTCTGAATAAGGCGCGAGATTTGTTTGTTTCACTCTATGAAGCGAGAGTAAAATCTGTCTACATTAAGTTTGATAAATCTATCTACATTAAGTCTGCATATTCGTGAATAATGAATATTTTGTGGATATTGGGGGCTTTGACAGTTTAATTGAAAATTCAAATTGGCCGGAGAATTTACCATTAAAATTAACACCCTCGCGTTTATAGTCGCGAATTTTCTGTCGGATATAATGAACGAGCTTATAATAGTAGACATAATATTACAATGTCTGTTCGTTTTATTTTACTTTTGGCCATTTAACAGCTGTCGTGTGATAAAAAGACATTCCTTTTTCGCTTATTTGCAGTCGAAATCGCGAGATTTTTAGGCACGAGATTCACATATATCGGGACTGTTCACATAAATGTTAAAGGCGAAGGTCCCGATGCATTCTTATTTGTAGGTAAACAATGGCATCAGGGAGTTGATGCGCTATTGACGTACTACTGACGCATTATTGACGTGCATGCGAATAAATCTTAAACGGTCGTTCTAAACCTGGCCCTTGTCGAGAACCGGGATATTTCTTGATTAAACAGGCAGCATTAAAACACGCTGTTACGCGCGCGCGCGATGATGGGACCGATAAAAACGATTTCCATGTCGACACGATGGGCAATTACGGTGGTGATAATCACTTACACGACGCGCCCGCGCGCGCAGACTTTTGTTCGTCAACTTTTTGCGTCTTCTCTCGCTAGAAAATATGCACCGCTGAAGAAGCTAAGGAAAGCGAAGTGAACTGGACTTGCGGAGGCCGCGTTCGTGATCGTGAAACCGGAGCTGGTTAATCCTTTCGGGCCTTTTCAATGTAGTCATTTGACTTATTTCCACGCTGAAACATGGGAAATTACCGCGATAATGATCACTACGCATAATTACATGCACGCAGACTTTTGTTAACTTTTATAACGTCTCGTCGGTAGAATACTCGGAAAAAATGTATGTTTGTCTCATTTCGCGTGAAAAGAGATGCATATCATTGAAATATAGCTCGCATAATTATGCTCTAAACTCGGCTCTAAAGGATAATTTGTATTTATTGACGGTTTAAATGAGTTTAAATGAGTTTATTTATTTATTGTGCTACTATTATGTAATATTGGCTAAAAATGCACATAATGCTTGTTAAAAAATTCTATAAATTTATAACTATTTTTCCTTTTTCTTAAGAATCCACTTTTAAAAATTCCGAATAAGACGTTTTTATTATTGACGCTTTTCTGCGATGCTGATTGGTTTCCTTACTGCGCTTACCTCGTGAGCATCTGTTGTCGCATATTTTGACAGTTTTGTATATCAAGGGGTTAATAGTGTAATGTAATAGTAATAATATAATAGCAGTGACAAAATATATTTTCTAAAAAGATAAATTTTATTTTTTTTTATATTAATTACTGGATACTAAAAGAAAAGGGATGACATAAAATTATTGAAAGAAATTAATTCAAAATTGTAATAAAAATAAATCTAAAACTAATTAGATGTAATAGTAATTTTATCTATTTCTATTACTACTTGTGAATTCCTCGAAAACACGCGCTTCAGCCACGTGCCTGGTTTATCGAGGCATAAAGTAATGCTTGTGTATGGCATTTGGACAATCTCTCATTTCTCTTGATCTATTCTCTCTCTCTCTCTCTCTCTCTCTTTTGTTTTCTTGTCTTAACGACAAGACGCGACGCGGTAACACTATGGGAAAATTTTATTGAGACTACCCGCGGTACGAGAGATAAAGGAACAAGTCGATCTCTTCGAGATCGAATAACAGGATTCATTGAGGCGCGCATCGTCGCGACGAGTGGCGAAGGGGGAAGATGAGCTTTATCGCTTTTCAATCTACCGAGGGTTAAGTACGCCGGGGAAGCACTCTTCTCGAATGCACTCGACTGTTGGAATTCTGCCAGCGAAGGATAATAACCTTCACCCTTGCCGGAGATCATCCGGACGTTTTGCATTAACGTCGAATTAAAACGATGCGTCGTATTGCGTGACATTGATTCGAGGCGTGCTTTCGTTTTTTTTTCTACGCAGACTATATTCTATAAATACATACATTCAATATTTTCTGAATTCTCTCTCCTTTTAAACGTTTAAACGATATTTTAATATGAGAAATTAATACTATGATAAAAAGATAAAAATGACAACTATCAAAATTACTTTATTATTTCTGAATTTATCTTTTGGCAGACTCATATTTCACATCGATATTGTGTGAATTAATTTTTTATTATAATAATATTGTATCTCAATGTTTAATTTAGACTCTATAATTCTTTCTCTTTAATTTTAATTATAATTTGCATCTCTACATAATATATACTTAAAACTTATGCTCAATTAGTTTAGTCATTAAAATCGTGTATTGAAATTTTCTAATTTGAATCTGTCTAGAAACAGATTTGTTTTGCGCGGAGTTAGCGGCGCAATTTCGAGGAAACGAAATGACAAATCCGACATTAATTGGAATGCAAACAAACTGTCTTTACGCACTATGGATTATATATATGTGATTCTTTTAATAGCTTTTAACTATAAAAGGCTGAATGGAATCTATAAAAAGCTGCAAAATTGCGAATACTTTTCTCGTAGAAGGGAATTATTACATAGCGCACATATAGAGACAATATTGTATATTAAGTATATTTTAATTCGTACGTCGTACTGACCTCGATTCTTGCGCTGACGAAATAAAATATGTCTGCCATATATTAAGTTACAAAATATTTCATTACCAGCAGCAAAGTGTTTTTCTTGTTGCAGGTATCTTTTGTTCGCGTCGCTTTATTCCTCGGTAACGAGAGTCGTCCCAGTCGAACTAATTAAATTTGTTAAATTGGACTACGATAACCTGACTAGCCGATATCCGGAAGTCAGAGATTAACGCGTTCGTTTCGATTTCCAGTCAATGAAATTTGCTGGAAAAAGATCGTCATTATAAGAAAAATTCAATACAAGATAGAATTGTGATATCAGAAACGAAGAAATTTAGGTGTGAAATAAATGTGTTCGAAGTATTCAGAAAATTAAATAATCTTTCTGATTGGCTTTAATAAAGTACATTTATATAAATGCAAATTTATTAATGATAGAATTATTTAGCTAATTTTCAATCGATGCTATTATAATTTTTGTGATACGCCTATTTGTCCCGCAGTCTACATCGCGTGTCTCCTAATGGGATTCTCTCGCCGGATGAGAAAAACACCGGCTGTGGAAATTGGCGTAGGCGCGGTCGTTTGTGAAATTATCGCGATTAATGAAGCCGGACTCGCTCGGGTGATTAATACGTCCAGATGATTCTAAGTGACATACCACTCCCCAGAATCTGCCGGAAGCACACGTGTGCAGACATGAATTTATTTCTGTGATTGTGTCAAAAGTTCTAATGGCAAAATTGCTTAAAATGCCAATATTTTTAATTCTATGAATATGATTTTGTATATCGAAAATGTTAGAAATTGAGATAGAAATATATAAGTATATTTCGGAAAATTTAATTTAATTTATATACTATAAAAATATAATTTTATATACATATGTATATATAATCTAGAGAAAGGATAAATCTGTTATCACACAAATAATAATCATGTATGTGGAAACATAAAGGATTGTTTTCGAGACAAATTGTGACTTTCGAATTTGCGAGTTTTTTTCACGGAGTGTATGTTACTCCGAGATTTATCTATCGTGAAAAATGTATATTCAATGTCAGAGTGAAAAACTGACAGCCGCATTTAGCGCGAGATGCGCAGTGCGAATGTATACGGTGCTTTATCTCGTTGTTTTCCCCTTTTGGATACCAATTAAAAACGCGAGCGTTCCCCCGAACGAAACGTGTATCTTCTCCATCTCTCGGGATTTTTTTTTTTTTTGTCGAAGCGAGCCTCGGCGTATAAAATGAATGTCCGCGGGTGAGGTTCCCTGCGCATAGCTGTTTTGGTTATTTGCAAGTCGTCGTGCACTACAGCTATACGTCGTATTGATCGATGAGAGAGATAATAATAGCGACTCGTGGCACGATGCTGCTCTGATTTGATAAGGAAATTCATTAACGCGCCCCACTTTGCTCACATTCACTGTCTCTTTTTTTTTTCTTATCGACCACAGACAGCGCGTCGATATTGTGGGGTGTTGCATCTGGATTAAAGTTTGTGATTTTCGTCGATGAAAAATGAATTGTCAAACGTAATAGTGACGTAAATGAGTAAAAATGACATTTTTCTTCTATGAACATCATATTTTATACATACACACACAGTATATACGTGTATAGTTTGATAATGGAAATGCATGTCTATATTTTACGGTAATCAATTCACGCACAATATCTATCCGTTATTAATCTTTCAAGCCGATATTCACTATATTATGATGTACAACATGGAGGAAAAAATCAAGTTTTAAGGTTCCTGCACTGATCGAGCTATAATAGTCAAAATATTAAAAAATAGAGTAACGACAACTTATTCAAAAACTAGTGTCGTTTCACGCACAATCATTTAGGCTTATTGTTAACGAACCTATAGATCCAAACTCAATATGCTGCGGATACTTATACATTCATTCATACATCACATATACCGTGCACACATACATACACAGATTTTTGTGAGTGGTAAATTTGATAAACGCACATTTGAGAAGAAGTGGAAACAAGATTTAATTCTATCACATCTAATTTAAGAATAGTAAGAATAAAAATAAGATTAAAAACTAAATACATACATATGTTTGATAGCAGTGTAGCAAAAACTTATTTTTTATTAAATTTCTTAATTTAAAAAAAGATCTAATATACTTCTGACTACAGAGCTTTTTCCGGCTTAAAGGATTAATTCTTTTACGTATTCAAATTGTTGTGCACAAAAGAGGTATCACGTTCTCATTTTCGAAATGCATTTTCTGCACCAGAAAGATATTAAACATAAAAAACAACGCATGATTTCTCAGTATTTTTTCCGCGATATGCAAATACATTTTATATAGATGTTAATGCAACAGTGATAAAACATAATCTCCGATTTGACGCGCTGTTTTTCCTTAAAAATGCTTTATATCTTTTTTATTCTTTTTTCTCCCTTTTGTTGTTGCATCTCCCGTTGGTGGGAAGGATTTTACGGATGCAGCTGCGTCATTTTTATATTGTCGCGACATCTTGTATAATAACGAGGAGCATTTACATATGAGTCGTCCGCGTGCAAGCAGGTGCAGCTGCAGGAACGTTCGTTGCATATTTCGTTGGAAGTCCGACTTGCGCGACGAAGAGACGCCTCGTTTCCGATTGTTTCGCTCTCGCGAATAATGCGGCGAGTCTAAAACACCGGGGATAAAGAAACGAAGGAGAATAAAAATTTACGCCAATAATGTAGGACGAATTGTGCACAAAGTTTTAATTGTGAATAATAAATAAAATTATACCCTGAATTAAACTTTACGTATGGAATCTTATTCGTATATGTATATACATATATCGTTAATGAATAAACAAAGAACTGTGCCAAAAGTGAAATATACAACAAATATCTATGTAACTTCTTGAATGAACATTGAAACTTCACCTGTAAATAATATGTGGCAAAAAAAACTTGGCGCAAACCCTGATGATACAATCGGAGCCAAAAAGTATTATAATGTACAACGTAGAGGAAGGAAAAAATCAAATTTTAAGGTTCTACTGATCAAGTAATAATAGTAAAAAAAAATTAGCGGTATTGTTCATTCACCAGACGATATACAGATGTAATTAATAACTGAGCTACAAACAATACTAATGGACTCGGCATGAAGTGCGTGATAAATAATAAATTTAACAATAATATAGAATAAGACGTGCGATATAATGACAATGTAACAATAATAAATCGCGATACAACGTACAACATATTTATCACTCGCATCGCGCGATATTTGCTCTCGCGTAAGATGCATCGGTGCGGTCGCAGGTAAATTCAGCAGTGCAACATTCAGGAATGTTCGCGATCCACCGAGGCGGAATAAGACGCGAGACGGTGAGAGATCCTCCTGGAGTTCCGAGGACCTCTCGCACCGAGTTGCATAGAGAGAGAGAGGACTTACTTTTTCGCGACTCGTTGTTAATAATGGCAAAGGTCGTACTGCAACCTTGAGAGCCTTGCGCCGCGTTGTAAGAGGATTCATTGTAATCCAATATGCGCTACGTGCTACGAAACATTGCACCGTGCCGGATAACGTTCGCGACATGCTCGCGCTATGTAGGCGCGAGATAGAATGATAGGTCGGTGTATTATGGAGGTTAATGCCGGCGGCCGAATTATTTAACCCGTGTCTGTACGTGACCCATTTTGTTTTCGCATTCAGATTCGCAAAGTTCATCTCGTTGCAATAGGATCATCCGATTTCCGTTTCCTTTGTAGCTTCATACAAATATAATAGCAATTTTCGTACCTATATGATTTTAACGAAAGGTACATATTTTTACATTTTACACACATGCTTATTGTTACGATAGTATTAGACTGGTGTAAAAGGTCTGTTATTTTCCCATCCAGCTTTGTGTTAAATAAAGTTAGAAAATCGAAGTTCTTTGAAAAGGGGATTGAAAAGTTCCTCTCTAGATGAAAAAAGATCATACTGAAGCGCGTGGGGCGGGCAATTCTGCCTCGATTTTGTCGGAGAATTTTGTTTTCATCTTTATTCGACAAACATGACAAACGTTTTGTCCCAATATAATGTATAGCATCGCGTCGATATATATCGTTATATACACATAATACATACGTCACATGTGTACTAGGCGTGGTTGAAAGATACAAAATTGGGCGTTGGGGAGTGTTTGAGAACCTTTGCGTTAACATGTTTGCTGAACACCTCGGCCTCTCGGGAAGCTCCAAAGTTATTTTTATTGTTTCCCTCGCGCCCTCGATAAACGTTTATTTCCCTCTCTGATATTTTGCGCGAGAGATTCGGCTCACGTATCGGCCTCCAGGGCGAGGCAACTGGCATTTCGATTTTGACGAAAGCTTGGCCAAGCTCTCGGCACCAGCACGTTCCTCCATATGGATACGTTCCCACATTGTCGACATATTCTATTCCGCAGTCGTATTCTAATTTGATCAATAGTAGATTATCGTAGAGGCTCTTTATTTAAATATCGCTCGATGCTTGAAAAAATTCGGTCTTACTTCTTTTCCAGATTTTTGCGATTAAAAAGAGATCACGGAAAGTTATTTTCTCTGTCATTTGTAACGTTTTGTTATACATATGTATTCGAAATTTTGGCAATTACGTTATTGTTGAAATATATTATTTCGGTTTAACAGGCGCTTTTTAATCATTGTTATACCACAGAAATTTCTATATATAACATTTTATTAGTTAACAAGAAATAGCATTTAACTTTTTCTTTTTTGGGGAGAATTTTAACTTTTTATTTTGAAAACCGAGTAAATCACATTTTCTTCGCCAATCAAATAATAACAAGTAGAAATATTAATCGACTCTATTGGCCATTATAATCGTCAAGACAATACGACTATTATTTGGTTTGATTATCGTCAGGACGCACTTTTAACCAAGGAATTGGTCCTTATAAATTGATGTAATCTTTGATACTTATATATAAGCATCTCATTTAATTTCATTCAATTTATAATGACCAATTCCTTGGTTAAAAGCGCGTCTTGACGATAATCGAACCAAATCATGGTCGTATTGTCTTGACGATTATAATGGCCAATAGAGTCGATTAATATTTCTACTTGTTTTTATTTTGAATTTAAGAGTTTCGGATATTACATGTGTACTCGTATGTAGAATTTCTGGAATTTTTAATCTGAAATGTTAATTCGTGAGGTTTCCAAATTCCCTGAATTTTGCGACGGGTTTATGTGTGCGTAAGGTATTTCCCTTAGGAATGCCTTTGCGTGTGATTTACTCGCAGAATGGAATACTTGTGTATGAGCTTGATACGAAGCGACACGGGAGATAGGGCACCGGGATATAGTTACATGATGGCTACGGAAAGTTCTTATCTGCACTGTCATAGCAAAGTCTGCTCAATTCCGCTGCGTTTCGGCATGCCGTACACAACGGAATAGATGAGTTCGTAACAGGGAGAAGATTGCATAAAATTACATAACGTCGTAACCGCGAGGGAGAAAAAATAATATTGCATAAATGAATGAAGACAGACATCTCTTCTCTTAATTGATAACAGCTGTTTTTGCACTTTCATAAATGCACGAGCATTATTCGTGATGTTCAATACGCAATACGTATTAATATGACGCAAGCGTACATATTGCATATTTCATATTGAATTTATTCTTCCGAGTTTATGAATATATATGTATATAGTTGTGCACAATTAAAATGGAGCTACATGTTTTTTTTTTCTGTACAAAAAGCTCCGACGCATTTAGCAGATTTATGAAATCTACAGTTTTTGTTCGCTCTTTCCTATAAAATAAACATTTTATTCAAATATTATTTATATTGCATACATACGCAAAACGCTGTAAGAGTGATCACGCATTAATTCATAAAATAACTATTATATTTTAATACAATCAACGGATTAGCGAAATATTTATTGTCAGATGACCTTTGATTTATAGTTATACAGTCTCTATTTATCACGCTCCGATAATATTAGTTGAACCGTTTGTGTAGATTTAGGAATTTCTATTCGAGCTTTTTTTGTATAGTGGCGCTCATTCAATTTGCGGGCGTCACACGTGGTAGACATTTTTATTATCGATTAATAATTGTAATCAGCACAATCTTGCAATTCGTCTTGCAATCATTAATATACAAATCGTTGTATATTAATCATTTTATTTCAGTTTGACGTTTTTACTGTTATTCAGTTAAGTAGTAGAGATAATAGCGAAAGTATTAACAAAAACATACGGACATTTTTTTTTAGGCGATATTTCGACGTTTTACAACAATCTGAACATATTGGCAGAAAAAACTCAAAAACCAATCTCTTCGTTGGTTTCTTCTACCCCTATTTCATATATAATTTTTTTAAATTTGGTTGATTAAACCCAATTTAAACGCAATCGAAAGTTCATATACGAAATTCACGAAAACAAAGCTTCCTCTATGAGGAAGCAAAAAAAGCAAATCTTGATATTGATGCTTTAAATATTGATTAATAAAAGTCATAAACTTTTGATTAAATAAAAATGTGAGAGTGCGAGTACACTCAACGACCCACGCGATGCTGCGATGCGCAGGTGCAGTGTCCGTACGATTGCAGTAGGCCAAGTATGGCCTACTTTCCGAAACAATCGCGCAATACCTAGAACATCTTGGTGGGCCAATTGTAAGTGTAGGAGTTTCAAGGGAATATGCGTGAGAATGACCCGCTTTCGTTACTTTAGACGTGTCAAGGTCGCGTTTCACCTGATATTACCAGAAATTTTATATTTTATTAATTGTATAAAAAGATAATGTTGCGATAACATGTTTACGGGGGTTTGAATATCCAGTTCCGATTCTGTTTTAGCAATAATTTGAAAAGCTAAAATTATGATATGTGCGTAGGTTTATATGTCGAGCTTTATGTGTATTCCAGGGACCTTTATACAAAAATTCTACAAACCGTTGCGTATTTAAGATCTGTTTATTACTTTTTAGAGAAGTCAAAGTTATATTTTAAGTTGAAATTATTACTTAAAAATATTTGATATTCCTATCTTCTTTTCCACATAAAAAAAAGATTAATTAAATAAAAGAGAGTAACCGATTATTGTAGAATATTAACGCATAACAATTGCATTAATTCGACAGCTCTCATTAACACTGCGCGGACACCATGTTTCCGGAGCGTATGCCTGGACACCTTGGGACTTGTAAGTCCAAAATGTGCCTTAAAGAGCCTTAAAAGGGTGTCCGCGCAGTGTTAAATTACTAAATCAAATAAATGATTAAATAATCGTAGTACAAAGTGATAAATAATTAAACAGGCAGTGTCTAAACACTGGTCGCAGATTGAAAATATCTATTCCTGATGACGATCGTCACGCGATTTTGACGAAGGTCAACGACGTCCGAGGATACGCATGAGGGAGAAGCATGTCGTGCCGACGGATTAAATCACGGCATTAGTATCGGTTATCACGAAATTTTTCGAATGCCGAGGTAGTAGGGACACCCTGCGGTAGGTCGGTTCTTCGGAAAACGGTGGCGGAGCGTGTTGGTTACCATGCAATGCCAGCTGGGATTGGTCGAGTTTGGTGGGCGAAGGGAGATCAATACTGGGAGGCTTTCGACATGGAGAGGCGTAGGCCGGTGTGTTCACCACGAGGAACGAGGACCGGGATTAACGGCTGCTACTGGCACGACCTTGATTGTGACCTTAACCTTGATAACGCCCTTGAACGAGATATACAAAAGCCCGTCGTCGTCGTCGTCGTCGTCGTCGTCGTCGTCGTTGTCGTTGTCGTCGTCGTCGTTGTCGTCGTCGTCGTCGTCCTATCGGCAACGACGGGAATTTCCGCACCGGAAAATTCGTCGCCACATTTAACTCCCTGTAGTCGAGTTTTCGCTGTAATGTCGGCTGAACTGTGTGTTGCGGATTTTATAGGTCGCCCTTTGTATATGTTACAAGGCCATTGAAGCGGCTCTCGAAACGCTGACGTAGGTATCTCTCTGGGTATAGGGTAGACAAACGTACGATGATCCTGAAAGCAGATAGCCACTTTGAAACTTTTCGTTCTGATTCATCGAGCGTGCTTGATAAACTTTCTTTATATATCAACGGTTGTCACACGGTGGAAATTAACGTTCTAAAAAAGCGCCGCATATTCACTTTGATCGTTGATTCTCTGAATCGGATTATCTATTTTCTTAATTATCCAATTTTCCAACATATGCTGTTATATATAAATTGTAGGTAATCCGAAGCGCAACCGAATAAGATCTAAAGCATTAGTATTGCATGTTTAAAAAGACTACTTTTTTTACTTTGTTATCACACAAATATAACGGAACGATAATGAAATTATCGCGATATTGAAACCGCGACGTTATTATAACAATCGCTTCGATAAACATTTGTTCTTTATGACAGAATTAATGTTATATTTCGGTAAACGTTTTACCCAAATATTATTCTATCGTTTAACTTTGATCATTGTGTTCTACTCGAACGATTGCAGCTGTACCGAAGGAAATCATTATGTCTCAACTGAGCAATAAGACTCCGCTCGATTTCCATATAATTAAGATCGGCTGTTATCATCGTCGCGGCCTTGACTATGCGCGCAGCTCGACGTAATAAAGTTTAACTGAGGTTGTTATGTTCGATTTGATCGCTCTGCCTGTAGAACCAAGATGGCCGTGTACACGTCGATGCATTAAAAATCTTCTTGTTTTTTATATGAGGCGTATTCAGAACGGGAGTGATCAATCCTATGAAGCGTTTTTAACGCTCGGTTTAATGCTAGAGTAAAATAAAGTCGTAATATAAATTACGGCACGCTGTGTAAAGCGATTTTATATTTAACGTGAAGATATCATCGACTGTATATCGTAAACTCAATCCATTCTCCCTTCGAAAGCCTCTCATATCGCAGGTGTAAGAACATCCGTAGATCGTTATGTTATCCTGCGAGTAGAGCTGTCTGTCGAGAGGATCGATTGATTGATTATCGCGAGCGTCCGTGATGTCGTTTCGTCTAAAAGGGTGTTCGATCCATCTTCAGCGATCAGTTTCTCTCCGGCATTCCTAACGGTACTTCTCCTTTTTTCTGACAGTTTCTTCGCGGATTACTCTTTTACCCTCCGTTTCTTCTCTCAATCCTCGAGCGCCCGTGTATTTCTACGGTGGATCGACAAAAAGTATGCGTCTTAACGACGAACGATGGATTGCATTTGCAAACCTGGCCAACTTCTTTGGAATTTACAAATTACTCATACGCTAATGAGCAATGAATTATTATTCAATTATTATTTGGAAATACCCTTTCGATATAAAACAGTGTCTCATGACTCGACGATTAAAGGTATCGAGGGAACACAATGGCTGTCGAAAAACATGTTTTGTAATCGCCATACCTATTTGTTTTCAGCTGCGCTGATTAATGCATTTCTCGATCGCGTTTCTTTATTATTTTGATGAGTGCGCAGTTCCCGTCGACGCGAGATAAGTAACGCAAAGATTAGAACGCGTGAAGACACGTGAAAATATTATACGACACCGGTATTTTCGATATTTCGGTACACAGTAAAAAATTTTGTGTTAATAAAGGTCCACTCACAATTTTGTGTTAAAATAACTCATTCATCGTGTTATTTTTGACATTTAGAAGTGTATTTTTTACTAAAAAAATGTCGATATAACATTTCTAAATGTCAAAAATAACACGATGAATGAGTTATTTTAACACAAAATTGTGAGTGGACCTCTATTGACACAAAATTTTTTACTGTGTATCATCATCGTCTCACGTTATTTTCACTGTTCTACAGACCGATTCATTTATCATACGTATGCGTTTCTCTCGTGATTACTTTCAGTTTTTAATTATAAATATTGTTCCAGTAATTAATTACAATTTATTAAGCCGGTATACCAACGGCATGGAGATTATATCACGATAAATAACCGTAAAGATAAAAGATTGCTCGATAAATCCTATCCGGTAATTTCTTTCTCAACTACTGAAGATTTTCTCTTAACATAATTATTTTTTATTTTATGAGAACAAGAGAATAAAGGCTGGTTTATGCAGGTTGTTGATTTAAGCCGCGAGCCCTAAGAAATTGATCAATCACAGAAGAATAATCGATTGTGATTGTGAGTTACGGCCTGCATAAACCAGCCTTAAATCTTACAAGAGAAAGAGAGAGAGAGAGAGAGAGGGAGGAGAGGAGAGGAGAGGAGAAGGAGAGATTAAATTCTTAAATCTTTTATAAGACTTTAATAAAAGAGGTTTTTCTCTAATTTAAATAGAGCGTGCACGTTTATTTATATTTTAGATTGTAATTCGTTGGTTAAGATATTTAATTAACGAAACGATGCTCCAAAATTATTAATATTATCCAAAGTGGATTAGCATAATTAAATTTATGAACTATCAAACGTTTCAAGTTAATGCTAGAGCGATGTTATTTGAATATTTAACAAAATTAGCAATGGTTTAGTATTTTTATATTTTGAGGCCTTTGCCAATTACATTCGAGTCTCGTAAACATTTCTGGGATAATATATTATCTTAAACTACTTGCCGTTTAAGTACGCTTAAGCTTTAGAAAATTTAAATATTTATTACGCGGACGAATATAGATTCGTGTCAATTTCATTTTTCTCTATTGATTTCCGAAAATAATCGAAACGAAACGCTGCTCTATCGAAGTGATTTCGCTGTCACGCCCGCGCTTGTCAAAGAGTTTAACCGAGTTTGGTCCCTCCTGTAGACTCGTTGGTGTGCCGGGGATTTGCGACAATTGGCACCATGTCAGAGGTGAGACGCGGAGGGAAATGTAAGAGAGGTGAGTGACGTCGTTGCCAACGGTCATCATCAGTTGTCGTCTCGGCCGTTATTCGTTCGCGGCTCGTTCGTGTCTGCCTGTGCAGCTGATACGCTCGTTGCCGGACGCGACGCGTAGCGTCAGTGTGAAGTCCGATCGGTTCGCTGATCATCGCGAATCGGCGAATCGGTTGTTTGCCGGTTGTGTGACCCGAGTGCACGCGCGATAACCGATATCGAAGTTCGCCGGAGCTTTCCACGCGAGTGTTTCCGCTCGAGAAGGAAAACTTCGATCGTCGCGGCCGATCGAAATTCGGACCGATTCTTCCGGCGCGAGTCGGTTAAATATCTGAATCTGGAGTAGAACGAGTTGCCAACGGCCATCCGAAATATCGGCACGTCTGATACAGCGTCTCCGATCGTGCCCGTTCGATACGCGATGTGAAATCGTTGCGGGAGATCGAGGAGATCGCGAGGTGTGTCGCGCAGGCGTTATCGATTCGACGATCGACGTTATCGGGACGCGGAAGGAATGGCGTTGTTCTCCGGTGGCGGCAGCGGTGCCGGCAGTGGCGGCGGTGGACCGCCCATTAAACCGGAAGACCCCATCCCTTCCAGGCAACGGAGCCTTAAGGATCGGCTGCGAGAAGGCATCACCGGCGGATTCGCTTGGCAGTGAGTATCGTCGGCGTGATTTACGAAACGGAAGCTGGCAAGATTCATTTTTAATCCACACGACCCCTCTAGCATCTTTTGTACTCTTTTTTTTTTTACTTTATCCTCCTCGTTAGCCATAATTTTCTCCCACGTTCTTAAAAGATTTGCCCTAGGACGGCCTAGGATGTTAATAAACGCTACTGATGGTATATTACACCGTTAAACGAGCTTTGCTACGTGCATATATAAGGCCCAGTTTCACAAGTGCCGGTTAGCTTTTAATCTTAGATTAACTCACTCTTTGTCTCTTTCTAAGGGGGACGTTAGAAGGAGACGAAGAGTGAGTTAATCTAAGATTAAAAATTAACCGACACTTGTGAAACTGGACCTAAAACTTATACAGGCTAGACGATGAAAACAGTATATATTAGTGATATATCTCCTTTATTTTGTAATCGCGATGCTAAAAATAATGGGTTATTTTGACAAAAGCGTTTATATACGAATCGACGCAAGACGTATAGAAGTATCCTTCGGAAATTACGTCACCACAAATTTATTTTCTAGCCTAATTTAAGTTTAGTATTGTAAGTCTTGTAGATTTACGAAACGGGCTTCTGACAATGAGAGAGCAACGAAGTTATTCTGAAGGAGAATAAGAACTCTTGGTCGCGCTATATTAGTGATGAGATTAAGTATCTAACAAGATTCTGTTGTAGTAGTTTCGAAACTTTCTGTGATTACTTCGAAAAATAAAAGCAATACTTGGAGTATACTCGAACCTGGGCGAAATGGGTAACTCTATGAGTACCTATGAGAAAAACAAAAGTGTTACTTCCAAATAGACTCGAATCTGCATTAAATATGTTTGAACCTTTTATGAGTTTATTTTACTAGAAATTTAATGTGTGAAACATAATGCGCGTGTATATATGTGTATGCACACAAATATCTCTTTATCACAATTTTACATGCCAACTTATTATTAGATATTATAATAACATAACATATTTGAATATTACTTGTAAAAGATTCGACTCTTTACGTTAGTAACTACTTATAAATACATTTTGAATCCTGTAGGCACTTATTCTAAAATTTGATAGTAACTAATCAGAATTCAATTACTTTGCAAGTACAATGTATGAAATATTATTTCTTATGAATATTACTCGAATCCAAGAAAATGAAACTTGATTATTGCATTTGACTCGGATTTTTAGGTACATATTGAACTTGATCTCATCCCTACGCTATATGCTATGTGCCATATCATGCTTGATTAAAACTTCTGCGCCTTTTTTTATTCTAATAAGTCCCATTTCGTGTTTAACGAAAACGTTTTGCGAAACATTCAACATTTAATTTACAATCCCCGCAGTGCAGCGTTGTATTGTATCACGCAAACCATAAATTACAATATATATTGTAATTTATATTTAACGTCGCGCGATTGTTCAGAAAGCCTCACGAACTGGTAAACGCCTAATTTTTGTACGGAAATATTCTTCGATACGTTCTCTGAAACGGATATCGTCGTGTTTGACTCGCTGTATAGCGGGTGTTACATTATAAAGTAAGGATTATCGATCATTTTAATAAATGAGCGGTGTGAAACCGCTATTACCATAAGACCGGATAAGCCGGACACTGTATAGTAGAAAGTGCACCCAGCAGATGGCGGTCCTGGATACTCCGATTATTATCCATTTTTATAATACATTATCATATCAGCGTTAAAAAAATGCCGATATCTAACGAACGCGGACGTTCCGCGTGAAAGTGTTTAAAACGGTAACAGAAAATCTTTATTGAAAGTCGGCGCGTCAAGGACCGTAGAGTGATTTTTTTGGTCTTAATTTTAATTTCGAAGCTGCGGAGATTTATATAATAATTACAATAATAATTATACATTCGCCTGAAATTGCCAGGCGGGAGTGCCATGGGAATTTCTCCAATCTCGTTTTCGAGTCGGGCAAGTATCGGCGCGGCGACGCGACGTGGCCTCGGAGCAATGATTTATCCGCTGGGACTGCGATTATATATCTGACCCGCGCGCAACTCGTTATTCAATCTCTCGCGATCCGATTTCTTTCCTCTTTTTTTCGCCATACAAATGAGAGGGAAAGTTATTAAATAGCCATCACCTATATAGTGGCCGACGAACTCACTAACCCGTTCCTCCGCACGACCCTGACCTCTCGACTCGCCGTTGGGCCAGCTTCGCGTCCGACACCATAAATTATCCCAGCAATCAAGTTCTCCGGACTCGTGCTTGTTTGCTTTATCGCGCGCTTTTTTTCGTCCTCCGCTGTCTTCCGCAGCGGTTTCCACTTTATGGAGCGTCGAATTTATTTTTCCACCTCGAAATTCCGCACGGTGAGTGGACCGGACCGAATCGAACGATTCGCTCTCGCGTGGTCCGTTTTATCGTTTTTGTGAATTGATTATTACAAGGATCGGAATTCCTCGTATTTTTCTTCATTTATTTCTGTATTGACTGTTGCTTACGGTTCGTAAGTTACGGATATTCACCTTGCATCAAATTAAAATATCATTTTTTAAGACTCACATAACACGTTGCGGGCATTAACTTCTCGCGATCCAATTATTTTTCACCAATTTTTCACGAAGAGCAAGTATTTCGTTTTTAATTGAATCAGATCGGCAGGTTTAATATGTCCTCTAAATAATAAGAATCAAAGAATTATTAATTGAATAAGGAATTGTTTGGAGGAATTTATAGAAGTTCCAAAAATATAGCTTAATTAAAGACTGTAAAAGGTTAATGCTAACAGTATTGAAAGTATTGATAACTTCCTCCCTAAATTTTTCGTTTGTCATTCTGTAATTTTGCAGTTATTATATTTTTATACCGTAATTTTACAATATTATTTATTGCTAATTTTTCCATGATAAAAAGATAGTTGGAAATTCTCCTAGACAAAAACCATCAGGCATTAGATGATGATAAATATTTCTTTTTCATATTAAAAGTTAAATGCTAGTGTTACCGTTCTTCCCCGTCGTTACTATATCGATTTCACCGCATATGGTGCAATAAACTGCAGATATAGCGACATTAGTCATTTATAATACATGTTATGGATTTCCGAATTGTGTCATGGATGCGACAGATACATCGGGAACAGATGACCAAGACGTCACTTCCGTATCCGGTATATATATAATTTCGGTCAACGATACAACCACTTTGTATAGACGTTACCGACGTGACGCATACGTCGTAGTATAAATTGAGATATTCGATAGATGTATGAGTGGGAATAATTCGACGCGTCGTTTAGTACGGAATAATTATCCGATGGCCCAGTTTCACTTTTTGACGTGTACACGCGCTGAAAGCGGATTATCGCACACTTGGAGTGTCCAGATACAAAAGTTTAGTTCGTTTCTAAACGTTTTATTTACTAAATCTTTATTAATAATTTAAAAAATTTTAGAAATAACAATATTTATATTAAAACTTCTATTAGAATTTCTACTTGTGCAACACCTTCTGTGACTTTAATGTTTGCATCAGACATCTTTGAATATTTGAATCCAATTATTGACAACATATGCCATGTCACACGTCGCATGTGAGCCATTCAGGACAAGAATAGTAGTTATAGGTTTCATATATAAAGTTCGTTTTGTTCTATAATTTTATGTTCAAAATGAACCATATTTATGAACTTAAATTATTCGTGCTCAGAATGATTCATGTACAAACCGTACATATCTGTTATAAAATGTGAATCTTGCGGGAATTTTTGTTGCTTTTGAAAAATTTTGGCTGCAATTTATTTACCTTGACTACCTTACTATTGATGGTTTCAGTTTTTTTAAATAGTTAAATAATTATAATATATTTTTCAGAAGTTATAATCCTTAATGGCAAAATAAATTAATTTCTCGCATTCTTTTTGCCATGGAAGATTTTAACTTTTAAGAAAAGCTGTGCTATAACATTGTACAACAAAAAAAGCACAAGAACAAACCTTGCAGCATTTGATAGTTTTTTGGACGCAGAAAACGATCCCGTTTGCCAAATTGCTCTATCACGTAACAATTTTGAGATATTTGCAGTTAAAGTTGCAAAAATGGGCTATTTTAGTGTATTTTGGCATATTCTAACTGCGATATGTATCGGAGAAGTTTAATCGCAATCAAAATTAAGTATGTTGTTAGGACTTTCAGCTCTTAAAAGGAATTTTTTGTGTCGCTTATGGTTAAAAAGATATTGATGATTAACGTAGGAGTCTATTGCGTCAAAATTGCGACTTACATAGCTATTAAAGGATAGATGAAGTACTTTTTAATTATGTTATTCAAATTTAAAGGTTTTTTAGGTCGCTGAAAACTAATCTGATGTCAAAGTTGATAAATTAAAAATGGCAGAGTTAATATATAGCGGATATTAAAGGTAAAAACTCAACCATTATATTAATTTTGATATCTGCCATATTGGCTCCGCCATTATGAATTTATCAACTTTGACATAAGTTTAGTTTTCAACGACCTGAAAAACTCTTAGGTTTGATTAAAAAATATTTCATAGATCCTCAATAAATATGTAAGTCGCAACTTTGACGCAATAGACTCTACGTTAATCATCAATATCTTTTTAACCATAAGCGACACAACAAATTCCTTTTAAGGGCTGAAAGTCCTAACAACATACTTAATTTTGATTGCGATTAAACTTCTCCGATACGTCACATATCGTAGTTACAATATGTCAAAATACACTAAAATAGCCCAAATATCTGAAATTGTGACGTGATAGAGCAATTTGGCAAACGGTATAGTTTTCAGCGTCCAAAAAACTATCGAATGCTGCATGGCTCGTTCTTGTGCTCGAAAAAAAGTGATCTTTTGCTGTACAGTGTAATTATTTAAGCATATATAAAAGAATTGAAAGTATCCTCTCGCATGGACACTTATTGCCATACGCTTTTGGCAAAAAGTCCCTTTTCGCTACCTGTAGAAAAAGCTTACTACAGTAGCCACCAAGGTCACGGCCAATATCGTGATTCGGATCGGTAACGAACCATCGATTGTTCCGGTAGGCCGCTCTTATATCGAGGGAAAACAAAGGAGCAGCCGATATGCCGCCCTTTATGTGGGGGATGCATCCGCATGTATGCATAGAAGCAGCGGCTGGGGATGTGCTGTGCCACCGCATCTATGCTATCGAGTTGCCGTCTGCTATCGGATACATATGTGCACGCGTATGTACTCACCGCGCACACATATCGGCACACGTATTCACGTACTTGTACACAGATGTATGCAAGATGACCGCAAATTTAGATCGCATTCCCCAGGTCTTCACCTTCGAAAACGTTCGGACGATCTTTCTGGAAAATTGGAAATATTTCCGCCCCGTGCATGATATACCTCCGTCATCGTAGACTGTTCTTTACGAAATTATTAAGATAAGAACGAGATAGAACTTATAAAACGGAATTTCATCGCAAAGTTATCTCACTTCTCCTGTTTCTTCTTTACTTATTTTTTTAAATAAAGTTTTTGCATAATTTTTAGTTCTAACGAAGGTAAAGGTATGAATGAATTAGGCATTAGTTTTTAACGGTAACACGATTAACACATTCCAATACGATAGATTGTCTATTTTGTGGTTATTTCGTTAGAATTAGTCTTTCATTTCGCTCCATCATCATCTCGTTATTATTCATAGGTAAATAATTTTATTAGAAATATTATTTGTAATACTACTTTTATATTAAATTCCTCGAAGCAATCGATTCTTTTTGTTTTAACAAAAAATACTTAAATTAAAAATACAGAATTAGATATATATTTCCCCGTAGAAATTAGAAGCAGCTAGGTATATTTCTTAATATATATCCGTAAATTTGATTCAATCGCATATATTTTCGGCTTAAGGATTTTCATCATGAATTAATCCCGCTTGTATCAAGCCTAAGATATTCGCGTCCGAGCACGTCCACGGAATTACGATGCGGACACGTGTCCAAGATCCCCGGCGAGCTAGAAGATTCCCTGCAAGCTTCTCCCGCACGTGGGAGCCTCAGACGGCAAGAAATGCATAGCTGCGTAAGCTGGCGGAAGTTTCCTGATTAAATTATCGGGCGCGCGCGTTCGTTTCGTACTTCCTCGAACGTTTCTCCAAGCTAAAATCGCCGCGCTCGGCACGAGGAATCGATTTACCGAGGGACAGAGCGAAGGATATGACGTCGTCGCGTACCCTACTTACCTATTTCGAACAAATTCTCCGGGAATCTACCTACTTACAACGGTATTAAGCGCGCCGAACGTAAGAAATTTCGGGGATGTCACGTAGGTACTTTAAAGTTACTGCTAACTTGCACTAAGTGAGTCCCGGTGCTGACGAACTTCTGGATCGACTTTGTGCTGAAAACTTATTTAGTTTACACGGCGTGATTTTTAGTATCGAAAATTCGTAATTCGATAATGTGTTTTATAAATATTTAAGAGTTCTGATTTTCCTCCATATATTTATCAAGCTAACTTTCTTGTGTACATATTATATTACATTTCCTTTAAACATTCTTATAAAAAATTCTCTCTTGCAGATTTTAGAGATTCTAAAATCTCTTTACTATCTCAGATGTTTAATTTTCCGTTTTACATTCAACTGGCATCGTCCGTGAAATAATTCCGAGGCGTCCGCCGTGAATCCACGTTGCTGTATTGTTTCTCAAAACGTAAGAGAGAAAAAAAAACGAAATAATCGGTCGGTGTTCTTGACTCACGAGGAACAAGTTCGCCCGCGCCATTAGGTAGATACTCTCTTCAGAAATCTCTTACGACGAGGTCATCGGGTAAATGGGTCAAGTAGGTTTACAAGCACTCGCTGCGTGTACTTAGGTATGCAGATTGCACGAGGCAATCGCGTTTGTGAGGCATCACTGTACACGCGCTTGTATTACGTCCATTTACGAATTTACGCCTGGCTTTACTTAACTCCGCTAATGGTGACCTACGACCTACGTTATCGCAGGCAACATATATACGGGCCAAAGGGATATGTGTATAATGTGATTCAATGTAAATCAGCAGAATGTTGAAAGCAATCAAGATCAATGAAACGTATCCACATACAGAGCGCGTGTATCCAAAAGTATCCAATAGCTGTTAAATTTTCATCTCTTTAATATTTCTTTATTTATTTTACACCTTTTAATTTCTTTAGACACCCCCCCTTGTCAATATAAAAGAGGTTATTGCTTTAATTTAAATTTTTAATTTAAAAAGAAAATTATTTTGATGATTTGCAAAACGAATCCGAATACTCTTTCTTCGAAAGTGTTTACTCCGCCGAAAGCGAAATGTATTATTTCGCTTGAGAGCGTGAGCGTGATAATAACGAGATCATTAAGAACAGAAAGTTTGAAATTAAAATGTGATTATTGTACACTTCAATAAGATTGTTGTAGACGTAATCAAGAAATTGTCGAGATTTCTTTTTTTATCTCGCGATATACGTATAGACAATCAATCTCCTTAGAATATGTTTACAAGCAAACAGATAGCTTCGTTGAAAATCCTGCTCTGCAGTATTACGTAAAACGGTACGGGACAAATAACGGCCGGGCACGATTAGATTAATTGGACGTATTAAACTAGTTTAGATCCGCGAAGCATGCGCGCCTCTCCGTTAGTGCGCACAATCTGCAATCGTAAAAGTCACACATGTGCGTATACGCGTTGCACTGCGTAAGCTTCACCGTTGCGCCGCGCCGCGCGTCGTCCTCGCGAAACGGTCTCGTTAGCGTTGCGTAAACAACCTATCTCGTTTATACAAAAAATACAGGTAATAGATGGACTATGCAATTATCAAATTGTTTATAATTAAGGGAGAAGGAGAGATAGTCGACGACTCGTCATTATTTATTTGTCGTGATTATCTTATTATATGTACATCAATCATTACATTATTCGCGACCATCAAAAATTTCGCAACGAAGACGAACGACTGGTCCTTAAGAAAGGTCGTTTCTGTCGATTTGGCCGGTCAGTGGAGGACTCTGCTCAAGGATCCCTTGGAGTGGACGTACTTGCTCTGCTCTCGCTTGTGCTTTGTTATATTATTAACTTTCGAAACATCTCGGCCTCCACGCGGCGGAGCGCCTCGTCGCAACGGCCTTCCTCTTGTCACACGGGAGCGACGCCCGTCGTCGACGTGATACTTCATCTCTCGGCGTTTCGGAGCAAAAAGATTATTGAGAGAGCAATGTCCGCCGAATGTCCTCGTATTTTATCAAGTACCGAGTCAGGGGAGAGGCGGGGAGACACGCCGCGAATCTGGTGCGCGCGGAAAAGAGAGTTCACGCGAGCGAAAGTATAACTCTCGTGCGTGAAGCGTGCCAAGGTTACTTATAATTTAATAAATTGTGAATAAGGATGGCGAAAATTACTTTACTGTAAAACAGTAACGTGGATATATAAGTGACATTAATATTATGATATCGCATTTGCTCCCACTTTAGACGATTTAAAATACGCGTCAGAATTCAGAATAGAACTCTACTTATAACTTTATGTATTGTAAAATAAGCATGTTTCAAAATATATAAAAAAGGCATGGCATATAAAATTATAAGTAGATTTTATTCCGAAATTCGACGTGAGTTATAGGTTGTTCAAAATGGGCTTTACGTTATAAATCACCAGAGTGAAGATGAAGACGTCGCGCGGGAATACAGCGTATGACTTCACTGTACTAAAATACATGCTGATCTACAAGCTTTTATTTATGTCCAACCGTCAATGGATTGCTATCGCAAAACTTACGTGGACTGTTGTCATTGTTGAGCAACAGAGCGTTCTTCCTTATCTGTTCGCAGCGTGGAAAATTAAACTCGGTCTAATTATACTCGGTTTCAATTTCTGGCCAAGACACGATCGTTCACGTTCGCATTCAATGGACGTGTTTCTATCAGTTTTCTTCCCCGCCCCAATCGAGTACGGCTCCGTGCTCCTGAATTTCGCTAGAGATCGTAAAAAGCGATAGAACGTCAGAGCGCGTGTCCCGAAGGATAATCCCGCAGTCGTCGGTCGTGGGTTATTTTATGGCCCCGCGTTAAAAAAAGAAAACACGCACGGAAATGGCGCCTCTTTGTTTTTTTACGATAAACCACTTTTACTGGTCTATTGACATATCGACCGACCCATGCTTTTTATATACATATATAATTTGGACACGATTTGCAATCTTGTACGAGCTGTTTCCTTATTCTATCTCACGCGAACTACTTAAAATGAAATCAGAAAGAAACAAATATGCATTGTGAAGTTATCTTTTCCTTTTATTAAAGTAGAACGAATTATATAAATATTATACATATCCGCTATCCAATACAGAAAATTTGGTACCTGACCGAACAACAGAATTGCTACTGATAACACGAGACTGGAATCCACGTTTCAGCAAGGCTTATTACATGCCTTTTCTAAGTAAAATATTTATATATATGTATGAAGATTTTGTCCCTACATCCATGTAGTCCAAATATAAAATTTTCGTCACGTGTTATCGTCGACATTTCCGTTGTTCGATCATGTTTCAAATTTTCTATATTGGACAGCGTGAAAATTGAAGAAGCCGGAAAAGTGTGTACACGTGTGTATACGATCGCGCGTGATCTCTAGAATCTACAACTGACTGTGAGAAATATGGGACAGTGACACATTACATCACGCATACGTTCGCATAAAATTGTTGTTTCTCGTCGCGGACAAAGCATTCCTGTAGGCTTATTAACAAACCTATACGTAATTTGTCGGCCATAATAACGGCATTCTCGCGCGAATAATTCTATCGCAATTAAAATTGTCACTAACAACGCAACATAATAACACAAATGTATAATGGTGAATATATCTTATTAATGTTGCATTACAATTTACAATGAATATATATAATAACGCTACGGATATAGGTAAATATTCTCTATGGTAAATAAACAAGCCTGTGAAATTACATATAAATATACGCGTCTATAAAACAGTTTTGTTTTTAATTTAAATTTATACGAATGTAAACACGCAGTTTATTTGACGAGAATTCCTGCATAATTCGAATTGCGCGAAGGAATTTCATTCAATGCGTTCGGCCTCGCTTCGACGGCAAGGGCGCATCTGTCGTTATCAACTGGTGCATTACCGCGCCCGATAAATATGCAGATGTATACGTGTATACCGGAATATCCGATTCTGTTGTGGCTTTCGAGCGGCGTAGAAAGGAGCCTCTGCCGTAAATGGACTCGCTTATCTCGCTTTGTAGCATAGACGCGCGGGCTGCTTTTAAGGCCTTCATGAATTCTAGTGACATTGTTTCATCGTTGATTGGCCGGAAGTCAGATGAGATCCTCCGGCGTTTAAGTCGCGATTGAGCCTCATTGAGGTCGAGTACTCGACCTAACATTGAACTAGACAAAAACGATCGATATCATTATATGATTTGAGAAACGCGTTGGTTCAGGATCGCTATCTTATTCTTTATATAATTAACATCTTTTAATTTCAATCCTTAAATTAATGTCTTTTATCGCGCTGCTTGTTTTTTTCGCTATATTTAGTTACGTCTTTACAAATATTATATTAAAATGTAATCAATGTTGTTACACTGAAAAAAAAATTTATTATTTGCAAGAAAATAGATTTCTTTGAATTTAGTTTTCTTAATTCAAAGAAGTATTAGATAGATTCGAGAAAATATTTTAAACTCGGAAAAATGTTTTCTTAAATCTACTCAATACTTCTTTGAATTCAGAAAACTAAATTCAAAGAAATCTATTTCCTTGCAAATAATACATTTTTTTATCTATATAATAAGAACCTATTGATTATAACGAAATAAGCAGTTCAAAACTAATCTTTCATTTAATTACATGCTATCGAGTTATATTAGAATGATCGGAAGGACGATGAATAATCGCTTTCAACCTCGATAGAAATCATGAATAGCGCTATTTTGTTGTATCGGGATGCGCGGGGGCAAGTTACGGCGCTCGGTTGACATCTCGCAACTCGCAATGAACTCTTATATAAGTGAGTTAAGGACGCGGCCGACACTGCTGATGTGACGGAAACGTTTAGATCCTATCTACGAGTCGAACGATGCAAGCTCTCTTTTACGGTGGTCTAATCGCTTAACAAGGGTAATTAGTCTTGTTAAAGCGCGTCCGAATTGTTGTCGCACGTGATGTGCGATTGATTTCACAGAGGCGAGCACGAATTTCTTCCACGATATAAATTTATTGACGTGAAAAGATGTTTGGGATATTAAAATGCGCTTCTTAAAATATATAAAAATATAGAGGAAGTTGGGGTAACGTGAACCACGTGGGCAACTTGAACCATCACGATATCTAGATTATTAAGTGTTACAACCTAGCGGACAGCAGTGGAATTACTAGCTGCTGGCCTCCTAATCTAACGTACAAAGCGGCAGTGTGGCACAATGTGTCATACAGTTAAAAATTACAACTGAAGAATTGGTACGTATCGCTTACAGCGTAAAGATAGTAGGTATATAAATTTTTATTTTGCAGTCAATCTTTATAGCTCCTTTTGTCATGGTTCATAGTCACGTGGTTCATAGTCGCTTTTTGTTGGATATAAAACTAAGATGGAACTTTAATGTAGTCTATTTAGCAAGTGTCATATGGTATACATTTCTATTATGTATGATATAAAAGTAAAAATAGCGATAATACTTTTTAAAAATATTGCATTTTATATTCTATATTGTTTCTTTCTTTCAGGAGTAATAATATTATGATGAGTGTACATTATAAATATATATATTATTGTAAGTAAAAGTTTTAAACATGTTACATATATTTGTATAATATTGTTACAAAGAGCACAAAAATTAGAGTAATTAATTAGAATGTAATAAATTAGAATATAATAAATATGTAATATAATAATTATTATAGACTATTTTATTATTAATATGTCTTAAAACACGAAAAAAAATATTTTTTTGCAAAGATTAATAAAGTGTATCACCTTACCCAACATGGTTCAAATTGCACTACAAAAATCGACTTTCGAAGAATTTGTTATAAACATTAAACTTACTATAAATAAACGAAATTTGTTGGGAATACATTGGCATTACAACTCAGCGAAAACAAAGTTTAGTTATCTTTAATAGTTTTCAAGTTATATCTTGAAAAAGGCTTAGGGTGATTCGAATTACCCTACCTTCCTCTATAATGATTTATATAATTTATGTTTACATTCAGATGCGCAATAAATATTCTCTCGCGAGGCAAGAAGACTAAAATAAATGTCTTATTAATATAAATTTTACAGTATTGTTGTTCAAAAGCATGTTTGCGCGGCATTAAGAAAAATGATAAGACTATTAAAAGCAAGTAGCAAAAAATCAAGTGCTAAGAGGACTGTAAACTTGGGATTAAAATGAATTTGACTGAAACGATTCCTCTTGAGATACGAATTTATTACCTCTGACTGATAAGTCGACATTCTTTTCGCGTTACTTCTCTCTCGCTTCTGTCTTCGTGACTTAACGATCCGACGCAATTAACGCGGCACGCACATGTCGTTCGCGACGCGAGCGCAAATGGCATGCGGCGCGAGCTGCGACGCATGCCGCATATAATAACACGCACACAGGCGGGCGCGCACACCCGCGTACGTACACATGCGGAACGTGCAGCTGCATAATTTGCTGGTATTGTTGAACGCGCCAATTCGCAAATGTCGCGAGCTCACAAACAAATTGAACGCGTCCTCGTGCATATGATCCGTTCACGTCCGTGAACTTGCGAGCAAAAGAGATAGGATGATGGAAAAGTATGCAACGCACAAAGAGATATCGTAGCGAATACATATATTATAACAAGCAGGATTGTGTAATAGCCGGATGGTTTACTGCAATTTGAGAAACCACAGCTGGCACCTTGAAATTCTTGTACCACATTTATCGTTTTCTTTTTAGCCGGAAATATGTCATGTACGTGCGTAATAAGAGTAATGAAAAAATTAATTCAAAATCAGAGTATCAGGAAAAGCGCTTTATCTTTTAATAACAGAGTTGACAGATTATAATATATCTATATGTCGCAGGGATTTTATGTAATTCCTTTTTTCCAAAATCCCTAGAGAATCCACAAAAATCGGAATATTGTGGAATAAATAAAAATTACACAATATGTCACTAATGATTTTGCACAAAGGTTCTGTCAGTGAAATTGTAAGTTGAAATTTGTATTAATATTTATATTTGTATTAATATATTTTACTTTATACTAAATATATTATAAATTATATTTATAAATATAATTATATAAATTTATATTTATATTTATATTTATATTTATATTTATATTTATATTTATATTTATATTTATTAGTAAATTTTATTTATTCTGCAATATCACGGTTTTTGTGGATTTCCTAGGAATTTTGCGAGAAAACGAATTACACGAAATCTCTGCGACTGTATGTATATACCTATATATATATATATATATATATATATATATATATATATATATATTCTTTTTTTCATTCGTTAATTTACATACATACAATGTATACAATATACAAAGGATAAAAGATATGCCTACAATACAAGATATTTATATAAGATATTTTTCTTCAAAAGACACAAAAATGCTAATCCAATATATCACGATTTAGAATTCTTATCTAAACAGGCCATCTTTTTGCGAAATTACGCGCACGAGGCTAAGCGCTTCGTTACTATGATTTATCTATGTGCAGGCATCGCGTATGTATTGCGTTAAGTTAGCAGTGTGTGGTGAAGGATTGTTCCTTTATTCATTCAAAAAATACAAATGCGAAACGGCGACGGACGTGGACCGAGAGAGAGAGAGAGAGAGAGAATCGCGCTATAAATAAAATATAAACCGCGGCGAGTCGCGTCGCGCGGTGCTGACCCCGTTGAGAGGCCGGCAAAGATTTAGTGTGGCAAAAATTAAAATTCATAAAACGTACATCATCCTAACGTGTCCAGTCCGCGAAGCCGAAATTGCTGACGCGCGACGGTTTCTCTCCGCAAACTCACGGAGCGAAGTGTCACAATCTTGATCCCCTCGCATCTTAGTAAGCTAGGAACGTACGAATTTGATTTTGGGAACACTCTATATACGAACAAATGGAGGATTCAGCAGGAACCAATTGGCTCGTGAAAAATGTAGACGGCTGCCAATCAATGATCCGATAAATTAATTCGATCACATTGCCTGACAATCTCATTTCCTTCTTTCGCGGCCACGTCAAATATAGAGATGATCAGTCGGTGGATAACAGCCTGTCATAATACAATTCTAACAATAACGCAGCCGTATGCGCGGACGCGTGTTGCACATATGCGGACGTTCGATCTCGCTCCCATTGAACGAGCGCGACGTATCCTTGAAACTGACATGTGCTCCAATTTCTCGTCGTCGCAAGTGTGTCGTTGCAGTCCCGCCGAAAATAGTTCTCATGAAGGATGCTCGTTATCTGGACGATTTTGAGAACGAATCGCCCGCGCCGTGCCGTGGTCGCGCGCGATCTCAACAGGATGTTCCAAAGGGGATGTTGTCCGACAGTCTTGTAGAAATCTTCTGGAATGCGGTTGTTCTTGAACGGCTGAACCGGTTCGACGAACTCCCTATCCTACGCCTTTGATTTTCCGCTTTTTTTTACATTTCTCCCTCCTTCAATACCTGCGTCATCTCTCTCTTTTCATGTCTTGCACGCGCAATCTCGGATATCAATCTCTTTTCCTAACAATGAACTGTTCACTTGAGGCACACCCTTTTCTCGTTATTGTTGTATTATTTTTGTTCTACGCAGTCTATATTCCTTCAGTATTATTTTATTATTATTCTTTTTAATTCGAACATATTATTCATATATTATTTCAATTTTGTTATATTATCGTAGTATTATATATTTTGTATTTATTTCGCATTTGAGAGGAATTGTTTCTAATAAATCTATATTTTTCTTCTCTCCTCCTTTCTCCTTCCCTTCCCTTCCCTCCCTCCCTCTCTCTTTCTTATACTGTCTTCTTTGTTCCGTTTTGCAAGGAAAAATAAAATAAAGCCACCGTCCGCGTTTCGTCGGTTTCTCTGAAAGGAAAATGCATTTTTATCTTGATTCCGAAATGGATTTTTCCGCGAGAAATGACACTTTTCTGCGCCGCCGTTTTCGTTCCGATTCTCAGTTGATTTTTCATTGACGACTCTCTCTCGATTCGTCGGCCAAGTACAATAAACTGACCGCGATTAATAATCGCGAATTTTATTCCGTGTGCACACAGACTGTATGGCTCCGATAAATGTGGCTTATGACCTGTTTGATCTGAAGCATGCACTGCTTCATCTGAACATTCTGATTTTTTCGTCGAATTCTAATTTCGAACGAACTGCACTGATTATTTAGGCTGCATTCCGATATTCACTGTCAGTACTGAAAATCTATATTTTTCTATATTTTACATCACGTATACTATAGATTTTCAGCACTGACAATAAATATTAGAATGCAGCCTAAGCTGCCTATTGCATTTTGAGATCGTAGATACGTATGTGCGAACATTTCGGGTGATTTGCCGTATTACGCGATTTTCACTGATGCGATAATCGCGTGCGGAGCTGCATGCGCGCTGATTTTGCTTCCGCGTGAATTCTATCTAAATTAAATAAAATTACGATGCGTTTTACCGCACACTATATCGCATGTGCGGTTAATGCGGAATGAAATTATTGTGTCGTCTAATATTAGAGGAAGTTATAAGAGAAGTGAGAATCTATTTAGGTTTTTTATCATCTGTTCTAGACTATATGATAAGCGGTTAGCTTATCATGTAGTTTTTAGCAACGACTTAATAAATATCTATTAATAAATATTCTTTTTATGATCTATAATATTTATATTAATGAGAAAACACAAAGAAAATAATAAATTGACAATTATTAAAAAATTATTAAATTTTGTTAGTAAGATCTATTTAGCTTTCCAGGTGTAAAACGAACTAATTGAAATCAGCGAACTAATTTCGATGTGATTTTGATATATTATAAATACACACATCATACCTATATTGTCATAAATATGATATACTTATTGTCACAACCTATTGTCATAAATTCCGTATATCCAAAAGATATACGGAAGTGGCCCGTATACATTTGAAACATCGAGATATCCAAATTATATCGCTTCTAAAGAATTGCAATGCCCGATTAAGAATTACACGCGAACTATATCATGTCGTTTGAAAGCACTTTGCTTTAAAGAGAAGATCGGCTGTTGCGGCCGCCTTCCGGGAATTCTATTTATAGTCGAACACACCTGAATGAATGAGTCTTTTTCTCTCTCTCTCATTCGCGTGAACACGTCTACGGGGTTTCAAACAGGTTCCATCAGGTTTTACGGGCGTAGGCCTAATCATGCATGCAAGAAAGCTCCGGCTCGTCGGTCGGTCATTGCTTCGCCCCGATGGATTTCTTTGCCCATGGTCATCGGCTGGCTCTCTGCACCGGCTGCCAGCTCCGGCGAGGAATTCGCTCGGCATCTGCTCCCCGTCGGCGGAGCCGATAATTGATCCCGGATAGTAGGTATGCCGGAGTCGTAAAAGATCGAGCAATCTGCAAAACTCGCGAGAAGTCGCGAAAAGTCCGCGACCTTCGTAATCTTGACGAAGCACTCCAAGTTACCGGTATTCGAACAGCCCCTTTCGCTCGGCGGGTGAGACTTGCGCGCTCAAGGATACTTCGCGACAAACAAGCCTACACAGAGAGAACGGTTTCTTTGGATTTAATAAATTTTATTAGATTCAAACAAATTTATCTTTTGGAATAGTCCAAACAAACAAATTTTTGATTCAACAAATACGATTGTTTGATTTTTTAAAGAATATATATCTTTGTCTTAAATAAAAAAATTGTTTGAAACGAAAAACATATTCTCTATCGCTTTAATAATACTATTGTTTCATTTAAATATCAATGCTTTATAAAAAATGTCTTAAACATTTATTTATTATTTATTTATTTATATATGATATATGTGGTAGTCGGTTGACTGCTACATATATAAATAAATAAATAATAAATAATTGTCATATCTCCATCACTCGAGTGACCGGTGTGATGGATTCCAATGATGTGTACAACTACGAGTGATAGACGCTTTCGCCATGGGGCCTTATATATACGGTCTCTGGTCGAATTTGACGTACGAGTTTAGCAGCCGCCTAGCGGTGAAAACGCTTAGGGGAGACCGGGGCGGGTTGTCACACTTTTCAAATACTGATTTTTAAAAAAATGTTAGCAATATTTTACAATATTGTATAGTACTTTATAATGTAGCTACATCCTTTAGGTATTCAAAAAAAAATATTAGACTCATATATATTTATACACAAAAAAGTTATTTAATTTTAAACAAGATCGTGAAAATGTGACGACTTACCCCATACCCAGGGTTGGTTGTCACACGACTCTGGGTTGGTTGTCACATATCTTTTATATAGAGGAAACGACAAATAGTTCCTGTCTTAATGTTTTATTAGAGTTAGTGACCATTTTTTATAAGTTTAACTTAATAATCGCATAATAAAGTTCTGATTTCCTTGGGAGAGAGACCAAAATAAATATCCGAAGCACGTAAAATGTAACTTACCAATTCTTGTTCTTGAGACTTAGTAAAAATCTGTCTAGCTTTAGAATAACCCATAGAAATCGTTGGAATAGCAATATTTTCACACACATAGTCTTCCTCTGGAATCTTCTTGCAATAACGAGCTAATGTACGATAGTTGATATCGAACTCTAAAGCAGCTTGTCGGATTGACAGGTTATGTATTTTCACAGCTCTGACAGCTTTAAGCATAATATCGGGTGGAGTTGTACCTCTGGCTGTTTTTCTTTCGCGATTTCGAGCCATGGAGAAAACAACAAAAATCTGTCTAAAAACACTACTTTATCGCGTAATCGCTTATTGTATACGAATAAGGGCGTTGGCAAAGCACGTTGGCACGATCGGCGATCATTTCACACGCATGCGTAACTTCACGTAACCTACAGCGCCATGTATAACAGCAGACGAAATACGTGACAACTAATCCCATCTCATTTGAGACACCTTACCCCGAACGGTCATTTTGAACAAAGAATATTATATTTATAAACTATGTTGCAATAACGGTTAACTAAATACAGGAAAAATTACCTAAAACTATAACGTTTCTTATGACTAAAAAGAAATTGCGACTAGTAATTCCAAAAACCAACAGAATGATAAAAATAGAGGTAAGAAAAATTTACTCACAACCTCCAATTTTTAAAAAATGCTCATAAATATCACATGCGATGTTTTTGAAACGAGCTATTTCGTACATCCGACTAACACGATAGGAGCAACCTACACTATAGAGAAGAATATTCCACTCAATCTATTAAGTGAGATATAAGCTATGTGACAACTTACCCGTGTGACTTCTAGCCCCGGTCTCCCCTATTACATTTATGGTAACCAAATAATATATTATTTGTTTGGGAGATATTACTTCAAAGAATAGTGTCTTTTCCGTTAAATAGTAGAGTTTTCTTGGATTAAACAAAAATTTTTCATTCAAGAACATATTATTTCGTCTAAGCATATGTTGTTTCACTGAAAGAAATTTCAATTAAACAAATAGGATTACTAAATCCAAAAAAACCGTTCTCTCTGTGTACCAAGCGGATCTTTGTGATTTGTCGTTATACCGCACGGAAATATCAGCGAAACTTTTCCCGCTATAAGCACTGGAGCAATCATCTATTTTTTCATTGTTAAAATTTGCGAACCTTTCCTTTCTTTCTCTCTCTCTTTTCTCGCTGTATACTTTCCACTTTGCTATTTGTAAAAGAGATTAAAATTCCTGACAGGAAGATAAGCGTTTTTGTATTTACCGAAGGAAAGAAAGTCAAACTGCGACTAGGATTCATATCATGGGGAAAAACTTAATTAGAGCTGGTAACGTCCATATGTTAGATAGACCATACGTTAAATACATCCAAAGTTCAAATAACAGCAATGGAAAACTGGATTCTGTTATAAATCACAAAATTTATATAGGTGAAAAATTGTTATACATAAGAAATTATTATATTCTAAGTAAAAAATAATAAAACGTAACTTTTTTGTTGAGGTAATTACAGAGAAACGTGATTTTTTTATCTGATTTTACCGCTTGAAATTTTATTTCAAGATTTGTGGCAGCATCTGAAATACAAAGTCACAAAATCAAAAAGATTGTGACTTGAATCTTGAAATATTTTTTCTCATCGCTGTGGCGAATGCTTCGGCGAATACATTATCATATTAACATTCCTATTATTTTAAATTAACAAGTCTACCTCGGTTACTATGCCAGTGAAATCATGCTTTCGGTGAAGCCTGGAATTCATTGCGCTTCCGTTGCGTTTCCGAGCGGAAGCGACCGAAAAACGGCGGAAGGCGTGCCGCGAATACAAAGTGACGAAATGACGGCCGGCTACTGCTTCTTTTATCCGAGCGATAGGAAGCGTTTATCGCAGAGCCGAGCCCGTGATGAAAGGACGATCGACTACCGTACCTCTTTTAAAAAATCTGGAGAATTCCGGAAACTGCTTCCCTCACGTTCGGTTTCCCCTGTTACACGTCGCCGCGTACATCGAGCGTGGGAGATTGAATGGCGGGCGCAAATAACTTTCCTGCATATCTCGGGCGATACAGCTCGAGCTCTCGAAAGCATCGACGAGACGAAAGGAAACGTGCGCTGCGCGAGATAGCCACGCTTTTGCGGGACACGCGCGATAGCTCGAAGGAGACAATGGCTCACGCGCCGCGCTCGTGTTGTGCATACTACAGACAGACACGTGTCCGCGAAAAACCGGGCAGACGTCCGGGCATTGAGGAACGTGTACTAGTCTCGGATATCGCGCGAACAATAAACAATTGCATATGCGATTTATCGATTTTGCAATAGCTGCGCGAGCGTTTCTGATGGGTATTTTGCACGCGCGCGTTCTGCAACGTGCAAAAGCTATATAGTAAATATCTATAGGCTACGCGTTTTATACATGCGCGCGTTTGTCCGCGTACTTGTAAGATTGAAAAATACGAAAATTAAAATCACGGTGATATCGAAAAGACGTAAAGGAATTAAATTGTGCGAATGAGAAACGTGTAGAGGAAAGAGAATTCAAAAGGGGGGTGTTAATATCTGAGCTGTTTATTTTAGGGATGTTTCGATAATTGAAAAGTAACAGAAAAAATTCACGATTCGTCTGTTTACAATTCATTCTTACATTAGTTAGATACATAATGCATTTCTGTAACGTATATATATAGATGTATTTCGAAAATTAATTAATAATTTTAAATTAATTGAAATTATTCATTTATGGATATGGTTATTAATATTTAATCCATTCTCTCTTTTTACAGGTGAGTAATCTTTATGCCGTTACTTCGTATCTACCCGTGACAGAACGACCTTTTGCATGTGAGTACCCGTTGGATTGAAAGATATGTATCTTCACGTATATAGTAAAACCGATTTCTCTTCAGTCCGAGGTAATCGATGTGATAAAAGGCACGCGCGGTGCATGTGATTAGAGATTCGATTTTACGCCCGAAGCACGTTTGAACGTAAAAATGCAATTTATAAAAATATTGCAGCGAGATGGAAAAGCGGGTCTCGGCATTAAAGAAACAAGCTCCGCAATTTGTAAGAGTTTTAATCCTAATTCTTGTGTATTTCTGATTGTAATTTTAAATGATGTAGAAACTAAGACTGTGTTTATTCAACGATGAAACTATACGATGCACAAATATCACTTTTCGAAAACGAAAGATAATATTTGCACACAGCAGCAGATATAAATTCCGATAGCATAAACAATCTATATTACATAGATTGCTTGTGTATGCTTGTTTTCACTTGTGTACACTAGATTTATAACACATTTCTACGCATTCCGTAAGCTATCTCGATTCCCGAGAAGCATTATATAAAATGTACGTTGTTTTCATAATATCAATTCAATTCAATCGCTCCGTGCTCCAGTTAAGGATCGCGCTGCACTCTTGCTGGAAGCGACGGACGCGAACGAAGATTGATCGTTTTCATATTGCGCCGATTCTCTCTTCCATCGCGTTCGCAACGCGAACGGTGTTGATCGAGGATCGTCTTTTTGACGAAATGCGTTGGGCGGATAGAGGCGGCTTCGCTTACACGCGCGGATGAAGCTGAAGAAGACGTACGAGCGAACTTACGCGAACAAACGTTCCCGTCGATAAACTGTTTGCCGTTTTCGCAACTTCAGATATCGGTTCCTGTAAATCGTTCGCGGTGATATTTTCGGTGCGATAGGAAATCTGGTCGGGCCGTAAACTCGCGTTCGTGTATTTTCGTTATGCCATACACACACATAGATTAAGTTGCAAGTTGCTCGAATTTTCATAAATCTGTTCTCGCGGACTGCATGGATCTCTGTAGTCCCGTGCCCCGCCTCCGCTGCTTTTCGACGTTTTCTCATTCAACGGCGGATGCCGCATGTTAATCGATTATTTATCATTCTATGTAACGATCAGAGACAATGAAATTTTCCGTCTCTTCTTCTCCCCGTGTCTGCCGGCGGAAAAAATGCCGAGAATAGCAATTTATTCAAGACAATCATGTTATTTTAACTCAACGAAGGCCTGTGAGAGATGGTAACTTCTGAGTTCTGGAACTTTTTTGTAGATATAAAAAATAACATAAATATCCAGTTCTTGTAGATATCATAAGTATTGCGAGCACACGAGCGACTAAACAATTACGTTAAAATGCGAACAAGTATTACATAACATAGAACTTTAAAGCAAGAGTGAATTAAATTCACGATTTATAAGAACCACTTTAAGTAATCGCGTCTAATTGTAAGATAGATCTCTACGATTCCTCGACTTAATCTACTCTTTTACTTTGAATCTTTTATTTTTATCGTGTAAATCTTACTAAATCGCCGATTCAGGTTTGTTCGTTGTGAAGTTGTATTTAGAATTACAAATTATTGTTACAATTTACAGACTTAGTCATCTATTGTTGTTTTTATATCTTTGTTCACTCTTTGAACTTGAAACGTATCCGAATCCGAGACGCTCGAGAGAGAAACCTGATATCCTGATAGGAAATCATTGAAAACGATAGCATATACGGTTCAAGAAGTCTGACGGTCGTCTTAACCATAAAGCTTCGAAATAACGAAGGCGAAGAAGGCGGAGCACGCATTTATCTTTCCTCGCCGATAGCTCATTTCCTTGGCACAATGGCAGGAACGCGTTCGCGCGAATCGAAGAACGGGGTTCGCCGTCGTTCCGCCAGTGATTTCAGACGTTGGCGCTCTATGAAAACTGCAGGGGATCATAGGGGTGAGCGGTTAGAGCGGTCCGGCGATTGCCAGCCGGGCGGTAATACCGTCGATGTTTATCAACATATCCGGAAAGGTGCACTTGATATTTTAAAGTTGCAACGGCCGGTGCAGCCGAACGACCACCTTGAGTCCCGGCAAATGGGTCAGACGGGAATTGAAACTTTCGATCCGACAACGTAAAGTTGACTAAGAATCAAGATTAATTCGCCGCTTGTCGCCGGCTTTCTGTTCCGCCGACCTTGGGCTCGCTAATTTATTATTCATTTGAGGCAAATCCTCTGTATATTTCTTATTGGCGAGTTTATTTCTAGCGAAATATTAATATGATTTCAAGCTAATGGGATAAAATTAGAAGTTGGATATTATTACGTATTTCTATTTTCATGAAAGCTAAAGTGAAATTAATATCGCATTAACGTGCATATCAAGTTTCACCCAACATCGATCATGATTATGCCACTGCATTAATTTTTTATATTCACATTGAATAATCCATTTTATCAATATTCATTAATCTATTTTAACTTACAAATTGTTTATACGCGTTACGTCACGTATGTATAACTCATGCATATTATTCTGTTAAATTACAAATTATGTCATAATCGCAAGCCTGATGAAGTCAGTAAAAGAATTAAACGTGTCGTTTTAAAAAATGAAGTAATGCATAATACGAACGTGTGACATATAATTAATATGCATTTTTCTGCGTACGTGCATTTCCCGTCTCTCGTAGCAGCTTTTAGACCGCGCGCGGCATTTTTTTTTTTTTTGCAAACGGTGGAAAAGTAACGCACTGCAAATCGCGAGCCGAACGTTGAATGATAAGGGAGGCCTTGACCCGAAAATGATGTTTATATGCTTAATTACTCCATAATTTATGCACGCTCCTCTTGACGTCTCGTTATCGGAGAAGTGGCTGTGAAGTGTCACCTGTATTTCACTAAAAGCGATCTTATCCGCCGACATCTCAAACTTTCCTTTCGACGTCATCTCGCTGGTTTTGTGAATACTTTTTTTTGTACGTTATCGACAGAATGACATCTTACGCAAGACTACTCGAGAATTTTCTCAATTAGCGACTAATTGATCAGGAAAAGTAGATACTTTTCAAGCCACGTCGCGAGAATCTGGGAAGTAATGCATCTAATTTTCATACGACGTAATCTAAAATGCAAATACAAAATTTTATTGCATGAAACTTGAACTGATGTGTTTATTTTGCGCGACTAATAAAATAGGTCAATTTGCTTTAGTATTATGATATTCTTTAGCAAATAGCAAAATAATTGATATATAAAATGAATAATTAATTATTGATTTATATATTGCTTAGGGAGGAATTAATTCAAAGATTTTACATTTTCCATGTGCTCCTTTTTTGGAATTTCTTAAATGTCCTATAGCATGTCTCTTGGGCCGTAAATTCTACAATCTCTGCAGTATAATCGAGTATTTCGAAATTTTGCGTTATCGCTCCTATTCCCCGTTATCGTCGGAGGAAAGGAGAGAATTCTCGTTGCATACTAATGCAAATTCTATCTGCCAATCTTCTTCACACTCAATGAAGCGCATCGAGCGATAATCAATTCAGGCAAGTACCTGCCGTCAACCTTGAAAGGCAAGCAAAGGAGCATCGCCATCGGCTAGTTGTAAAGTTCTATTCTATCGAACGATATCCGCGATCGACTCGCAATTGGAATCAATTCGCGTTATTCATTACAGTCTAGAAGTCTCTGAAGTTTAATATTTCATGCCTTAATCATCTTCAAGTATGTTGTAGACTATTTTAAAACGAGAAATGCATATTTCAGTACTTTTGGGTATTCAACCTCGGTTTTTTTACTTTCTCGAGCGGAACTATTTCTGAAATGTATCAAAAACTCTAGAACTATAAACAATCTATCCAGAACGCTAATAAAAAATGATTGTTTATCGAAAATAGAGGGCTGCGTGAAGTTAGCCTTCCCCCCATATCTTTGAATCGCATTTTCATGCCTTTAATGCTAGAACTGTTTCTTAAAACTATCGAGAACTCTGGAATTATCGGAAATCTACACAGAACTCTAAAAAGAGTTAATTTTTTAAATAACGGGGGACTAACTTTACAGGAGTAAAGAAAGCCAATGACGTCAAATCTGGTGAGCACAATAACCAAGAGATCGGTGATCGGTCTACTTCTTTCTATCTATCTGTTAGGAAATTTTTTTATAAATATAGGTCACTCTTCATACTAAACTTCCGTAAATTCTAATATTTATTACAGAATAATTTTATCATATGTACATGGAAATTACGAAAGCTTATAGTTGCATGAGGGTTTTATAATCCCTGTATGATTATAGTTTAGCGATATCTACAGCGAGATAGTATTGTTGGTTATTATTACGTAACAGCCGTTGAGTTCAAATATTTATTTAATTCGATCCGCATGTTAAAGATATAATAAAGGTAGGTAAAGATATAATAAAGTAAATTTAATCAACAATTAGCGCGCGACGACGTTCGATTTGTGTTTAATTAATTAATAGAGCGATTGGGAAAAAAGATCGTTTTGCGACAGATGTGATTCCTCCTTGAAATCCAGCGTTTATAATTGTTGCAAATTACATTTAATTTAATTACTAATCAAATTCCCATCAGCGTGTCATTAATTGGACCAAAATTGGGTACTCTTGTCGGGCTATCTTGCTGCATGCGTGAAAAGGCGTTGGCGAAAGTTTATTGTACGGTACGAGTAATTATAACGGTCAATTTGAATTATGTTTTAATTAGTTCGTAGCACAATAATTAACTCGAGTTTAGATTGTACCTCATGCGATGGTATGTACAATATGCGGTACGCTTATTACGTTTTCCTGATGAATATAGTGATTGCGCCGGATACTGTGTTAACTTTCCTAATGAAAAATATTTGCCTATGTTATTTATTGCCATTTGATCATATATCTGTAATTTAAACGATAAATTAATTGAAAATTGCTGGTTTTTAAAACATATAAGAATTTAATTAGTTAAGAGAAAATAATTATACACAGTAAAAAAATTTGTGTTAAATATAACATAAATCACATGTCCCAAACGGTCCACTCAAATTTTTGTGTTAATTTAATGTGAATATGTCAAATTATGACACAAATAATATATGTTCATAATTTAACACAAAATAAAGAAAAGTTTGATGATATATAAACGAAAATTTTATGTACAACAGACATCTGTATAATGTTAAATATAAATAAAAAATATGCTAATTTAACATTTTTGTATGTACAATAGACATCTGTATAATGTTAAATATAAATGAAAAGGATATTTTTTTAACAAAACTACATTATTTTTATGTTAATCTTACGATTAAATATAAAATGTGTTATTTTATCATTTGATTGATTTATAAATATGAATTTAATACAAAAAATCAGATAACATAATCAAAATTAGTTAAATTAACACATAAGTATGTTACATTTTTAACACAAAAACTTTAACAAGGTCCATTTTTAACAAAAATATACAAAATTTTTTACTGTGTATTAGCCTCTTTTCATTGATTACTGAAAAACTTCTGATAACTCGGCATTCTTGAAAGAGGAATTACTTAAGTTTTGACAAGCATAATATTGCTTTTTTGTATATTATATGCCTCGAAAACCGAAAACATTCAATTTTTATGTATTTAGAAAGCTAAAAAGAAAGGTTTATTTATTGCCTGTTTCGGTCTTTATATATAGAGCGACCTTACTAATCTCTGTTCTAACGTTCTTTAAGTTTGCGCGAGGATAATTTCACCGTGGCTTAGAAAGTAAGATATCGCAATTACGATTTTGTGATGAGACACATTGCCGATCGGTTTAATTATGCGCTGGAAATCGAAATCCGTGAAAGACAAAATGACCAGCGAGGTATTTATACAATCGAAGTAAATCATGTTGGCATTAAAATCGTGTGAAATAATCGACGCAGTTGGTTCATCAATTGCGCAAAGTATAATAAATAATGTGGTAGGATTCGATTGTGGTTATACGCAAAGTACGAACGCCAAGCATTCGTATGGTATAGGCTGTGGTTAGAATACTTTATGAAATATTCTGTGATCAGCATACATATTACTATTGGGAGCTTGAAGAAGCGGTGACATAAATTGAAATCCTAGACAGATACATGCATGGCAAATAATGTTTTTCTTGAGTGTGATGGCATCGAAGCGAGAAATAAAAAAATATTTCCTTATATAAAAATTTGAGGTCACTATGTCGTACAATACGTCTCTAAAAAGTCTCGGTTATGTTATTTAAAAAATTTTTCCTAAATATATCTTCCATTATATATGGACAATTTTTTTATAATTTTCTTTATATATAATTTCAAATTCGGTTAAATGGTTAATTAGGTTTATATTAGTTGATAGATTGATATGTAATATTTCTCAAGTTTTATTCGTTACTGTCGTATGCGAAAAGAAATGTTTTTAAAATAAAAAATTTCTGATCTACTCAATATTTGGGGGTGGGGGGGAATTCATAATTTTAAATGCAATTTTGTGAAATTTAAACTTTAAAATAAAATACCAATTTTCTTTGGTGCATGACAAGCATAATGAGAGAAATCAGCAATAATTCTGAATGTATTACCCCAATGGATTGTCGGTTCATTACACAAGTAAGATAAATTGGAGACACAAATCGTACGCTAGTAAAAATAGTCTATTGGCGTCTAGTAACTTTCTACAATTAGTGCGCGTGATGAATCATAATAAAAAAATATTGCTTTTCAAATATTGCTCCAGGCAAAACGTGCTGGAGAGCTTGCAATTGTTCCTGTTAGATTAATTGTGAGTAATACGCGCGATAAGAATTGCTGAGGTATAGTCATCATTAAAAGATAACATCTAGATTCTATATTGAGATTATAACTATATTGAGTTTTTAAATTCTAAGAAGAAGATTTACTAAGAATTATATTATATTAAGACGCACTGACAATGAGTCCCTGCTATTTTAAGAACATGTCATAACTTATCAGTGATAAGAAACTTTGCGATTATGTACAACTATATCTTGTTAAAATATATATAATAAATATATAATAAAATTACTAAAAAATGTAATTGTAAACATCGCTGATAGAAGATGATTGAAGAAATACCGTAATATAAATCGATATGTAAAACCGCTCTTGAAGACAATCGATTTCATTAAGATTAAACTTATTAATGTCTGCGATGCGATAGATAATATAATTGTAGCAACAAGTAATAACCCTGAAAATTGATCACGAGTAGAAACTTTTTTTTTCTAATTTGTCCATCATTTGGCTCGCAGATTCACTAACGAATATCATGTTGAGAACGATTACAAGGTCTCGTTGGATGTTTTTATTATGCAACATTAATGTACACCTTTCATACTTTTGTGACGCCGGTCGCCATTAATATTCCTCAGCAGGTGTCGCGTGGAATGTCAGGCGGAAAACGACGCTGCTCGGTGCAGGCTTTCTCAAGCTGCTGCTCGCGACGCGTCTTCTTTGTCTTTATCTCGCTATCGACTGCGCAAGGACTCTTGATAATCCGAATGAAGAGTCGAAATCTCAGGGAAGTAGACAACAAATCACGTTCGCGCGAAGGTGAACAAATAGCCGCCGTAAAGACGACGATTTTGTCGTTCGTGCATTCCAAAGAGCGCGTCACTCGCGGAACATCTCATTGTTATAGTGGAACATTCGAATAAGTGTCGGTCGATATTTACAAGTACCTTTCCATTATGTGTAGTGATATCATGGCAGAATGACGTGTCATTTTGCGTGATGAATCTAAATAAACGTTTCGATCTATTAAAGATGAATGTTCGTGTTGAACTCATGCCATAATACATTGTTTTTGCCATATTTTTTATCTTACGAATTATTAATTTTTAATTTTTATCGTGTAATAAGCTTTGAAATATTCTTTTTATACAATAATCTTCAGGCAAAAAATATACCTGATATCTATTAAATATGTGGGAGAACGAGATCTTGGAGAGTAAAATAATATTGCTTATTTTTTGTAACTTTATTCTTTGAGACACAACCAGTACAATAGTAATTAATACACTTAGTCGATGGTATAGGTATAGTAAATGATTTTTCTTAAACAACTACGTGCGAGCATGACTGCATTGAAAGTGGATTTTAGATATTCGATTATTCGAATTACTGAAGCACAGTTATTGATACTGCGCGCGACGAATAATTTAGTGATTGATCGGCGAAACAATTTCAGATAGCTTTTTATCGGTCGGCGATTTTCTAGTGTATATAGAGTATAACGTGTATATAGAGACTGTTTTTTAATCGCGCGACTCTAATTGATTGCAATCAATATAATTGCTTTGTTGAATGTATATTGATCTATCGCATCTCGTCTTTTCTCTCTTTCTCTCCCTCTTTCTTCTGCTGTATCGATATTAACGATTAAAATTGATACAATTCCAATTTTGTTTTCATTTTGATGTTGCAGATATGCGAGAGTTAAATTAAAGAATTAAATTATCGGTAACGCTGGTACGTGATCACTAAAAACGTTCCGCCGAATATGCACCGGTGAAAAAGGATACCCGATGACTAATGCAATATAAAGTTTATATCAGTATTATAATTAAATTCGAACGCGCCGATCGCAAACACTAGATTTCGCAGAATCACAAAAACCGTTGGAAAAGCATCCTCTTTATCCGATTCCATACCCTCGCGCGGATTTTCGAGATGGAAGTTTATAATTCCGCCGGGTCGTAAATCGCCGTTTTACGACGAGATGCACCAGACAGATACGCTACGAGTTTCGCCGATCTTTTTTTTATTCTGTCTGAGTTCACGAAGGTCTTCCCAATAATATCGTCAGGCTGACATTTTATATATACGCATAATCATAACGGAGGACGCGATTTTTACGTTCCTCTCGTTTTCCGTTATCTCTGGAACGCATTTCTTTAATCTTTTGATATAATTCGACAGATAACACAAAAATATTTATTTCCTATATGATTACCCAAAAAAGAATTTGTATACTATTCTTTATCCAAAATTCGTGATAAAAGTAGTGATCTTGCTTAGGAGTTATGTTTTTTTTATTATCGAAATCTGTGATAATTCCTATGATTGCTGGAAGTTTCATCGTAAATTCAATGTCCAGTCACAAATTCAAGTACACACTGTAAAAAATAAAACGTAATTTTAACATTTTTTACATGTCCCAGAAAGTCGACACTCTAAATTTTAAGTTAAAATGATTCATCATAAAATGATCGTGTGTTACTTGTTGACAAATTAGAAATGTTAGTTAATTAACACTATACTTTACATTCATATTTGTTCTTTTGACTTTATTTTTCAAGTTATATTAACACATGATATTAATTATTTTACAGATTTTACTTGAATTGTGTGTAATAGAAACATTTAATTTTAGTAAATTTAATTATTTTGTATGTCAAAGTTCACGATTATTTGAAAATTTACTTCAACTTTTGTTTATGTGTTAAAATAACTTTCAGACGTGTTGATTTTTTAAAATAATTGTGTTAAAAGAACTCAAAATAATATTTAATTTTTAAATGACATACATAAAGTGTTAAGTTATCACGTTGACATAAATGTAACACATGAAAATGTTAAGGAAATAATAACATGGCTGTTGTATGTTAATTTTACATTGAAATAATAATCAAATCTTGGTAACACAAGAAAATTTTAACATATGGACCGCTATGTACACACGATTTTTTTACTGTGCAACGAGTTTAATTCGAGTTACCCGAGATATTAAATTAAATCTTCTTTTCCAAGTTTGTATTTCGCGTGGTTGGAAGGGTTAACAAAATGATTAATTTGTCTTCGTCGTTTTATACGATTTTGACGGCGTCTTCTTTTGTATTCAAGCGTTCGTTGCGCAGATGATCACGTAGGAGAGCTGCACAATTCGCCCTTTCCGAGTCGCTGCTCCAATTTGTAGAACGGAGAACGCGAACGTAATGTATTACGAATGGAAAAACAAGAAACTTATCGCGACGCCCGAATTATTCTCATGACTAATCGGCTGAAATTGGCACGTGACGCCGTTGCTTCCAGGAAATCTGACATACCTGATTTATATATTGCTTTTTAATTCGGTCAGATATCAATCTTCACCAAGGACGCATCTGTTGCTTGTGCTTCTTGATCGATATGGTGATTGTACCGATATGGTAATTAAACAAGAAAAGTTTGAATAAAGAAAGAGGAATTTTATTCAATTTATGGTCTATAATGCGAACGTGGGTAATTTGTCAACATTTTATTTCGTGTAGAATATGATACAGATAATTCTTAAATGCTAGAGCGCTTTGTTACAATCGAAATATATTATATTTAGATCAATAACTGTCTCTTTTTAAAAAAGAGTACAACTATCAAGAACGTGGACCAAAATAATTGTTTCGATTCTAAACGATTTCATATCAATATCGATGAAAAGTTCTTAGTTTAAATGAAAAGGAATTGGGTTTGCTCTCATTATATCGCAAAAGAAGAGAGTTAGTCCCGTTTATGATTTCGGTAGCTGTGCCGTAAACCTGTTTCACGACATGTAAATCCAACGACAAATACACGTCTGATAAAGTATACTCGGTTAATGAGGTTCAGCTCTTTAACGTGCGAAATTATTCCACCACTTTTCCGAGTAGTGTCTCAGTGAGTACATTGAGTAAAGATAACATCATTCTGACTTTTTTATTAGATTTTAGACCTGATTAAACTTGAGTCATCACTAATTTCTAAAATCTAATATAATCTTTTAATGGTTGTGCAATTATCGTAAATCAAATATTTTACATAATTGTGTAATTTACTTAATCTCAAGAAAATTATATTTTAACGGAATTTTAATTTCTGATACTTTATAGGCTTAGGAAGAATTTTCAAAGTATTTAATAATAAACGTTAAAAATCACGATAAATTATGAAAGGATTTTTGTCCTAGATTTAAATGAGACATCTATAACCGTCCAAGATATTTGTATACCTAACGCTCGCTCCGCATTTCTTGTGTACAAAATATTAATTAATACTGTGTACACTAATTATAATATTTTACGTGGAGAAAACTCGACACCAAATTAAATAAGGTTATACTTATAAACTGAGTTTCTCCACGAGGGATTTGTTTGAAAATAATTTTCGAGCCGTCGCGAGTTTACCTCGCGCTTTCTCGCACGCGCACGGCGCGCGCGGCGATCGATCGTCAGGCGTGGGAATGTCACTGCGCGATCAGCTGTCTAACTGCAAGGCCGCCACAAGGAGAGACGCTTACACCCGTTTCCACGACATTTCCGGCCCTGTCGCTCGCTCGTCGAGACGAAGTTTCCGCCGTATGTCCGCGCATTTTCCTAACGAAGAGACTTCGATTAACGAGGGAGGCGGATGGATGTCCAGCATCGGTGCAAACAATTGGTCTATTTGGCCGCGTATCCAATTACGAAATTGGCAACGATGAAAATACCGGGGGCCCGGGCTCTTAATTCGATTCAGCCAATTAGAGCCCTTCCGCCGTCCCGCTCTTGTGAAGGCTGAATACCTCTCGCTTCTTGCCTCTCGCTCGTCGAGAAAATTTCTGCAGCAAACAACGTCGCTCTTTGTTCCGTCCAAGATAATGTCCCTCTTGCGCCCGGCAAGCATTTCCGAAGCGCTGCATGTGCAATTTGCTATCGAAAGTCGATTAATAAAGTTTCTCTTTTAGATTCTTTCTCGAAAAGAGATTCGAGTTGTAATTATAAAACTTGAGTAAAAAATACAGCATACGATGTAATGGAGGTACAGCGGACTCTTGGTTTCACGAGAAGATCTTTGCAAATTGTTTCTTCGCTGTACAATTGACAATTTAATCTAATAAATAAAAGTTGTTTGCTTAAAGTTTATTTCTCATGATATCCGACAGAAGTTACATCAAAGTTTTTTTTAATTAGTGCAGTGGAAAACAGTTAATTTGTGGAACCGTACTTTTACCGTAATTTCTCTTTCTTGCCCTATTTAATTTAATTCTTATAAAACAAAAAGCAAACAAAAGGGGATGCTGTGTCTTGACGATACGAGCGTAAAGTATATATAGAGCGTAAAGTCAGCCAAACCTACCAACATTAATATCTACATATTACAGTCAGTAATTTCTTAAAAGAAATTATAAGATATTTACTTGCATTACATACTAAGATATTTATTTATATTAAATTTTTAATGATAAAATATTGATTTAATAAAAAAAAATATATAGCGCAATATCAACAAAATAATATGATTTTAATATAATGAGGGATGTGCGATTTTGCGGTATATCGCTAGCACTGCGTTTTTTTTTATTGCATCGCATATGCAATTTGATTTTTAATCGCAAAATTGCACGGGATGCAAATGCCTGCGATTTAAAATCGCAAATATAGGTCAAAATCGCATTGTAATAAAGTATTTATTCATTAAATATTTATATAAGAAAATGGTAAAACAAAATAATTTAAATGTTATAAACGTATGTTTGGTTCCGATTAATAAATGCGCTTAATTTTAACACTAGACATGATTTTACTAATCTGTTTAAAATTTGTTCCTCTTTATTAATTCGTAAAAGTTTTTATCATAATTTTGTATCATAAACGTAATTTTGAATCACGTGTTATTTTATATCGCAAACACTACTTTAAATTCCCCCCGTTATATTATATGATTTTAAATTATTAAATTTTACGATTTGAAACGATCAAAATGTATAATAAAATTTTCAAAAGTCGTAAAATTTAAAATTACATAATATAACGGGGGAAATTTAAAATAGTATTTGTCATATAAAATGACACGTGATTCAAACTTGCGTTTATGATTCAAAATTACGCACACTTCAAAATATAAGATAAAAATTGAAATGCGATATATATCGCATTCACTGATGCAATTCTTAAGGAAGATTGCAGTAGCGATACACAATTTTAAAAATTGCATATCTCTAAGGGCCGATATCACAGTCTCCGATTAATGTGATCCTCCGATTAAACTCACTCTTCGTCTCTTTCTAGGGGGACAGTTAGAAAGAGATGCAGAGTGAGTTTAATCGGAGGATCACATTAATCGGAGACTGTGAAATCGGCTCTAAATATCAAAACAAAGATCAAAACATAAAATAATAAAATAATAAAATCATTTGATGAGATGTGTATATAAAGATGCAAAATAAAGGGAAATTTATTTAAACGCGGAATATATTTGTGTGTGCGTGCTTAGGTGCACGTTCATTTATTTGCAACTCATGAGAACTATTGGCATGGGTCGCATCGTAGGATGCAGCAGCCCCAAGTAAATCTAACGATAAGTAAGTAAATATTGAACAAACAAGCGGGTGTGGTCATTCTCTTGTTGGTCCAGAATCGGGTCAAGATCACGCGAGGCGTCAAGATGTATGGCGATCACCGGAAAAAATATCTCGCGGCCGATCGTGAATTAAACGGCAGCCTGATACCGCGAATTGCGTAATCAATTTCAAGTGGCTGCTTGAGCGCGCGATATCTAGAAATATCGGGGCACTCGAACGTCGAGATTCTTGGAATATATATTTTTCTATTTTTTTTTTCTCGATTTTCTATGCCTTCAAATGGCAGTATATGTCGCAATTACTTGATGTGTCATTTAATACAATCTTTTTCACTTTAATTGTTTATCTTTCGAATGAGTTATACATTATTGTTTATCTGCTCGTCTTACTTTTATACAGATACATCGTGAGTTTTGCAATTATCATCATTGTTATCAATTCTTATCATCCCTGGAGATAATAAAAATTTGTATATTAACATGTGATGACAGCGCATCTTAAGTTGTTATCGTAAAAATATTATAGCAAATATGTTTATTTCAGTTGATATCTATTTATCCGTCATACCTACCTTCAATTTAAAACTGTAGCGAGAGAAAGCATGTCTCTTTAAACTTGCAAAGTTGTTAAGTTGTTATGTAAAGATATCGTAAATGATGCAATCACAGGTCGCTTTTTTTTTTAGAAATCAGTGATATTTCTCGCGTAACAATAATTTCAACGAACTTATCGATATACCTTGTTAGTGGTTATCTTTTTATCTCGGTTTATCATTCTCGGATGGATTACTATCAAATTGATTAACTCAATTATAGATTACGTCGTTAAAGTTTGCAACGTGATTTTAAAACTCTCAATACAAGTTTAAGACCATTTAAAAAAGATTACCAAAAAAAAACACAATAGTAAGAGCCGTATATAACCACACTAGAAACGTTAAAAAAGATTGATATCTATCTGTAGATATTATCAGAAATTAATTTACTTGGTTAATCTATTCATTTGATCATTTTATGTTTAATCATAAAGATAGATAGTATTTCAAAATATTTTTGATTAAGCACAGACTCTGACCGATAATTATACCTCTTTACATTGTTCTATAAAAAAAAATCTGATATCTTTTCCTTTGTTTTAAAATTTATATTAATTAATAGTATATATATATTTTATTAGTATATATTTTATTAGTATATATACATTATATATAATTTATAGATGATGTTATGCAGAAGTCAACCATGTGTTTTCAAATAATGAGTTACACACATGACGGCATTGTCTGGGCCGTCGTAATTTATTTTAAACTTAAAAGAATTTATTAAGCAGTTTATTTTACACTCAATTTACTCAAGTTATTACTCGACGAGTCCACTAATCTTTGTACAACATACTCGTTCCATTGTAAGCGCGGAAAACAAGCAAGTTTGCAAAGCAATTGAATTTTTTAGCGTCTAGTGTCTTTCTAAAAGCGCAATAGCTAAAAGCTTTGTTTATATCGCACATTTAGCGCCTAAATGACCGTATGTATCTAAACTTAAATTAACGTTGCTCGCGGCCTTCGCGAGAAAAGAGATAAATCCTAAAATAGGCACGTTTATCGTTAAAACGTGACGTGTTAATGCTCCAACGTTTCAAACGCTCACCCCATATACCCGTGAAAGATGTCCAAGGAACGTTTATAAAATTTGGACGACCGCGCTTTCTGACGTTTTTATGAAATTTTTAAAAAATAGCCGCAAATGTGTCTGACTCGGGATCAAAGGATCCCATAAACGAGCGGCCGTGATCGTAATACAGGTTTCCTCTCTGGTCCCGAGTCCCGAGACGCGAGTCAGGATCTGCCAGATCTATCGTGCGTATCCTTTCGGTATACGCGTTCGCCGCGACTTGGGGTGGGGGATGCGCCGCGAAAGAGAGAGACAGTCCGCGCGCGAGGCGGGCAATGCGGTACGCGTATAAATACAAGCGGTCGCGTTCGCTCGCGCTTAGTTGCTGCGATATCCGATTCACGTGACGGTTGTTGTTGATCGAGCGCGCGCCTCGATCCACGCTCGCAAAGTCTCCCGACGCTCTCCCGTGTTATTCTGTATACGCTTTCGACGCGTTATCGCGTGCGTGTGCGTAGCGTAAGTGCGTGTGTTCGTCCCGATAACGAGAGCGAGTCGAGGGAGGAGATAAAAAGAACGCGCGGAGAAGAGCGGCTCTTCTCCGCGAAGAAGGCGCGTTTCAATCGCGCGTGTGTTCGGAGAGAAGAGCGTAAAAGGAAAAGGGGGATTTATTTATATAATCAAGAAGCTACGGAGTGAGAAGAAGGGAAAAGGGGGTTCGATAGGGAAGGGTCTTCCGAGGGGAATCTTATGCCTGCCCTCAGGAAGATCGTCCTCGCGCTGTTGTCACCGAGCGTGATGCGAGACAACAACCAAGTCTCGTCCCTGCCGCTCTCGGCAGGCGAGGGCTGATCGGAGCACAGACGGAACGAGCGCAATCTTGAGAAGCGTTCTCGGATCGAGAAACGAAAATTCGCTCGATAGAAAAATTCGATGCAGCCCTCTGTTTTCGAAAAACGAAGCGAAACTCGTTGACGGCCGATCGGATCGCTGAATGTTTAAAAACGGGAGCGTTTCGCATCAGGTATATACGTATAGAGGAGTGAATAAAAAATATATATACATATAAATAAACGCGGATCTCTCTCCAGTTGGGTCAACGATCGCGCGGATCCCGACGTGTTCTCCTCTCCGCGGGCGTATCCGCCGACCGGAGCACATACACGCACACGCATCGGCGTACTAACTACTCCTACGTGGTAGCACGCGTTGGTTTCACGAGAGTGACCGCGTCGACGGCGTCGTCGGCGTCAGGAGTGAAAAGGCGGTCGACCGTTCGGCTGCTTTCACCGACGAGCCGCGCCGGTGGAATAATGCCGCCGATCGCGCTTTAACGCTCCGTCGCGTCGCCCGTGCCGTCTAATCTTCGTGAAAAATGACGGCCGCTCGTCATCGATAACTATCGCCGGAGCAAGATTCTTCTACGAGAGGCGAAAAGCCCGTCAAAGTCGGCGCGACCGGCGAGAAATCGCGCGGATCTTACGTGGTAGACGAACTGGAGCGTCCGATATACACGACGAGCTAAATCCGCGAGCATCGCGAGAGCCTATTCCCTCTACGGCGCTTTGGAGTACGCGGACTAATACTACAGCCTATAGCGTAACCTTCAACGGCCTCGCCGGTGTATAATATTAAACGGACAGCGGCGAAAGATCGTGGCCGACTCTCGCGGCGCGCGTCTTCGCTCGCGGATACTTGGAATCTCGGTGGATACTCAATCTACCGTGGATATCTAATCGTGATTCCTAACGGCTTTGTCCGCTATAAATTATTCGGTCAACGCCTTCGAGACGACCTTCCGTCGTTCAGTCATCGCGTAGGACCAGCGAATACATTTTGTATGCCAGCCCGACCTTCGACGATCCACCCTGCTAAGACATTAACGACTTCGCAGAAGAGAGCGACCCGTCCGATTCAATTATTTTATCCTCCGATCTTCAACGGCCTTGTCGCTGTGAGACGTTAACCCGACGTTAGCGGTATCCAGTGGGGAACCGAACGATCTTTCACGACGGTGTCCTCGGCGGTATAGCCAGTAAATAGAGAGAAGTTAATCTAGACGCGAGCTGACCCCCAGTGACCTCGATATAAGATACTAACTCGACATTTTTCTGACGCTCCTCAGCGCGATGCGCAATACCCGACTGTGAACCGTTCGTCATACGGACGACGTGGCCGTTCCGGTTAGCATGGAAACAGCCAAGATGTACATCAGCGAGCCGCAGAACGGTCATACGACCACCAAGTACGCCTCGACCAACTCCATCCCGGCCATGATGGACCAGGAGTCGTCGCTGGCGAGGATCCTCGGCGCCGTCGGGAAGCAGCGCGAGAACGCGGCGATTCTGCGCGACAAAACTCGCCGGCACAGCGTACTGGAGGATCTGAAGGCACGGCGGGACAGCCTCTTCCAGAGGGTCCGTAGGGCCAGCGTGTTCGAGGAGAAGGAGAATAGCGCCAAGGACAATACCAAGGACAATACCAAGGACAATACCAAGGACAATACCAAGGACAATACCAAGGACAATACCAAGGACAGTACCAAGGACAGCGTCAAGAACGACGTGAAAGACAGCGGCGCGAAGGAGAAGCCGAAGGACAAGAGGAGGAGCAGCAGCGACAGTAACAATGGCAGGAGAGGCTCGGTGTTCTACGTGTCCGAGGATCTGCTCGAGGAGAATCGGGACGTATTGGGGAACGAGGACCGCGACTACTTGGCCCAGGAGGCCAAGAAGGGCCGCCGTAAGTCCTGGCATCCGCTCGCGAAGCCGCCCAAGCTGGATCGCAAGAGGAGGAAGGGCGTGTCCGGCATTCCCGCGCAGTCCGGCAGCACGGAGGGACTTGATTCGCAACCGAGTTACACTCGGCAGAAGAGACCGTCCTGGTGGAACATTTTCGTACCGGACTCGGTCGTCAGGTATTTATTGCGATTGTTTTACAAATTCGAGTGCCGTGCCGCGCACGAACGTGAGTTACCCGTTGTTTTGCGAATGATCACGTACCCATTGCAGCAATCTCTGAGTGAGTCCAGTGAAATTTTAACTTTAAAAGACTAATTAAGGTAAGCGAGAAATGAGACGTGTAAATTTTTAGAAAAATCTTATCGAAATTCAATTAACTGCAGAATGAATCGTTTATGAATTAAGTGCTATGAATATATTGTACTTTCGATACAACGTACTCTCGATAACATTGAGCGTCGAATAAAAGAAAGAAGGAACTCGCGATGCGATGGAGAACATAAATTTCCACATAATTCGTTTTATATTTATGTCGCTTAATTATTTGGCAAATAAATTTCACTGTTAATCTTTTCGAGCGATTTATTCGCACATCAATTGTAATTAATAATCATTGAGCGACCGATGCTCGGCGATAAAAACCGGAGTCGTAAAAAACATGTCTCGCACTGTTCGAAAAAAACTCGCGCGATGAAATACAAGTTAGCGATACTTTAAAATGCCATAATGACCGGTACGTGCGATAATCCCAAATATTAATGCCCAATTCACGGTGACTTTCACAATGATATATTCATATGTGTGTTTCTGGTTGGCCTCCAATGTACGCAGGCGAAAATGACGATTAAGATAGCGATGCAGTCTGGATGTTTAATTAATTTTATTTAATTTCCAATAATTCGATGAAATCTACTCCTTCCACGAATTTCGACGAATACGATTTCATGTCGCGTAATTTTAAACCTTTTTAATATTATAATCAATTTGTATAAATTTCAGATGCCAGTTAATAATATCGCACTTAATGAATGATTTTAAATCATCATCGCATGCATATAAATAGCTCGCGAAGGCAGCTGTTTATATTAAATTATATCGTTATCAACAATCTTTTATCGTTGTGCGTTGATATATAAGCACCCGACTCGTGAACTCGATTTTCAGTGAAAAATCGCGAATAAACGCGAGCCGTTTAGGTAAATATTTTGGGATGTCGACGGCGCGGCGCGTTGAAGTCTCATAATCTGGGATCGGGAAATCTTTTGTCGTTCACCAGACGAGAGAACATTATTTCAGATAACAGTTCTTTGTAACGGTCGCAGCATTTTGCGAAAATAACGATAATTTGCAACCGATACGGCGCAGAAAGCGCGTATAAAGGAGATTCCAAAAGTATCAATAAAAATAATGTTAACCGGAAGGCAAAGAGTCATAAAGTCTTTTTTTACCTCAAACGGTTGAATTTTACCGAAACTTTATTTAAGATATTTAAGTACAAATATTTAAAAACGGTTTTTTCCGTAAAACACTGACAGAGGAGACTAGACAAAAAACTCATTTGTTCTACGGTTTAGGGCGAAAAAATATTGTCGGTGAAAACAGCGGCTATTTCGAATGGAAGACACGACGGGGAAATTAAATGCGGAAGTAAAAATAAATAGAATTATCAAGGGCCCGATTTAGTTGAAGATTAAATTCTGGGCGTCATCCTGTTTTCACAGTATTCCAGCTGGAAGTAATGTGACATTTTTATTTCGAGGAAAATGGAATTTTCGATACTTTAATATTTCCCCGAACAATGTCGCCGGGAACGTTTTATGAAAGTCTCTCGTTGCCTCGCAATCGCGCGATTTCTCTACGAAAGACTTATATTCGCGGAAGTCACCGCGAAAAATCAGCGTGTTTGCCCCTTCACAATTCGCCATAAAATCTACCCAAGCTGGCGGAACCGGACGATCATTCCGATGGACATGCTTAGTCAATAATCGAAAATAGAAAGTTTCAACTTTAATTGCGTTACATAATTCACATACGACTGAGATTTCCCGAGTTGTCGAAATCACGAAAAATAGATATCTGGAAAAATAGACTTCGTATCGTTCGTTGAGTCAATTGCACAATTTCTTTCAAGCGGTGTAAACGACTATTTTTTTTTAACAGGGAATTAATCTGAGTTGATTTTTCTTACAATTTGAATTTTATGCGATACCTTTCTGCTGGTTATAGGAAAAGGAATTTAACTGTTATTATGCTAAGATCCTCCATCTTTTTTTAATTACAACACATTTATTTATTAATAAAAAAAAAAAAAAAAACTGACCGTAAGTGGTCTTTTCTCTAAATTGATTGTATTTATAGGTATATCGGTCTGATTTCACTTATTATTATTGAAAAATAAATTTATTGTCCAGAGGCGTTATGGAAATTTGCTATTTAATGAAATCGTGCATTCATAACATAGATATTTTGCATTTTTACTTTTGCACATGGCATATTTACACTCGTGCTATGAATTGTGTATTTACGTCTGTGGGGAAACGTTAAAGCCTAGAAGCAAAATGTTTTACTTTTTTCGAAAATTATATATATGTATATGTACAAAATTCCTAATACATATATAGTTTTCTTTCTGTACATCAAAACCGGAAATATTACTTAGGTCTGAATCTTCCATCACCTCGTGTCTTATTGTTAGATTGTCAACACTACGCATCTGCGTTGTTAACATTCGTCTGATACCGGTGTTTGCATTATTTAATCAACGTAACTTGCTGATAACTTTTGTCATATGTCATATATCGTGCGATTCATTACAAATCTCGTTGTCAACGCTATCGTTGTTAACATTAATGGCAAAAGAAATTGGCTTGAACTTCGAAAAGTCGATCGGCCTTTTCAATATTATTAAATTTGTTTTGTAATCGTAATTTATAAACTATTAATGCTAAGTAATCACAATCGTTCTATATATAGAAAAATTATTTTTATTTCTAATAGCATAATAATCTACATAACTTTTTAATCTTCCAAAATTATTCTTTGTCAAATACACTAATAACTGTCAAAAATTAGCTAAAAGATTATCTAGAATATTTAAAATATATCTACATATTGCTCGAAGGGTTGGGTACTTATATCACTATATTATCCTGGAAACAAATGAACATTAATCTCGACGCAATCGTTCAACGCGTTTCTCTTTCTTCGTGTCATTTCTTGCGCGAATGGAACTCGAGTGTATCGCGTTCCGAAAAATTTTGGCCCGTCAAGACAGATTACTCGGAACGGAGATACAGGCGAGCCTCTTTGTGACTCGCGCAAACCGGTCGCGAGATCTTAAAATAGCCCTGTCTGTCATTAGGTATTTTTTTTCTTTCACGGTCCTCCCACTCTCTTCACTTCTCTCCTTCTTTTAGATACAAGTTTTATCAAGTATCAATACTTTTCACTAATATGCATGTTTCTGATATATATTTGAATAAAAATGCGATTGCTATACCAAGAGACAATGGCCTCAGAACTGGTTTCATAATATTTTGGATGTTATGTTATTTTCAACGAAGAAGCTAAAGACTACGTAATATAAACATATATTCTGTTTGTTTTGCAATATATAAAATACAATTTTATCTAGATTTCAATCCTAGAGTATTTTAATTAAACCTATCGAAACATTCCATCGTAATAAGAACAACTTAAGTATTTTATTTTGAGAATTAAATAATGTGATTTTGTGACACGCGGTTGTAAATTATTTCTCGAGAAATACCTGCGACACGTGTAGTTAAAAGCGTTACAAGTGCATCGCATAGCAATTATTCGTGTAGCAATTATTTGTATACAAAAGCGCATATAATATGCAGAACCTTGAAGGCAGATGTTACATCTGGATTCAAGTGCACGGCGACCTTACATAATTCGCGAGCCTCCTCCACCGCATTTTATCGACCGACACGAAATTACTGGGTGACATATTCCGTCCGTATTTATAGGAAAGATTTTGCATAATCGTGTTTGCACGGCTATTACTTTCCTTTAGCATCTTTAGACGTGTTGCGGCAGTTATGCATTTTACTCGACGACCTTATTGCGCCTTAGCCACGCATTATTGCAAACTAGGACAACGATTATTGTCACTGGAAGTATCGGTGTTCATTTCTGACGTAGCGAGAACGAGAATACGCTTGAATAAGAATACGTGATGCTTTGTGGAACTTCTGTAAAATCTTGACGGATAATTTTTCTGATAACATTTTTAAAATGATATTTCTTCAAATCGCAACTGGAAAGCATCTTTACACAACTTTGCATAAGAAAATTTTAACGTAAAATGTAACTGAAATGAGATCTTGTCAACTTAAACTTGTTAAAGTTTATTTTAGATTAACGGAAGGAGATCATTTTTTGTTATCTACTTGTCTTTTTTTTATATTCATTTCTATCAATGCAGATCGACTTTAATTTTGATTTAACTTACTTTTTATCCTTTTCTAATTCTTAGAACTAGAAAAAGATAAAAAGTAAAACATAAAGAATAAGATTCAAGTTAATCTTTATTGGTTGAGACGGATATTAGTCTAATTTAGTCCGGTAAAAATATGCGAAAAACTTGTGTTATTAGTACTTTAATTTATCATAGAGGGAAAGAATTCTGGTTTTAATTACAATTTTACAAATAGTTAATTTACAACTGTACATAAAGTATACTCATTAGAATTTAACATTCTAAAATTCAAATTAAAATACGCCTATAAAACCTTGTTGAAGAAATTATATTTATTAATTGTAGATAGAGCAGAGTGTGGTACCTAAAGAATTTTATAGTTTTCGTTATATCTTAACAATACAAGAGGTAATCTCTCCTCCTCCTCTTCTTCTCCTCTCTCTCTCTCTCTCTCTCTCTCTCTCTCTGTCTCTCTCTCAACTTTTTTCTTTTAATATTTCTTTATAACTTGTAGTTTGAATGATTCTCTATTGACGAACAGACAAGTACTTGACAATACTATCTAAACAGTTATCCCATCTACCGTGGGACTCCATCGTCTTCAGGCACGCAAGGTGTGTCCTTATCCGCCGGTCGCTTGCGTAAAGTGCGTGCGACGCAACTGACAAGTTGAGACGGGACAGCGTCGTTACGCTCTGATTCCGCCATTTCTGATCATTCCGGCGTCTTTTATGGCGCACCGTGCAAGTACAAGGCATCCAGTAGCGATTTAAACCGGCGGCCTCTCATTCCGGCTATCTACCTCTGTTTTTTTCTTCCCATTCGTATAGCGTTGCGAATCGCACATACGCGATTTACGCTTTATAAAGCGTAACACATCCTGAGCAGATTAAACTTTCCACACGGAAGTTATATTTCGACCGTAAACGTTTCGTGATGTTTTATGAACTGAATCACATATTATCTCAATACGTTTCAGTAATCCTTACGATAATCAAATCTAATATATGTTCATCACATCTTCAAGTGTTTAATTTTTGATAATATTTCGCGGAACAACGCTACTCTGGGAAAAAAAAGACGGATAAGCAACCCACTTTGGAAGTAATCAAATTATTTGGATTCGTAACCCTATAATAAACCCCGCGTAACTAAAAATCGTAATTATATAGCTATTCTATCTATTTCAAAGATTTTTAAGTTATACTAGTCAATTCCCTCAATTAGTTCTGTCGATATTCAGTTACGCAAAGATCATTTTCACTTAAGGGGCACTAACCAAAATGTTAAGTTGCCAACTACAAGAAAACCGGTCAAAATTTCTCCCGAGGTACATAGTTTTCGAATACAGATGATTATGGCAATAACTCTTGTTTTGCAAAATCATTTGCAAACATTTTGCAGAACTAAAATATTTCAACGGCAAATAAACACCGTGTATACATCGTAGGTAGCGACACAGTAAAACAGTTCTACAATTTCGACGACAATTTCCGGAGGTTTTTCCCCGAGTTCGTGCCGAGATGAACACGCGCGCGCCGGAGAAAGAATAGAGCCACGCGAGACAAAATTGTTACCGGTGCCCGTAATAAACTACAAATTATCTTTCTCAGAGGAATTGGAAATTCAGGTCAGAGCGCCGCAATGTTGCAGGAGCGCGGAAGTAAAGTCGCTCCTAAGCACCGCGCGCCGCTTAATCGTTCAGTGAGAGAAAGAGCTCCTCGCACTCGCGTTTAAACTTCATAATGACGTACGCATCTTAGAACGAGCGTATTCAGTCGGCGAAAGGAATATTACGTGCCATCGAGAATAGAATCCGATACTTCAGTCTGACAAATTGCAGCTTAGAAGCATGATTTTATATCACGTGATTTAACACACATATATTATAGTTTTACACACAGCTCTTGTTTAATTAATTACATAAGTTATTATTTATTCATTATTCATCTATTATATATACGATATTTCTAGTTTATAATTTGATGCGTTCACATTAGCTCATTTGTCAAAATCAGTATCGCGTCTCCTGTACGCATAAATAATCCGCCTGAATTTTTTGTGATGGGCCTTTTGCGCTCCAACCGGTTGTCAGACGGTCCGGAAACCAGTTTTGAATCGCGGCGAGTGCGCGAAACGGCTGCATTTGCATCGAGCGCGGCTGAAAGGGTGCCAAAGACGCGAGGTAGCGAAATATACGAGCTCTCTCACGCGCACTGCGAGGGGGGGGGGGGGGGGCAACGCGAAACGAGCGGGCACGAAGATTACGATATCTTATTTTTACTCACATTGAGCGCGTACACCGACTTTCAGGGACGGTGCTGTACTGTCGCGGGCGCATCCTCGCGAGACGCGGAACGCGAATTCGTTTCGGCACGCGCTTTATTGTCTGAAAAATACAGTCGGGACGGAGAGTGCTTTCACGATAACGTGTAACAACGTGCAATTTCACGGGAACGACAAACGCAGATTATGCTATAACGACCAGCCGATTTAATGAAATAGGAAGCGTGTAGGAAATGCAAATAGAAAGCGGGTGCAGTAAATATTGTGTCATAGTGCGTGGCGATGGCTGCAACATTTTTATATTATTTATTCTTTACCAAATTTGGTTTTCCATCTATTTATCTTTTCTATCTTATTACGAACTCTTCAGACTCGACATCTGTGACATGGCATCGTGGTTAATGCCTTTGTAATACAAGATAAAAGTTTCTTTTAACTTGGCTTTACTAAGGAGTATTACAAACTCCAAATACCATCAACGTAATAGTATTTTCACAACTGTTCCACATCTTTCATTAATAAACAATCTTACAAGTTTTAAAGTGATTTTAAATTATGCGAATTTTATTGATATAATTCTGATCCAAGAATCAAACTTATTTAAAGTATTCTAAAAAATTTTATGTTACAATGTGTCCTAAACTCTTAGATTAGTTGTAGTTTTACAAACGCCACCTTAATAATCGAGCTACGTATTTTCAACTTTGTAAACGCCTTTGTCATGAAGGAATTAAAACGTATCGGATTAAATAAGGTTCATTAATCGATTGTATATATGTAAGATTTTAGTACTTATCATTAATTCTTTTATTCTCGAGGAAAATGATGAAATTTGCGTGGGCTGCTTTTATCATTTAATTAAATCTTGTTGTCCCATCGCGTATATTATATCTTCAGGTGTAGGGTACCGATATCCGCGAAATGGCAATGAAAACGGTTTGCTCAAGATTAAAACGCGGCGGGGAAAACGCTTTGCCGGCGTGATTCGGTATCGACGCAATCGAATGATATTATCGTCAGCGATTGCCGGTCGCGTTGCGTCGGAGTTCGGCCCTGCGTTGCACCGCTGCACCGGCATAGAGACTATTAGAAAGTCGAGCTCTGTGCGAGTTACAAGTCCCGACGAAACACGGCTGAGCGGCGAATTTCATAACGAGCAGCAGCGGGATCTCTGTCCGTTGCCGCGAAATCCACGAAGCACCTCTGCGTGAAAAAGAAGGAAAAAAAAAAAAAAACGCGACGGAAAATGCCCGCGCTATTTTTTCATTTGCTACCACTTGTGTATTTTTTAATACGTCGTCGTTGTTCTTCTGAAAATTGCCGCGTTACGAAATCGATTTTTCGGGGAGAATGAAAAAAACTGCGTGATGTAGAAGATAAAAAATTAATTCTCCAGTTATTTACTCGCGAATAATAAAATACTTTTGCAAAATCAATTTTAAAGTTTAACATAAATATTTATATATAAACATTCAGTGAATATAACGGTGAGATTTTTCAATAGGAATTTTCAAATAGAAATACGTTAAATTAGAATCGAAAATATTGTATTGATGTTAAATTGAGAGCATTAGCGTTTAAATGATCGAATAGCTTTTCTTGACTGAAATAAAGGCTTCCTATTAGTGCCGCTATTACTACTACCGGTGCTACTATTTGCAAAATGTCGTGACTGTTTCATTCGTAACAATTGGTTCCGCGAGTTCGAAAGAGAACAACGAGACCGCGTGCATACATGGCGCATTGTAATTGTACAATGACGATGAGTGACGTCACTGATTGACAAACGGCGCACGCATCGCTTGACAGCTCGCGAACTTCGGCGCTTATCGATGCGGATATAAATGTCGTCGGTGGAACGTCGATGGAATTTTTCTATGAAATGCGAAATTGATAATATCAGCCATAGTGTCTCGTCGTGAATGCAAAATTCCGCGCGTCTGACGTTAAATTTTTATCTCCTGGCAACGCGCTCGGAAAGAATTTGGGAAGAAAGTGCGAGAACGGGTTTACTTTTGAATATTTGCCGTGCAAGAAAACAAACGGCTTTTCTCTCGCTTGCTTTGCTCGAACAATGGCCGAGGTTAACGGGATTCGCATGATACTCTGTCGTTACGTAAATTCTTGTAAAACGTTAAATAAAAGTTGGACCGCGGATATATCCGAGAGCGAATATACTCCATTGTTCCGTTAATAAGAATAACAATAATCGTTGATATATCGTCGAGAGAAATATGCACTTTTATTTATGCACTTAATTTATCTTTATTTTTATGCACTTAATTTATCTTCTTTAAGAGGACAAATAGGCAATTATGAAAAATGCAACCGCAAATAAAACCGTGTTTCTGGTTTATATTTTTATTATCTTTTACATTTTCAAACTTCTGCACGCCCGACGAATTCCTGGATTATTTAATTTATTCCGCGACTTTCAAAAACTCTTTATAATTTCAAAACGTTGAAATTATAAACATTCAGATTCTCGTATTTAAAAAATTTATGGTTTCGTTTTACATGTTTTTGTGCCGGAGCAATTAATTTTTTTAGACTGACGTTTTGATCGCAAAGCCGAATAATAAGATGCAGAGATATTTGATAAACATCACTGACTATTTACGAATGAAACAAACGCAATGCGGTAAACGGCATGCAGTAAACGTATGCGGTTAAGAACGACGGGAAGTTATTCTTAACCGCATTGCTGTTCTCGAGGGAAAAGAGACTAGAAGACGACGTACGGTAATGAATTATGATTGATTTTGATAATTAATTTAAATTCTATTAACGTGCTTTTGCAAACGATAATTTATCGTGTCGTTTTACATGTTTTTATGCTGGCGCAATTAATTTTTTTAGACCGACGTTTTGAAAGCTGAATAATAAGATGCAGAGCTATTTGATAAACACTGACCATTCGCGCCATCCGCAGGTCATAAATCGCAATTGTCGCGACAAAACTGCAACGGCATGCATTACTACGTTCTATATACAATGCGCATTTGTCATCCATTCCGTCATCTAGCTTTGTTTTGTAAGGCGTTCATTAAACCTGGCCGCGACTCGGACTGCAACTCTGTATCTTTTCTCCGCATCTCGGGAATTCTTGGCAGCCGATACGTCAACCGGGAGAGACGGCACGTCGAGTGCCAGGCGCCAACACGCGCAACAGCTGGCTTGTTGCTTAATAGCCAAATGCTTAATAGCCAGATTTTTCGATGCTATGACTACCTCCGATGCGAATGAGTTCATCACCGCTGCGACATGCATTTTTGGGTCGTGATGCAATTATTCCCGGGACTTAATATGTTCTCCATTTGCCTCACCTATTTTCCGGACGAATGAGAAAAATAGATCTTTTCTCGTGAACTCGCATTACACACAATTTTTTTTTACAAGTTCGCGATATAAAATAAAGAAATATAATTAAATATCTCATTTAACATCAACATTTATATTTTGAGACATTATTTGTAAAATCGTGATTGTGTTAAAAACTCTGAAACTTTAATATCTTTGAATCAATGATATCCATACATGTATTGTCACAGAATTTATCGCGTTGTTTTTTTTTTTTTTTTGATAATTTTTTGAACTTTAATATGAAATCAACTTTTGTTTAATGAAAATGTGACATCAAATTTCCCAATAGTCGACTGACTAGGTAATCGAGTGAAATCTAAGAATTAAGTTTTACAAATACCAAACGCGCGGATACCGAAACCTTGTTCTTCCGGATATCCAGAGTGATATGAAAAACGAAAGCGAATAGCGGAATAGTAACTTGATTATATCTCATAATACATTCACTTTTCACTCGCGGCAAATCGTTTGCTTTTCACGTGGAAGCCACGGTTAAATGCCGTCTTTTAACAAGATGGATTGTGTAGAAAATGAGTCAGCAATTAATAATAATGATTATTCGTCCAATAATGACGTTGGACGAGCTCGTCAAAGGAAAGATTAAGAGATTGTCGCCCCGCGAATAATACGACAATCGATACACGACACGAGATGTGATAATTCAGAAGTGGCGAATATCACGCGGAGGATCTTTATAAGCTTATTAAATTTTTTATTATATCGATAATTTAGCGGTGATCTTTGAACTTTACGTATCGATTATGTAATATCATTGTAACAGGATATCATAACTTAAGACGCGACGTTAAAATTATACGTTATTTAATTACATTAAATGTCTTTTTAATTATAGTTTATATTATATGCATCTTAGATTTTTTTATAATTTTTATTAATTTGCGATGAGTACTCGCGCGTGAATATAAATGAACATGATTAAAGATATGTGTGATATATGCTTATGTGTGAAGCAACTACGTGATGTTCTAAAATTAGTGTCTTTTTTTACTATAGATTTTTAAATCGATATACTTTTTTAATAATATCCATTAATTATACAGAGAGCTATTAATTGTTAAATGATGTATTAATGTTAAACTATTTATTAATATTAAATTGTAGCTAAAAATATATTTCTTTTTACGAGACGTCGATGGTTGTCAAGTTAAAAACAATCGGAGATGAAAGAACTTTTTGTGAACGTAATTAGATTCGTTTTAGGAGCTGTACCTTTTGAAATACGAAATCTAATGCGTAGAAAAAATATGAAATTTTTTTATCTTTTCGCACAGCTGTAGTAGTTTTTTGCATAATGCTATAACGCGCACACGACGTCCAGTGCAGTACATCGTTTGCGGCTTTACGATTTATGAATTCATAATTACCGTGATGATTATATCACCGTATATGGCTTGACGCGCGCGACGAAACGTAGCTAGAAAATTAATCCCTGCGTCTAATTGCCATTCCGAATTAACGGCTGGACTTCCATGGCGAAGGCCACAATTTCGGCGGGTGGGCTTTAATTAACGACAAAATGAAACGGCCGTCCGCCGGAAATCACGCGCGCCGAATAAGCCGATCGATTGGCAATCGTCTCAAAGAATTGTTCGCCACAAATGGTGCTATGGATCGATAAAGCGCATCGATTGTATAACGATAAATGCGTTTAAATTCCTGCAACGATGGCCGATGTACGCGCTACGAATACCATACGTGTATCTCTTGTTTCAAGTTACGTTGTCCTTCGATTACGGCCGCGATATGGCTGCGAAAGGGCAGACAATGATCTAATAAGCCTTTGAAATTTATAAGGGAATTAAGTTTGATGTTGCCTAAATTAGAAATAATCTAATTATTTTCTCAAATCACCGACAATCAATATCATTGTTAATCAATATTACTGTTATTCAATAATTAATCTTATGCCGTAAGGTTGATAACCGATATCGCGTAATTGCAGTTTACATCACCTTTTAGAATTTTAATTAGCTGCCTAATTGTGAACCTTATTTATTTATACCATAACGTAATTAACTATTTGTTCAATCATGATACGTTTTCTACGAAATTTATATAAACGTGATTGTGTGTTATAACTAAAAATGAAAGCATATTAGCAAGAAAAATGTTTTGTTAGCCCAAAAAGTGACGAAACAGCTTCGTTAATGATATTTTCCTTCGACCTTCACAATCCTTTGATACTAACAGAGGAGTGTTGTTTCGACCTCGTTTACTAGTTCCTTCTTGAATTAATTGAACGCAGGTATCAATTAGGAAGCTAGATGTCCTCGATTCACGCTGTTTTTCGAAGCGGAAGCATCTAGCTTTCCATCAAGAAACGCACCGAGGATACGCGATCCGAATAAAATCCGCCTCCTCTGTTTATTTATTTATATCCCATTATATTTTGCACGTACGAGATTTTGTTCCAGAAACAAAAAGAAGATAATTTATCAAACATTTATTTTACACACTGTATATATTTTTCAAGACGTATCTCAAAATATTTATATATTTGTTTATATTTGTCTACATTATAAAACATTTTTCATAAAAGTAATTTTAACAAAATGTAAAGAGCAAGTTAAATTTTCGATGCAACGAAATTCTTAGAATCTCCGTGAGAACGGAATTCCGTGTCGCGTCTCTTCTTTATGTCTTTCCTCTTTTCCCGCTTACGATCGTCGACATTTCCGCTTAATTTGCGGGACGATAATGCGAAGAGTACATTGCACGATTGATGCTCCGTGATGCACAATGGAATTTCCGCGTTGCTCTGAGTCACGGCTGCAGGTGACTCGGAACGCGGAAAAAAAAATTTTCGTCAACAAACGCGGGGAAAAGAAAAAAATCCCGCGCCGATATGAATTAAAAACGATTAGAATGTCAATTGTAGAGACAAAAGCAATTGTTAAAGTGAATGAGTAATATATGAACACATTGTGTTCTAGGATAAAATTAATCAAAGTTCTATAACTTTAAATCGTTTTCTGACCAATCTCATTTTAACCCTTTAAGGCCCACATCGATCCCGTTGGAGTAAAATGTTATAATTTATAAGATAGTCTTAAAAGACGTCCCTGATGAAAGTTTTTTAGTTAAAAAAAATTTTTTTTAGTTTTTTTTTTTTTTAGTTTTTTTGGTTGTCAGTTTAAAACTACACTTTTGTTTTTTTTTAATGTACATAATTATGCACACAGGTCCCTAAAGGGCTAAGAGATTTAAAATCATTGAATTTTGATTAACTTTTTTATTATTTATTTCGTATTTAGAATATATCCTGAAAATGTAACTATTATCGTTACGAAATTAATCATTATTTCGCTGTCTAATTTAAATATTTACAAAATAGTTTAGTCTTTTTAGATATATGTTTCCCTGTTCGGTTCTCATTGAAAGTATTCAAATGACTGTATTTAATATTTTCTTCAGTGGTATTTTTTATCGCATTCTATTTTTATCCGACTTCGATTGGATATTAGTCATATTACTCTATTTATATTCCATGTAGTACCTACCTCAATCAGATTCGTTCCCAGAGCGATCGACATTTCAAACGGCATTTCCACGACGGGTTTCGATCTTGCCGCGACAATGCCATACGGTACATTACATCGATTACATTATACGGGCAAGTTTACGTCATAAAGTAACGCGGTTTGTGGCACACGAGGCGGCACAAATCGAGTTTATCCTTTGCGAATTCCCGGAGCCCCGCCTCGTTAAAACAACGCCGACAGCCAGCAGAGTTTCCGTCTCGGCGGCCAACGTTGTTCCCGAACAACCTGATTGCCACACACCGATATACAGACACAGATACGGACACACACCCACACACACACACATACACATTCCGCGTACTCTCTTTCCTCCGTAAAGTTTGTCTTCCGGTGACGGAGTTTGGCGTAGATATCGATCCATCGTCGAGGACAACGAGTTTCATCCTTGCGGTTCCGGGACGATCGTTAAACGAGTCGGACAACGATGGGGAAGAACATCTTCCGGCGTTGTTGCCCGATGAAAACACCGATGCTCGGCCGTGTTTGCTTTACCGGCTCGTTAACGGAGAACGCGGGGGAATCCTCGTCTTCTCTCGTTTTATCGAGTTTCCTTCGTACCCGCCGGAGACGGTTTTAGAGCCTCACGAACACGCGACTGAGAGCATTTTCCATCCTATCATTGAAACATGAACGATCGTTTTAATGCTAATCATAATAATTAAAGGTACGATAATATAATATATTCCAGACACAATGAAGAAACGGCGGATAGCGGATGCGCAATATAATACGACGATTGCTTCATGAGCTATGAAACGTGCACAACGATATCGATCGATTTGCGCGTCACAAAGGAACTTTACGAAGCCAATATCGTGCTGCGTATCATTAAAAAAAAAAAAAAAAACCCAGTATAAACCGTATAATAGCGTGATTATCGCTTACGTCTATCGGGACAGTGGCAGTTACTGTCCACGATGCAATGTTGTTTATTGCTCGTAAATCTTACGAGCGATTCTTCCAAGTTTTCCGGAAATAATAATAATAATAATGCACGTCTGGAATAATAAAAGATTTCCTGCGAGTGCCGGTATTTGCGGAACAGACGTGCATAATAAAGTCTTGTCGGCGTAAAACGGCTGAATTTAATTCGGATCGAACGTAAAGTTCGGATTCGTAACGTTAAGCGGCGCGACGTACCGCGGAAGGAAATCACGATTTTGGCACGATGCCCCATCTTGCCAATTTGGCGTGTGGCGGCTTTGTGAAATATGATAATAGGAGAATAAAGTCAATTCGCGCGTAAAACTTCCGCGATAGAGCGGTGTATTTATTACGCGCTCTTGGGCGAGTAGACACACTAGTTGCGTTATTTTATGCATTCTGATTTCAAAATTGCAACGTGCAATTTTAGCGAGTCCAATTTTCGATGTTCTAGGCTTTAAATACAATTATTACTAATGTTACAAATATGCATTTAAAACGCGTGTATTTTTTTTTGAAAGAATGATAAAATATTTTGGAAAGAAAAATAAAATATGTACAATATTTTTCAATCAATATGCACGCGAATTCCTGATAACTTTTCAAGTCGCTCTTTCTTCGTTTTTTTTCTCTCTCTTAGCATGTTCACCTCTCATCGAAAAGAGCGGTTACGTTGCAACTTATAAAGATGGGATAAAGTTCAATATATACTTAAAAGTCCAAGTCAAATCCAAAGATAAAGATTCATTTTTTACGTAATCGAGTGATATTCATGAAAAATAATAGTTTATACATTATATTTACGAAATAGTCAATCCTGAGTTAATTTCGAATTTTAGAATGAATATTTGCAGGATTTGAAATGCATTTATAAATAGTTACTTTCCTAATAAATCGAATTTTTTACAAGTAGTACTCGAACTTTAAAAATGAAATTGTTAGTTTAAAGAATGTATAAATGTGTAAAGATTTTAAATAATTTTTACTCCATATTTTTAATCATATTTTTATTATGTTTAACTTCAACGGTTGATAATCTAATATTTGTAATTATAAAAAAATAATGTAAAATAATGTTAATTTTATAACAAACGTTTTGGTTCGAAGGAACGTAAAATTTCTAATAAAATACTCATAAAATATTCGAATATATTTGATCCAGGTTCGAGTCTAATTGAAAGTAGGTACTGTTTTTATTTTTCGAAGTAATCGTAGAGAGTTCGAAACTACGCCAACAGATTCGAACCTTGCAAGATACTTAATCCCATCGCTGGTTGTGTCATGATGTTAAGAAACAATTCCGGCGATTCCGCTTAAGCAGTTCGTTTAATCTTAATCGCGGTTACCGTCGCTCAATTAACATCCGCTGCCAATGAATCGTCCCCGCGATTTCGCCACGGAGGATAGAAGGCTGCGAAGGTTTCCCGTTGACGCGCATGCTGTCGGAAGAGACCGAGAGTCATCGGGGGGGCAGCTCAGGTAACAACTCCGGGGAATACGGCGGCCACGCGTATTCCCCGGTTACCTATCGCAGGAAATGTCGAAATGGCTCGCCGCCGCGCCGCTCGCGCTCGTTCGCACGCGCGCGTGCTCGTGGCACCTTTCTCTCTTTCGATGGCTCGTCGAAGCCGCGCTATCCCAATTCCATCGTGTGTGTAAGAAGCGCCTCGTGCGCGCCGGTCAACGCGCGTGATCTCGGTCACGCAGCTCACCGGCGCGACCGATAGCCGGGGAAATTGCGCGCCGTCTGTGCACGTACCGTCCGTTTTACTATATATATATACTGCGCCCAGTGGTGGCGGATTACCGCACGGACACGTAACGACGTAACTCGAGCCATTTGAGTCGCGTTCAAGCATAAGGAGGTCATCCGAAACTGTCCATTATTAACTATTAACTGTCAATTGCTCGCAAATCAACTGTTTACTTTGCATCGTCGCTAGAAGATTTCACGGTGAAACTTTTTCCGGGTAGATTGAAATGTGCCGAAATGGATCAGTTCTTTTTTTTTCTTGGCGACTTGACTTTTATCGTTTCCAAAATCTTTTGCAATTTGCGTGTTTTGATGTGCACTGTATTAGGAAATCTTACTGTATTATATACGAAACTTTCTTTATGAAATATTCTCTTTATTATTACTATTAACCCGGAAACGGGCGTCTGCACCCCAATTAAAAGTTATTGTTATTAATTACATATTGCATATTTTTGATTGTTCCATAATTTATTAGTATTTGAGGATAGTATGTATATAGATTTATTCAACTTTTTTTAGAAAAAATAAGGAGAAATCGAAAAAATATATAAAAATAAATAAGCACATTATAAAATTGCTTTGTCGTGAGCTTCGTTTTTCGATATTGGGGTATAAATTCATCGCAGACACTCGTTCCCGGATTAAGCTTTTTGTTAATAATTGGTATTATTGATTTGATTTACGTAAAAGTATTTATCTATGAAAACTATTTATAAAAATTCAAAATGTAAAAACAAAAATATGATATTTAAAATTATGAAGTAGTTAAGAAAATGTAATAAGTATTAAGCTTGAATATAATTAAATTAGATAGATTGCTGCAAAATATTTGTCATTCCTCAAGCTTTTAATAGCAAAAGGAAAATCGAAAATTAAAAAAAAAGCTGAAAAGAATTCTTCCTAAGTAAGAAAAGAAGAGCATACCGAATCCCGTGGCAATAAATCTGCTTCGATTTTGCTGAAATTTCGTTTTGTTTGACAAATACAGTGGAACCAAAAAGTACTTGCACACCCAGTTTTCTTACAATAATTTTATTCGAAGGAATAATACATAATTACGAATTCATAAGTAACTTATTACATATACCTACTGTATGTAATAAATTACTTATGGACACAATTCGAAGGAATAAAACATAATTACAATTCGTAATTATGTATTATTCCTTCGAATAAAGTTATTGTAAGAAAACTGGGCGTGCAAATACTTTTTTGATCTACTGTATGGGAATACCTAGTACCAAGCTCACAGCAAATAACACATGCAATATCAACACTCTAATGTTATTCTCTTTTAATAGCCAGAGAATACGCATGTTATTCTCTTTTGTATCTTTTAATTTCCATACGATAAATATAACAACACATCTTACGTCAATCCGTTTCTTAAGTCGCCACTGTTTACCAGTATGTGAATGAAACCATGCGAAACCGGGAAACTATAAGGAAAACGCCTGCGAAAAAAAAATTACTTCTCGTCCATATTGCACGCAGCTGTTTGCAGTTGCCTACTTCCAGGCGCTACTGTAACAATCGAAATAAGAAAAGTAACGAAGTATTACCGAAACATTTTCGATTGACATTACGTTACTGAAAATTTCAATTTATTTATTGCATCATTTCTTTATTACCATTCCGTCGGGATGTTATACATTCGAACAAATACGCGGTCTCGGTGCTTAAAGGGAATTCCAGGGATTGATTGGTAAAATCGGTGTACGAAGTAAACAGCTCTAGGAAGAATATATATATATGAATTTGTGATTCGGGCTCGGAGGGATTAATAAATTCTTGATATTGCGTATATCGGGTAAATATTTCAGAATGCGGTTGTATGTTTTCGTTGAAGGTCCGGTCGATTGGCTCGGGCTACGAATTTATTATTTATATCTCCGGTGGCCGAGAACTCGCAGCACGGTGACTTATTAATTACCGCGGTTCTCTCGACTCATACCCGCGATTTCCATAATTAACGTAATACACAGTTAACATAATGCTATGCATGTTTCGACGTGCAATCGTGAAATGCGTTCTCAGTAAATACCTCAGCGCCGTCTTTCAGCTTCAGCCCTGCGCAGTGAAAAATCGCGACGCCGCGAAGTGTTACGTAAATATTTGTTTTTTGGCGAAGTATTGCCGGAGCGTGAAAGCAACGGTCGCGTAAACAAGGGCCATCGAAATTGTGCCAAAGCTATTTATACCTATATCCGCTTATATTTGCCCGAGCGTGGTGAAAACAGCGCGCGCGTTAGGTCACTTAATTAAATATTATTCGACAATTCATTTTATTTCCTATCCGGAATGTCGCGCGGTAACATTAATTTCGCCGGCGTTCGGACTGTTTCGGATTAATTATTGGCATACCGTTGTATATGATTTAACGCAATAACGTAATTTATGTTGCCTAATCACCAGTAAAATCCAACTTTGCACAAATTGCGAAGCCCGTACGGCCGCGCGATTAAAACGAATCACATCCGAAAGAGCGCTGTATATATTTTGTGCATTGTTACTTCCCGCCCGCCTCTGTATTCAGATGTACGATGTACGACTGCAAAGTTCCAAATTTATATCTTTCGAAACATAAAACGTTTTCTCTTAGTTTTGTTTAGTGTACACGTGCGCACCGTTTGGCTCATATTGCTTCTAGTTATTACCGAGTTGTTAAATGTTACAGCGTTACAGAGACGACCACAGTTCTATGAGAACTTTCTTAAATAGTTAACCAAACTGCCTGAAAGTATCCAATCTCATCGTTTAATAAGTTTAATTTATCGGCAGTATAATTTGATTATATTTACCCAATAAATTTATCTTCCAACTCCTTGCCTTTGACACATTGTATTACATAGAATAATCAAAATTATTTTTTATTAAGAACTGCTAGAATATATAGTAATAGTACCGGTTAAAAGTATTGCATCACAATATGGAAAGAGAAGTCGTTACTTTAATGAAGAAAGACGTACATAAATGTTACAAAATTTTATTTTAGTATACCGTTACTTTATGCTGTGATACGAATACTTTGAGAAAAAAAACAAAGATCTTGTGATTTAATTGACTTATAATTATCGATGGTAATTTGAAACAACGTAATTAAATCATTAAGATCTTTGTTTTTTCTCAAAGTATTCGTATCAAAGCATAAAATAACAGTACTAAGATAAAATTGTATAACATTTATTTAGCTTAATGATTTAACGCAATTAAATCATTAAAATCTTTGTTTTTTTTTTTTCAAAGTATTTCTATATCAAAGCATAAAATAACAGTACTAAAATGAAATTTTGTAACATTTATGTACGTCTTTCTTCATTAAAGTAACGATTTCCCTTTCAATAAAGCGATGCAACACTTTTGACCGGTACTGCATTTCTTACTATTATTCTTTACAAATAATTCTTTTAAGCTGCAACGAAAAGAGGAATGAATTCTTGTTAAATAGTTAAATCCACCAGACATAACGTGTAAAATTTACAAATTAAAATATGTCTGCAAGTTATATTTTATTGCACGAACAAATACGCGCACGCGTTGTTTCGAGAAGAGAGCGAATTTCCCGACGTTTCGGCAAACGAGGAACACTGTTTCGAAGCAGTAACGAGCGCGAACCCGCTAAGCCACGTCGAATGTAATCGAATTAAAACGTCGGATGCAATTAGCGCGGGAAGAGATGCGGCCTCCCGTGTACGCGCGAGTGCACGCAGACGTTTTACCTTCTCAAATTGACCGAATCGAGTGCGGCCGCTGCCGCACGAACGCGCGACTGCATTTCCGCAATTCACGCGCACGTATAGCGCAGATAGCACTTGTCGCAGCACGGATCGCGAACAAATAACATAGCTGCATGTGCATCCAATAGACTGCTATGATGCATTACGATCAATAGTTATCTGATGATTAGTTCGATTGGATTTTCTGAACGTTTTATTGTTGATTGCGAGCATCCTGGCTCTTGCCGAATTGCTTTTTGCACCTACGCTTGTTTTTAATTTGACTTATTGACAGTTTCTGCGGTACGCTTGGAATGAGATTTTTACTTAAATCGAAGACACGTTTTTATGAATAAATATTTTGGAAGAAGTAATACTATTGCTTTAATTGTATATTTTTATTTATTATAACAAGGGAAATTTCGAATATTGAGTATTTCAGTGAGATTTAAAAGAAGTAAAAATTTTTGTTTTGCAAACAGACGTGACGAATTAATATTGTACTATTTCAACAAAAAAACTGTGAAAAACACGCTGTACTTGATAAATCGCATGTTCATACATTACGAAATAAAATGTCAAGCACGCAAGGTCGCTCATTAAATTCCACGAGAGGTTAAAATACTTTAAGTACTCTGCGCGTGGAAAACAGTTTTCCGAGTAAAAATTACTTCCCAAGCGTACTGCAGTTGACTTTTTCTTTCAATTTAATTATGATTTTAGTTTTTTTTAAGCTCCTGCGCACGTAGATTGCATGTGTTTTCACCATCCTTGTTTTGGATTGTTTGTTGCATCCCAGGTCGAGGCGAATGTCCCAGGACGTCACGACCTCGAAATCGACGGAAAATCTCTCAGCGTCTTATTTCAGGTATGCAAAACACCTACGCTCAATTATCATATCTCGTCATCGTCACTTCTCTATTTTCTCCGGACTTCAACAGCGAGAATTAAGTATTATAAATAGTTATGATCTCATTATTGTCGTTGATGTTTAGAATGTAGTATGATTGTGCATCCTTTATAGAAACGCACGCAAGATTGTACATGAAAAGCATGTAGAGGAATGCAAATAGAGATTTGTAGATAGAATTTTAAGTTTTTCGAACAAACACGTCGTTTTTTTTTATCGCAAGTCTAGCCGTAAGATGACCGCAAAAGAAACTTACGTAATAACGCGTACGTCTCTCTTCCGAATACGTCTCTCTTAAAGAATTCTACTGAAAAGTAAAACTTGGAACAATCCTATATAGGAAATCGGCAGAAATGTGCGACTTACAGCAATGAGCCGTGTTGCTATGACATAACGCAAGTTCATTCACCGACTTTTTCATTCACGTTTCTTTCTTTTTTTTCCCCCACGACGCGTTGCACTATGTCGCGTTATTCAGTTCGTAGGAATCTCATTGGGCTTTATCTCTGTCGGCCACGCGTCCGTGGACGACTCGACTTATGGAGGCAACCTACACGGCGCACGGTTCGTTGCATCGTGAAATTGCGTTTTGTTATGGCTAAGCAAGATTGCCTCCTCTGAGCTGAGCGTTTTACAAATAGTGTCGCGCCAAACTATTAGTGTCTACCCGCGTAACGTCCCACAATACGTTTCCTGCGGGAGTAAGTGGACGAGTGGGCTCTCTCTCTCTCTCTCTCTCTCTCTCTCTCTCTCTCGCGCGAGAGAGAGAGAGAGAGAGAGAGCCTATTTCCGAATGTGCGGGCGACTTGATTCCATTCCAGGGACGTAAACTGCAAATAGAAATACCTTTTCATTACCCGATCTTCTCGCGCGCGTTTGTTTTCGTTACTCGGTATCATTTTCACTTTACATTTCGAGCTATTCTAATTTCTTCTTTTCAAACGATTTTTTTTTAAAACAAGTTTATCGAATCGATATTTCGTAGTTTGGAGTGAAAATTGCAGGGAATTTGAAATTAATTTTTGAAAACGAGCGCACGGAATGGAGTACCCGCATCGCGACTCATTCTCCCGTTTTATTCTATCTCTTCCGATCTATTTTTGCAGATTTCGCTTTGCTTAATCAAATTTGTTGCGCAACGAGCCCGGGATATAAACGAGAGTAAAGCTAATTAACGACTGCGTTTACTTTATTACAGGAGCAAGAGCCGTAGCGTGGATCATGGATTTACGGCACCCTTCGATTTGGACGCTCTGCGGAACAAGGTCGAAGGACGCTTCGAATCTGTGGATAAACTCTCGAAAGGTGAGTACACGTTATTGCATTATTAATAATTGAAACGGTCGGTATCGCATCGGATTTTGCGTAAATATTCGACACCGTACGTGTCGATCCCGTTTATTCGCAAGCGTCATTAATCAATCATTTTCAGAAAGAACGTCGAAATTGATCATGTTTTTTTTAAATTGCAAATATAAATTATTTCTTTTAGACATTTTACGCATATAATTCATACGCATTTTAAACTTGACATCGGCCGAAAACATTCAGACCATTTAACGCTACGATATTAAGGATTTAATATTAAACGGCCGCGGCAATTTATCTTTTTACTTTCGAACCGATACGTCATTGTACGACACACATGCCATGCCCTTTCTCTATAGTGATCGATCTGATCCGCTGCGTCGCGCACTATCGAAGATCATTTAACATGCGATGTCCGCCGATGTCGCGCGCGGATTCACCGCGCACTCGATCATCCGCGGAATATCCGACTCGCGGAAGTTCCGGATGATGACGTCGCCGGGCGACGATGGGCGGGCGAATTGGAGAGCCTGGCTGACCATGATGACGGCGCGATCTATACCGAACGAAGGTCTCAGGGACCTGGGTTGTTTCGACGAATCAGCCGCGCGCAGCCTTACACGGGCCGAGTTACATTGACTTACTTTCTCAAAGTGGCACAAGTGCCACGTGTGATCGATCGCCCTATCTCGCGCATACTTCGAATCGACGCGATACCAGCGTTAACCAATACCAGCGTAGCCAGAAGCGTAATGAAGACTAATTGACGCGCGGGATTAAGGATAAAGTGGTGTGGTGTAATTAATGGAGCACAGCGTTTCGATAAACGGATACGCAGGTCCGGCCGCGTGAGATCGATAGGATTACGAACAGGCGATCGTATACATTGTCTTAATCAGCATTGATTCTTAATGAGGAATGGACAGTTCAGGCGGAAGATATAATTTAGATGCACGTTTCGTGTGACTGAACGAAATTTAAGGTAAATGCCTGGACACGTACCTACGTCTGAAAATTTTTATCATTTTAGCCCTTAAAAATAAATTATAACGCGAATTAAAATCAAAGACTCAAAGATAAAAATATTTTTCTTGTAATATATTTTTATCTTTGAGATTTTAGTTCGCGTTATACTTATTTAAAAACTAAAATGATAAAGGTGTCCAGATATAGGTCTTAAGTGCCTCGGCATTGATACTTTTACGTTACTTTAATCTCTAGGCTAGCCTAGCGATTGTTTGTTGTAGTAGATATCTCTCTATCGTATTCGCCAAGTGACTTTAGACAGTTATCGTATAAGAAAGTGATAATTTATCATTAGATAAATGATTGGATTATGCAGATTAGAACCTAATTATTATCGTGTTACCTATAATTTATTTTTAATTGTTGAAATTATTTATTTGCTGAAATTATTAATTTACTTTCATCGCTTATTAAAATAAGCGCGCGCGTATTTACGAGTTCCACTGCTTTTACGTTGTATTTACACGTGCCTATTGCGCAATAAATGAACTTGAATGCAGAAACTCAAATCGCTATTGGCGTCGCCGCGCCGTGCCGCGCTCCATTTCGCGAACGCGAAATTGCCACGAGAATTTAGATCTCGACAGCTTCGCGCGCAGTTTATTAAATCCGCTTCGCGAGCAACCCAGATAGCAGCGCCGAGCGTTTGACTCATTTGCCGCGGTGCATATGCACGCGGGTGTGGCTCTAATGGGAGAGCGGAGGGTTCACCAAGGGACAATTGTTTCCAACTATCGTTAGAAATTTATCTCATTACGCCCGCGCCAGCCGTCTGTGGAATTGCACGTCTGAGAAATAATCCGGTCGCCAATCTAGCCGTCCGCGCGCTCCAAGTTATAGTCGTTGCTCACTTACGTGCTATTAATCAAACAAATTCTGGGGAGTAATTTTTTTTATAAAATAAATTTTTTACTATTAAAATAAATGTTATTTATTTATTGGAATTAAATTAAACCAATTACAAAGCAATTCGAATAAATCTGTCGAGAATTTCGTGTTACATTGGTCATTTAATTTTTGTTAACGTTTTAATGTTATTATTAAATACGTACAGTTGGCTGTATTTTTTTCGTTTCATTTTTTGGGACGATTATATTTTTCGCGATAAAAATCGTAAAAAAAATCGGGAGAGAGAGAGAGAGAGAGAGCAGCGATATATTCCAAGCGCGATGCATTCGTCGATTGCATTGACGTTTTTATCGGGGTTCCCTCGTCGTCGCATCTATGCATACATGCGACTGTTTACATTGTAACGACACTAGTTGCGCACAGGCTGTGCAAACGTTCATTCCCGATTATGCCATGCACGAATATCAAGCGAGGCTTTAAAAGTTTCTCGGAAAGCGGCAGGGCCGCATGCGTGACGGCCAAGAAAATAAACCGGCGGAAACTTATTCGCATTAACACAAGCATCTGCCGTGATTTATAAATCTTAAACGTTATGTACATACATATATAGCCTTAGCCTTAGCCTTAGCCCCGGCGCGTTTAAATATTCGTTACTGCGTTCTCCGTCTCTTCCAACGCAGAAACCTGTTTTGGGTGAAAAATGCGCGCACACTTATCTAAGATCCGATTGCTTCTGGTAGTTTTGAGACGCTGCACGCTTCGAAAACAATGCCGCCGGAGATGGCTATAATCGATACCATCCAATGACACGTTTCTATTTTGATACAATAATAGAATAAAAAGTGTGATACTATATAATTTCGTTTTTATCAACAGCAAAAATGGCACAAGTAGTTCAGGCTTGACATATCCGCATATTTTAAAACTATATGTATTTATATTACACATATAGTTAAAATATACGTATAAAATTACAAATCTATATATATATATATATATATATATATATATATATACATTATAAATATATAATTATATATATTAAAACAATATAGTTATTTAAATAACATATGTATAATTAATTAATATTAATATATTATAATATATGTATACATATAATAATGTTTGTGTAATAATAACAATATTAATTATATGTATATGTATATGTGATATAAAGTAACCTTTATGATATTTTAACGCGCGTGCAAAATTACTATTAATGTGGGTATTATTAATTTGAATATGAAGTCACGTTTGAGAGTAGTGTGAAATTACATTTGTCTCTCTCTTATTCATATATTCATAGCGTTGTCATAGCTTGATATATAATTTATTCATACTGCATGCCGCGACTGGCAAACGTATCGAACATCTCTCTCGCTTGAGACTAATTATCTGAAGGATCCCTCGGGACACGAAAATCGTTACGGCCGTTATGTAATGATACCAGAAGCATATTGCGATGATTTGATCGACTGACAAAACTAGAATCGTTGGCACTTCATACATAGTAGTTTACATATTAGAGATGTGCAAATTAAGGATTTTTGATGTCAAATCTAATTTCATTTCCTTTTTCGAATTTCAGTCGAATTAAATCGGTAAAAATTCATTAGAATCGAAGCGAATCGAATGAAATCGAATCGAATCATTAAAATATAATTTTCAATTAACAATATAATTGCAGTTCAGATTTAGATTGAATTTTAACATGAAGATAATAAAAGAATATTTTGTGGAAAAATAATTGATTATATAATGTAAATTCTTTTTAAGGCACTAATTTAAATATTTAATATAAAACTAATAAAATATATTTTATTTAATGTCGTAACTGAACAATTAGACGAAAAATCATAGATAAATTATTAAAATACTCTAATGTGGTATCCAATAAGTCCAATAACATCCAATTACATACATAGAAATTAAGATAAAATAATATATATAGTTTATTTTATTATCAATACTCATAGCCTACTATATTTTTCTACATATATTTAAACTTTTACTTACAATTTGATAGAGCCACAGGGCATGTCAAAAATTAGGAATAAACTTTTTGACTACTTATTGTTAGTCGCTCGGTGAGCGGTTATATACTGAATGCACTTTCTGAATACCCCTATTAACACGACCGTATTGTTTTGCTTATTAGCGAGAAATATGATTTTATAAAATTGACAATTGTATAATATGATTCGTATTCGAACCACCATTTGAAATTTTCTAATAGTTCAGATTCGAATCGATTCGTATTCGAACAGTTCGCACATCTCTACTACATATCTGATCTTCAAAAATTATTTATCATTTACACAATTTATTGTCAAATTGTTAATAAACGGTGCAAAATAATAATTACTCGTAATTGTGAATCGCGACTCGCGAGAATTCCGCGAAACCGATCTCATCCGATCCTATCCGACGTTCCGCTCTGAAAATCCGGAGATTAATCTCGCGATTTATCGGCGCGGATAAGGAAAACGGTGGTCAAATAGTCCCGCCAAGAGTGACGTCAATCGGATCCCATCATGGCGATCAGTGGACGGTCAGTCGCGCGGAGTCGGTCGTCGTTGCGTACGTAAATCGCGAGGTGCCCGTCGTCCGCGTCGATCAGCGCGCGATGTCGGTGTCGGGCTCGAACTCGGATTCGCGTCGCGAATCGCGATCGTTCCTCTCCATCGCCGATCGGTGACACCCGACGAGACCACCGCGTGTGCGCGGCGCGCGCTAATCATTCACGTGATCGTGACACCTTCTCGCGCAGTTTCAGCCGCGCGCGGATGACGTTTGCCTCGCGACCTCGCAACGTCGTGTCGGAGGATCGTACCGGGAGTCACGGTGAGCCGACCGGAGTTGACGCCAGGACTTGTCTGTCGTCTCCGTTATCGCGTTTACGCGATAAAGTGTCGTCGCCGCGGGCCGAGCGCCGATTCTCGCGCGCAGTACGTTTCTGCCGCGGGACGCTGTCGTGTCGGTTCCGCGTACGTATAACTTCGCGACTACAGATTTTTCCGCGAACGGCTCGATAACGACCTCCGCGCCGAGTTATTTTACGTGCTTCGTAGTTAAAGCGGAATTGTTACAAATCGCGAAGTTGTCGCACTTTTACACTGTAATTATACATGTATATGTTTTTATGTATTATATTTATGAGAAATATGTATTTAAAAATCATGATCTTTATATATATATATATTTTTTTTAAATATATGTATATAAAGAATATATGTATCTTTTAATATATATGATGTAATTATATATCGTTATATATGTATACATGAAAAAGAAAGTAATCATTAGGCAAGAGGAAAACGTTTTATCTACACTCAAAGTGTGAGGGATCAAAGTTTCTCGACAAATCCAAGCCGTAAATTGAATGTCAAGATTTCGTCGGCGATTCCGAGTGGGCCAATTGCTTTATCGCGCGTGTTTGGCTTGTCACGCGAGAAAGTAGGCGTAAGCCGGTTTCGCCCTGCGGAGCGAGCACTTTTTACGTATTGCCACTTGCCAGTGACAAGGTCGACCGCGCCGCCGGCGCCGGGACACGACGCGACGGGAGAAAGTGTCCCGGCGAAGAGCCGCGTGCGTTTCCGTCCGCGTGAAGAAATTGAGCCACTCAGCGCAACGTTGATAGCTCGAAACCGCAAGAAAGCTTGTCGCGGAAGGAACAAGATTAATCTTCGATAATTTTCTGTGATATATGCTACGCTAAAAAAAAATATTTATATCCAAGAAAATATTTATTTAGATAGTGCCAACTTAATTTATAAGTAAAAATATCTAATTCTAAATAAATATGTGTATTATATTAAGTAAATAAGTCATTGGCACTATCTATATATATAAATAAATATTTTCTTGGATCTAAATGTTTTTTTTTCAGTGTAATTGACGAGATATTTCTGGGGCGTTTTGAGCGGTCTGGTATTAAAAATCCTTAGTCTTGAAAGATAAAAGTAAGTAAACTTGTAAGTAAAAGGTATATGTCGTGCCATTTATTAACCCTTTCACTGTTCCGTATCGTATGTGATACAAAGTTTTATATCTGGGACTCTGGTGCATTACATACGATGCACCGAGAGAGAGAACTTATACATTTCGTATATTATTTCTTTTATAAAACTTTTATAAAACAGCATTTAGGCCAGCGTACATTTCCAGGCTTTTTCGAGAAAAAGATTAGCATTACAAAACTACAATATTTATTTCAACATAAAGTTTGTTTTTTTGAGAACCTCCGAGTTCAACCGATAAAAAAAAACGGCTGGACAGTGAAAGGGTTGCGGAAAGCGACGGAGGAGGCTACGGCGCTGTGCACTATTGCTTCATTCATATGTAGATTTCAATTCAGAGAGCTTTTGTATCGGTTTATTTTTGTATTTTCTTTTCTTTTGTGAGTTGAGCTACTACTTAGCGCTGAGCGAGCGTCCCGTTTGAGTGTAGATAAAATTAACGAAGAAGCCGAAGAAGTCAATACCTATTGTATCTCCCTGAATCATTCGTTAATGTAAAACTTTGCTGAAACCCCGCCGAACTTGTAACTATAATGTCCACTATTTATCTTACAACGTATTTTTAACGTAGTTTTTTATTGATCTATTATCGGAACAGCTCAAATACTTTTTATCTTTATATCCAATCTTGAAGCTTATTGTTAGATTTATTTTTTCGTTGATAATATGTTGATATAATATTGATATCTATTATTATAAGTGCCTGACGTCTGTCTGTGTGTACCTATGTATGTCTGTCTGACCGCGAACTACTCATTCGTTAATGGACCGAATTTCAAAGAATTGTATATGAAGTAGGGGTAGAGTTTCCCGGGGATTGCCATAAAGTGTATAATTTTTCGTTACCGACGCATTTTTAACGTAGCTTTTTATTTATCTATTATCGGAACAGCTCAAATACTTTTTATCTGAATATCCAATCTTATTGTTAGATTTATTTTTTCGTTGATAATATGTTGATATAATATTGATATAAATATGTAATCGTTGATATATTTACACCATGATAACGTTAGTGGCGAGTTTATCTAGCTAATGAATTACGTAAAAAGCTTCGATTACAATAGCGGAGAAAAAAAAAAACGATTCACACCCATGCGCGCTCTCCATTTATTTAATTATACTTCGCGCTGACTCCGTCAACTCGACACCTATCAATTACGGAAAGTGCAGCAGTATACATTATACCACCGACGCGGACGCTGTGATCGGTCGATGCGAAATATATTAAACGCGCTCGCGTAGACAGCAAGGAGTGTCCGCTTTCTGGCGATTTCGAAAAAAAAAAGTGTCGAGAAACGCGATGATGCTCCGACTTGGAAATGTCGACGGCGATGGAATTTGACGTGCCGGTCATGATGGACTCGCAGTGGGAATACGCCGATTACGAGGCGAGCAACATTCATATCTACGAGAAGGAATTTCGCGACTATGTCGTGTACTACGTGGCGCAAGGGGACTCGCAGCTCTTCTCAGGCAGCTCGCAGCGCGCCTCAAGTACAGGTAGTACTCGGACAATGTGGCGAAAAATGCGTTTAAGTTTCAGTACGAGATATCGTCCGTGCGTTACGCGTTTCTCTTCCTTGTCCGCGCGAAGTAAAAGCTTCGTCGATTTCGGCAAACATCGCCTGTGTTTTTGAAAGCAGCCCTTCGACAATGTTTGCCTTAATCTCTTTCAACTTTTGAAATGCGCGAATCGTTTCATTTTCACTTCGTTAGCAAGTCCGAGAGAAATTGTTTACTTGGAACACTTGGTGAATCACTCGTTGCTACTGGATGAATCACTCGTACACTACACATTTTTTCATCGTCAAATTCATATTAGAAATAGATCTATTTTATTTTTATTTCTATATTTATAGAAAATTATCTTCGTTACATTCACTAATCTCAATACGTCGAAAATGAAGACATAATTGAAAATTATTAAAAAAAGATACAATAGCGTGTATTTGTCGAAGATTGATTTGATGGACTTAAATAGGGTCAAGTTAAACGATGCTTTTAGATTAGCAGCTTTTTCTTCAATTTAAAAAAAATAAGAGTATGTCGTATCTGAGGAGTGGAAACTTTAGGAGAGACTGGGAGGGACTCGTTCAAGAGAAGCCGTTTCGGGGATCGATCGCTTCAATAAATATTAATTAATTTCACACGTGCACCAGCTGCGACGTGTGTGAGACGCGATAAAGTATGCAAATTTGGTAGAAGTGTCAAGTCCACGCGTCGCGCGCCATCGTATACCGGCTAAAATAACAGTTTCCGCAGTCATCCCGAACTTATTGCGCAATGGCGTGAATTGAATGCCAGTTAAAATTGAGCAAAGTGTCTGAATCATTTATCGAAGGCCACGAAGAAGAAAAACAAACCTTTCAGATTGCTCGTCGCGCGATTCTTCGTTATTCCTGTCACGTTTGCTCATGGAGTACAATAGAGAAAATCTATTAGCTCCTCGGGGGGGGGGGGGGGGGGGGGCTGGCCGTTGTGGAAAATAATAAGAAATGCGGTCGTTCAATTATGATATGTGAGTAATCTGACACTGGCGCTTTTAATAGCTCCGGTAATTATATCAATCATACGTATATATGTACGCATTCGCAAAATAACCAAAACAATCCGGATTTACTTTTCGAAATAATATCACTCATTGCCAGTCTAATGCTCAAGGCTTTCTGTATTTTATTTTCACGAAGACAATTACTCATTATAATGATAAATAAAATTTGTTGGTAGACTTATCGCTAATAGTATATTGATTTTACATGGTTGTATTAGCATTACATTTAGAAAGTATTGATTATTTACAATTCAATTAAGAGAAATCGCGGTGTTGTTACAATAAACACATTTAATACAATAAATATAATTATTTTATTCTGTCTAATCAAGAGGAAATATTTCAGTTTCTTTGTGAGATAGATTCCAAAAGCAATGTCACGACAGAAACGTCGCGCCTCGTCGCCTCTCGGTCGTCTCTCAGTCGCCCATATCGTTTGAAGTGAGATTCTCGCGAGATGCTCCCTCCGTTCGCGACCGAACGAATGTTTAAATTGACAGTGATTAACCGCGTTTGTCTCGCAGTACAAGCAGGTTCAACCCCCGGAATGACTTTTGCGTGAGCCGTCACGTGTTTGCTGCTTCGTTTATCACCGAGTCGCGCTCGCCACGGTGCAGCTGGCTGCACTGGCGAGGCGAGTGAGTAATGCAGTCGGGTAGGCGGACTGCAGAAATTATATTTAACCGTTACTTATCTCCGCGAATGTTCAACACCTCATCGCGAATACTTTTTTCCCCTCCTCAAGAACGTAGATCGATGTCGACAATCGACTTTGTCTCACGGAGACTCGAAGATTCGACATTGTCCTTATCGAAAAAAATATTTAGGATAACGGCATATATTTCTTTCTACAAGATGGCATGCAACTTGCCGGAGCAAATTTGCTTCTATCTTACAACATTCTGTTGCTATCTACATTCTACGGTTTTTTTTTTCAAATAAATGTTATGTATAAAATGTCAACAATACATAATCTCTATCGAGCGATTTATCTAAAAATTATCTGAATTTATGGGGGAAAAAATGGGATAAATGTGAGTGCAATATCTCTTCAGAACTTGGAAGTAGACGCGAGTAATCTGAATTCCGACTTCTCGCCAAGTCATTTTTACAAATCAAAGTAAACATAATCGTAAGATACTTATGCGATAGAGAGATGTCTGCGCGGTAATGTTAGACAAGTCGAGATAAAATGTGCACGTTACATCAGAGATGTTTTATTTATCAACGCACTGTGTTCAAGAAAGTAACGCGACTGCAAACCTGTTTCTCTTTTTCTTCTGCACAGATTCCGATAACGAGAGTAAAGATGGCTCCTCGACACAGGAGAAGAAGCACGGCCGTGTCTCGCAGCCCATCAACACCATTGCCTACACGGTAAGTGCGTCTGTATGCATAGTAAGCGTCCTAATTGAGCGCATATTAAGCCCTGGTATACTCGGCGATGCACTTGCACGAGCAGTCCAACGGGGCAATCGAGTGACAAGACGATTAGGTGCCAAGGAGAGCGAATGTAACCTTTGCTCGAATGCATAAATATCCGTTATCCTTCCCGGTCGTGTAGCGTAACATAACTGTTTCTTCTCGCTGTCGCTTCAAAGAGAGACACTCGAGGATTTGGAACGATTTTGAGATTTTGGTTACAAAGATTTATTAATATGAATTATGAAATGAGGATTTATAAAAGAGAAGCGATTAAATATCTGCGACGAGGTTGAGACGAATCGAGCTTGAGGGAAGATTGTAGAATAGAGGAATAGGAAGTGTTGCGTAGCAGCACATGAATTTTTGAGAAGGACGCGCGATCCCCCGTTACATAAGCTAAAATTCTCTAGTACGGTACTTTTTCAAGCCGTTATGTGACTACGAAGGTAATCATGTAATTTTCTCAGAGTTTTACATTTTTTTACAATAAAATAAGTTAGGATAAATCTACATACGTTATTCTGCCTGAAGAACACACTTTTTCATACTAAACTGACCTAAATATAAAATCAACAGGTCTCGCGTGCATAATTCCAAGTAAAAAAGTGCTCGTCGAGATCGAAGAATTGAATTGAAGAATTGAGAATTTGTAAGAGAGAATTTACAGAGGTGCAGGAATCGTAACGGCTGAATAAGGATCGATTAACCGCGCTTATTACTGGCGCTTCGGTTATCAGCCGCAGTTATCAGCGCGCGCGCGCGCGCGTATCTCCCGGCGCGAGACACTTCAGCGTGAATTCCAATTACTTCGTTGAGTGAGCCCAGCGCTCTCGCGGGCTCTCGTTAGCGAAATAGTTTCTCCCCGGTGGGTCGTGTTCGTGGGGAAAGGCCGCCGCGAGTTCGCAAAGACCGCGGACATTCGATCCCGGAACTTCGGAGACGCGGGACGGTACTCGTGCGCGCATCGCTAGGATTCTAGAGCGGCGCGTATGCAAAGATCGCGGTCTCGGGACCGGCACGCGTCCACCATGTCCAGGTCCGCCGGCACACCTCGCGTCGAATAATCGGAATTCTGATCTGCGAACCTTTTCGTTTCGCATTGAGATGCTTAATTCTTTGGTTATCCCTCGCGCGAAGAAATTTCAAAAGACATTCAACTTTTATTTCAAACAGCCTTGTTCATTATCTTGTTCTTTATTTCTCTAAATTTATGATGGAATTACGGTTATTAATAAGATAAAAATAAAAATATATGCGACATAAAATCTCGTGATACCTAAATAAAACATAACGCATGTAGAGAAGAAGTTTTCTTTCGTTCGTCTTTTTCTTTTTGGTTCACGATAATCGACAATCGTGTTTTCGTACTTCATGTTATCCGCCATAACTATCATAAAGTCGATCGCGATCGTCAATTTCGCGTCATCGCTCTCGAGAGAAATTTCTCGATCGTGCAGCGCTCTAGGAAGAATCGCATCTTTCTCTCTCCTCTCTCTTCCTTCCTTCCTTCTAACCCTAACTTGTTCCTAATGCGATGCTTGTGAAAGGCTCGCTCCAGGGAGCGGAAGACCGCGTGAGATTTATCCGACGAGGAAATAGAGTTGTTGCACAAGCTGCATTTCCTGATTCCCTCCGGAGCAGATAGAGCAAAGCGGAAATCCGCGAGAGTTCCAGACTTGATGTCATCATGGTGCATTTCATTTTGTTCTCTTTCAAAAGTTAACTTTAATAAAAGTTTTAGCGAAATTGTCCTTTCCTGGACGAAAGATATTTATTAATTATTTAGATGTCGGGATTGAGTTAAAGAATTATTACTAGCATTTCAACTAAAGCTTTGTACAAAGCGTTTAAATAACCAAGTAAATAAGCACAATTCTACGAATGTATTCGTTATCTTTAATTGACTTTCTGTTGATTCGATATCACGTAATTCTTTAAGTACAATTAATTGTGTCATATTGATGAAACGAATTATAATATTGCACGTATTAATAAAAAATATAAAATAAAAAAAAAAAGGATTTAATATTAAACGACTTCTTAGGAATTGATTCAAGATTATTAGGAATTCATGATTACCATAGTTATATGTGCAATATTAATCATGCATTTTCTCATGCTAATTGTTAATTGTTAATTGTTAAAAAAACTTTTCTAAAAAAATAAAAGAGAAATGTAAAGCTAAGTACACGCAAAAAACTGTAGTATAGCTAAATAGTATAGCTAAATAATATAGTTAAATAACATAAAAATGTTATAAGATCCTTTTGCTGTGCAAAAATAGATTTAAAAATAGATAATAATTTTAAACAAAACCTATTAACATGAGAAATACATTACAATCTTATTGTTTAAATCTGTTTTTCCTATAGATTTAGAAAAAAGGATTTAATATCAATTTCTAAATTACTCGTTAGCTTCGAATTGATCCAAGATAGTTAGGAACAAATTATTTCCACGATTATATGCGCAACATCAATGATGCCTTTTCACAACCCACATAATGTTAATCCGCTGATGGGTCGTCGTCCTCCGATAGCTGCTGGCGTTATCCCGTTTAGCGGCAGTGAAATCACTATGGCCGTAGCGTAATCCCTGTGTCCTGATAATTACGGTGGCTGCAATTCCTGCTCTATTAGAGCCCAGCTTATATCGTCCGTTTCGGCTTCCTTGCACCCCGTTGATCGATTAATGTCTGTAATCTGACAATTTCTCTTATCTTCCTCGTGCTGACAATCTCATTGATGCTCGCTATACAGCATACAGTCGCGTGCAATTAAACAACAACAATTTCCAAGTTCACGTTTATCATTTTATCGGTTTTCAGACGAAGATATCTGAGACGTGTTTGCCTTTGTATTAATGTTATTGTAACTTCCAGTTGCATACTTCGAGTTAATACCGAGAACGTTAATGCAAGGAATTATTTGGAAAGAAATTGTTTCACCCGGTGTTACTAAATTACTAATTGCAAGGAAAAGTATGACAAACCTCTCTTGCAAACATACTGTTCTTTTCCTAATTATTCCGTGTCTATTATTGTAATAAAGAGAAGTTTTAAAATAATTTTGACACTTTTATTGATATTATTATTTGAATTAAATTTAATTTAAAATATTCTAAAAATTTCATGTTATTACTAACTTAAACTGTTAAATTAGGTAAGATTTAATAAACTTCATCTTAATAATTGTGCTACATATTTTCGTTTTAGCAACGTTTCGCGCTTCCGTTTAACTTACCAAAGTATTTAAGCAAATTTTCTTAGTTAAAAGTTATATAATAATTTTTAACTAAAATTCCTAAATTAAAATTATCCTACAACTCAACATTTTAAGAACTATCAGAGTGATTTTTGTGAAGTTAGCATTCGATTTTCAAAATTTCGATATAATTGACAGAATTTTGGCTTTTCCTCAAAAAGTTCCAGATATCGCATTAGAATTTCTATCCAAAAGTATTAAAAGTTAAATCGATTTGGATTCGAAACAAGAGAGTCACAGTCAACTTTTGCGAGCCATTTGACAAAAAATAAATCAAACGTTTCACAATTGCGAAATCTTGATTTCAATGGCAACCTTCAACTTGGAAAATTAATTACATTTGTTTTAAAGATTATCTTTTTATCGTATTTCACGAATGCGAGAGTACAGATATGAAATGATATACTGCCAAAAGCAGATAGAATGCATATCAATCTTTTGACGTTGTGCGAAAGATCGGAGAGTTGGAGAGAGAGAGAGAGAGAAAGAGGAACACAAAAATAAAGAACCTATCTCTCTAGCGGGAGATCTTTTGTGATGTGGCAGCGTCTCGTTCAATGAAAACGAAGATGAAGATTATAAAGCCGCAGCTAAAAGACGCGGAAATTGAAACAATGGCGATCGCACTCCTCTTCGCGGTTTCAGAAAATATCCTTTCTCCGTCCCGCCCTCCCGCCATCGTTCCCTTTTCTTTGCTTTTCTTGCCAGCTTCATCACCGCGATTCTTGCTTTTTGTCCTGTTTTAATCGATCTCTCTTTTCCTTCTCTTGCTGTCGCCCACGCGTCTAATCTCTGTCAGAGGAATAGCCGTTCTTTTTCTCGTTAAACCGCACCACAGTAATGGGACGCGAATAAGAGGAGGGAAGGAGGGGACTTGAGCTGCTTTCTAATCACTTGTCTAATCTCGATCGCCCTATATTTACCCGAGATGAAGGATGTTGAAAACTAATATTGAAAGAGTATTCTTGACACGTAAATAAAAAGAAATAATTATTTCTTTTTATTTACGTGTCAAGAATAAATGAAGAGATTTTGAATATTCTGGATATTCCGATATGGATTTTTAATCAATAACTTTTAAGTCATAAGTAATTGAAGATAAAAATTATAAAAGCAAATGACAAATTTTTGTTTTAAAGAATTTCAGACAAACTTATGTTAATATAAGTAAAGTTGTTTTAGTTAAAGAGACTGAATATGGTAAAAATATAATACGAGATATTGGAATTAAGAAATTAATTCAAAAATTTCAAAATCACTTCTGAGAAGTAATAAAAATCACGCACTTAAAAAAAACTGCACAGTATACATAATACGTATTAAAAAAATGTGGACTTGTGGAATGCTTTGAAAGTAAATGACTTAATTGTTCGAGCGACGAAGGGCTTTAAAGCTCCAAGGAACTTTACCAAAAAAATGATAATATATAGCGCAGCAAGATTTCTGTATCATATATAGCACCTGATGAAATTACGAAAGCGCCGAGGTGGAACGCGCAATTGAAGAGAGGGTTGAAGTGTCGCGGAATAATTAACGAATTTCCCGGTGGGACATAAATCGCGTTTTAAGCGTCGGAAACCCTATTTACCGCCGATGTGGAAAATGGTCGGACCTACCGACGGCGACGGTGGTGGGATTAGCGTCCGCGCGCGTGAAGACGAGCTTTTTAATTGAATTATGTCGACTCTTTCCCGCGGGGGAGACGCGCGCGCGAGCGCGCGACAAATAGCCCGGCCGTGCGACACCGAAGCGACACATCGTTACGGCGCAAGTCGTTGCGTGCACGAATTTGCATAAGAGACAAGTCGCACTCGCGCCGAGGCGCGAGGCTCCTTGGAAAAAGGTCCCAAGAATTCAATTTTCTATCGTCCGATACCTACTCGCGGGCGCGCCGCGCGCCGTTTCTGCCGGCTTATGTAAATGGGCTAATGGCCACGTGCCGCGGGCGCTCGTGTGCGGAAAAATGCGTACCGGAGAAAGCTCTCAGATACGCGCAACGGAGTAACGGAGATTTTGTCGGAGATGCGATCCTCCCGGCGCGGCGTGGCGCGGCGCATCTCGTCGAGTCGATTCGTGTGCACTTATGTTAGACGCGCCCCGCAAATACGGATTCGATTTACAAAAGCGAATAGGAAGAAATTTAGATCGATCACTGACACACGTTATTCCTGACGCTTCGGAATATTCTGTTTTATCGGGGTTTTTATAATCTGAGAACGGGCGCCTCATTTTTTTTTTGCCTAAACGGTCACCCGAGGCTACTTTTGCACCCCAATTAAAAATCATTGTTATTAATTACATATTTTTGCATATTTTTGTTTGTTTTATAATTTATCAGTATTTGAGGACAATATGTATATAGATTTACTTAACATTTTCTGAGAAAATTAAGGAGAGACCAAAAAAAAATATTTGAAAACGAAAGAAGCACATAAAAATTACTGTGATGTGAGCTTTATTTTTTCGCCGCTGGGGTGTTTAAATAGCCTCAAACGTCAGTTCTCGGATTAAAAACGCCTCATCTTTTCGCTGACGGCGAGAAATCAATTTGAAGTCATTTCGCACACTCGCTCTGACCGACTCGTTGTAAAATTATCCCAATTAAAGTGCTTCATGAAAGACGGCGAAGATAATGACGTTCTCCCGTTATTTGGGTGAAACGCGCAAAGCAAGGAGCGTTGAGACGTTGCGAAGAAAGTGATTCTATCTGAGGGATTATGTTCCCTCGTAAATTGAGACGCCTAATGACACGTTTGCCTTCGTAATTACAGGTGGGTGACAGAGACACGCTTACGTCGGTGGCGGCGCGATTCGATACGACGCCGTCCGAGCTGAGCAAATTGAACAGGCTCGGAAGTACTTTCATTTATTCCGGTCAGCAGTTATGGGTGCCGGCGAAAGGAGAAGGACGCCTGGGAGGCGCATCGGCCACGGATGCGCCCAGCCCTGACCCTTGCCACGATCACGAGTCTCAGGATGACCTACCACCCGAAGAAAAAGGTAATCTTCATCGTTCCATTTAATCCTTTTGGATGCTGACTTGGGTTATCGTACAATGTTTGCTAAAACCGATATCCTCCAGTTCGTATTCAACGAAGAGTTACGCTCTTGCGAGTCTTTTTATTCTTAGTTCCTTTTATTTTGCGAGCAGTGTAACAGTGTTACTTAAAATTTTATAATGACGGATATAAAATTCCGATAAGAAGGAGGTTTTTTAATCGAAACTTTAGCCGCTCTTCTCCTATCTCTCTTCGCATCATAATTCTCTCAAGCAAAGTAATCAATGTTATTGTTTAGTGAACGATAGCGGAGAAGGGAATTTGTTTACGTATTATTACGCGTACGATAGATATTGTTACAGATCCTTAGGAATAATAACCTTCCGAGGAATAGATAATTAAAATTTTATTAAAGATAATTCGGTCTTGTCACGCTTATCGCTAAATCCAGCATCGAATGACTCTTATGACGTGAAAGAAAGAAAATATTTTCGACGACGTTTGAAATCTATTTTGATTAGAAAGTAGGGATGTTCGATTTTCATAATAAATATCGATTCCTGAATCGATTTTGGATAACTGAATCTGGGAATAACTAAAATTGATTCACTAAAAAAACCGGACCAAAAGATCGATTTCTCAAATATCGATTTAAAGATATCATGCGCAATTTTAAAAATATAAGTATATACATATTTTTTACATATAATATATAGAATAACCCATCCTATAATTAGTCTTTCTTTATGATTATTTTTAAAAAATTATTATTAATAAATGTATTTTTAATATCAAAGTTGCATTGCTTCAAATAAAAGGATTAACTTCATTCTAGATAATGTCATTTTCAAGATTTAAAGATTACCTCAGTTTTTAACAACATTTTTTAAATAAAAACATCTTGTTTTATACATAAGTCAATTCTTCTTATCATTTTGTATTTAAAAATATTAAGATAAATCAAAAGAATTTGACAAAATATTTCATATTTTATCAAATTTTATCATATTTTATCAGAATGTATAAAAAAAGATAAGATAATAAAATGTAAAAATTAAACGTACATACTACATATAAAGAAATATTAAAATAAAAGTGAAATATCTTATAAAGGATTCACTTTTTTACCTTAATACTTTCGCAGATTGCAAGAACACTAAAAATAAGAAGAATTGATTTATATAAAAAGATGTTTTTATTTTACAAAACGGATATTTTATTTAAATCTGAAAAAAAATTCGACCTAAAATCTAAAGATATTTTTATTAACGAATCGTAAATTAATTCTCTATTAAAATAATCGATTTGTATCAAAATTGAATTAAAAAAAAAAATTTTTTTTAAGATTGATTCTTTAAATAAATTCGATTCAGAATCGAATATCCTAAGAGAGTCAGACATAATCCGTCGCGACAGGCGGCCATCGCGCTCCTTTTTTTTCCTTACGACGTAACGAGGACGTGCAATTAAAACGGAGATTTCGATCTTCATTCCCGTCGGATTCGTCGCCCGGAGGTCCTGTATCCTGTCTCGTATTATGCTAATACACGAGACAGATTTGATACACGCGTAGCAGCGTGGCTATGAATAATTCAGCAGGATTCAGCTACGCCTGGGCGTCGTGCATGATATTCGCTAGATTGGCTCTCACCTGACTAAACACACAGAGGAAAGAATTGGGGATATCGGATATTATATTATTATCTGCGTACAAAGTCGACCGTCCGAATGAATATTAATACGTTACCACATCGCGTTACCTACCCCGTAATACCCGTGCCCGAGAAATCGATACGGAGCGCTATTGTGACTAACGCGATTGTGCCTTCTCGCGTTTTATTTGCCTGTCGCCCGCGGCAAACCGTGAAACCCCCGGGTTTCACCTGTCCTGTCGATTATAGGTAAAAGTAAGTGGTCCACTCATTACTACATGTTCGAGCGAGCTAATTAGAATAATTTTGGGCTCGAAAATATTCGTCGCTTATATCGTTGTTAGAACACCGCATTAGCGTACATTTCAGTTGTCAAGCTCTTCTCGGAACTGAATTTCGGTCGCAAATCATTTTTGTAAGAGGAAGCTAATTCGAAAAATTGTGTAATATTAAATTGGTAGAAAAAAAAATTAATTATAAAAATTTTGTAATACGTTAAACCGACAGAAAACTTACGTAAAGACTAACGTAAGAAATAATAGATTATTTGAATACACAAGCTTTACAATATATATAAATTTAAAAAAAGTGAATATATGTATATGTACAATTTTCTTTTCCTCGGAAAGAAGAAACGAAATATTTTGTATTGTTTCTGTCTCTCCATAATATGTGCATATTGACGCTGACACGCGTTCACGCGAGACAGTCCAATTTCTGACAAAATACGTAGCTGCTTATTTATTCGCGACAGTTCAATTAATATCCGCATTGTACGCACTTGCGAAGGGAAATTGTTTCTAGACTTGGCGCCAAGCGCCACAGAGGACTCGTGTCCCGACGTTACACAATTTCGTGATTCATTGCTCGGCTGTTTGTCTGTTTAGCGGAATAATAGCCAGGTTCGAATTGTTACGTATGTACATTCGTTCGAAGTTTATTTATGTCTTCTTCTTCTTCGGGAAACGCTTTGTCACCGCCGTTATCGGCGCCGCCGCCGCGCCGCTGCGTCGCACCGGTTGCACCGCAACGCGGACGTCGCGGACACGTGATCGCGACACTCGCGCGACACGTGTGCGCGGCGTCGTCACGTTTTGCAGTGCCGAGTGCCGAACTCCGAAAGCGAGGTCGAGGGGAAGAGGAGGAGGAGGAGGAAGATGATGGCCCCGATCGTGGACCCGCATTTCCCGCGATCTGCGACTCGAAACTCGAAGCGAAGGGTCGACGCGGCGCACACCGTGAAAAGCGCAGTCGCATCATGAAGGTGGCTCGGCGCCGCGTATGTCGTGCGACGTAGATTGTACGAAAGCTATCAGTACCTCTCGACATCTTCCTGCCTTCTCCCCTGAGATCGATAAATCGGCGAGGAATAATTTAAGCGAGCGACAAACTCTGTACGACCGTTCTGAAAAGTCCTGTACCGCACTCGATACTTTTTTTTTTTTTTAATTTTAATTTGCACCTTTAGTTCGTTTTTTTCTCTTTTCTTTTATCTCAAGATTCTCAAGTTATCGGATTGTACAAAATGAACGTGTGGAGGCGCGGTATCCTCGGATCGATCGCACGCGAGAAAAGGTTAAAAGACAGTTATTTTAAGTATAAAGCGGGCCAATTTTAGCTCTTCGATTTTGTTCCGCGGACCGCGATGCTCCCCTTCGCCGCGAGCGAGTGTCCGCGATATTCCGCAACGTCCAGGGAGAATGTGAATTCCGGAGCGTACGCGCGGGTCACCCGGTATGTCGCGCACATCAGCTGATCGACCACGGTGCACGCTGCACGGTGGTCGGTGTGCGAAGCCGCACATAAACACGGTTCTAAATCTATATGCCAGCGCTAATAATGCCTGCGCTACAATCGTGACGTTGTGGCAAATGAGATGGACGGTGTAATTGCCGATTTCGTCGGAATTGTATACGCGTGACTCGTTATTCGCGTTACTGCGACGAATAACGAGTCACGTCGCAACATTCTGCATGTGAGGTTAGATCGACATGGGCAGTTGGGATTTAAACAAGTGTCATGACTTGTCTCGCTCTTTAGATAACGAACTTTTTTAAACACCGCAGAATTCTCGATCGAAAACGTTATTGTCGGCTCCTTGATCCAAGTTAGGCTACCTGCTATCGTAACTCTTTTGTGAGTGACATAATTAAGAAATTCTTGTAGACAGTTTAAAAAACCAGCATCACCTTTTTAATTTTTAGTAAAACATGTATTTTGGGGGTATTTTAAAGCATGTGTTTCTCTACTTCGCACTTATTCTCGCAATTCGTTTGGTTTTGCAGAACTTCTGGATAATTTGAGACCAGTGTCACCAAAGCCAGGCCATATGGAACGCATAAAAACACCTCTTGGAACTTCTGGCGCGACTGCAGATGACGACGAACAACCATTCAGAGAAAGATTCCTGAAAATTAATGTCAGGCATATCACAGATGGCCAGGTAATTGTCTCTAGTACTTTTCAATATCTGTAAATTCCGTGCAAAAGTTTCAACATTTTTCTGAGATTTGAATATTCTTCTAGGGTGTAGTCGGCGGGGTGCTGTTGGTCACGCCAAACGCAGTTATGTTCGATCCAAACGTGTCTGATCCTCTTGTCATCGAGCACGGTGCTGAATCTTACGGGGTGATTGCTCCGATGGAGTTTGTAGTCAATGCTGCGATTTATTATGACATCGCGCATATGAGGGTCTCCCATACCGAATCCGGACATTTGGACAAAAAGCCTGAGATTTATTACATGAAGAAACCCCAAATAGATAACCGTAATAAATGTCAATCTCCGGGAAAGGACGAGAATTTTCCTGAATTAGCAGCCGACGATAGTGAAAGTGTGTGTAGCTGCGCTGAAAGAGACGGCGACGCTTTTCCAAAGGCCTTTGACCGAGAGCTCGTCACTCCTACCAATCTCCAGAGTGTATGTATTCCTTTGTTGCCAATATCGACATTTATTATATAAAATAAAATGTTAAAATTGTAGTTTAACGAATATATCGTTGTTACAGGAGGAGAATTCAACCTCGACCAAAGAGAAAGAGAAAGAGAAAGAGAAAGACAGTGAGAAAGACAATGAGAAAGAATGTTGCACTGGCGGCCAAGGTAGTAGAACTTTAGAGGAACGCAGACGTTCCATGCTTGACCATCATTGGGCAGTTCCTAGCAAAGATCGTACATTTTCTGTTGATGACGAACAGCAAGATTCGTTAAATTCTGATAAGGTGATCATATTTCTGTCCTGATAGCAATTATATAATAAATTAAAATTACATATTGGTGTATATATAAACAATTATTGAAGCAGGTGGAACCACCAGCTAAATCAAATGCCATTCCCGAAGACGAAGAAGGATCTCTAGTCAAATTGTCGTGCCATGACTCTGGTATCGATATCCGTGATCCTAATCCACCTATCCCAGTAGTACAGCCTATACCATCGAAAAAGGTTTATTCTGATGCAGATATTGTCTTATCTTCGGATTGGGTTCCTCCGATAACAATAGCACCAACGAACGTTACGAGTACGTTGGAAGCCACTTCTGCTATTAATGGCAGGAAAAAAGCCAGCTCGGTGTCCTTTAGCCTAGAGAGTAATGCTGAAGAACCCGAGAAGGATGAAGAGCATAAGGAGGATGATAAACAGGAAACTCGAAAGAACAAGGTATTAAATTTAACATTCGCATCACAATAACGCGATATTATACTTTTTTTTAGATATATTTTATGTATTTGTTTTGACATTTTAGATGCTAAAACGTCTGTCATATCCATTATCCTGGATGGAAGGTTTAACTGGAGAGAAGGATGATGATAGCAGCAAATCTCTCTCTGACAAAATATCGAGCCTCCCGAACAGCGCGGATTCCCATCATTCCTCTGTTTTCAGCAAAGTCTTCTCGAGGTGAACAAATTTATGTCATATTGTATTGATAATTATCGATAAACGATCTAGCGTGTTTGAATTATTTTAAATATACGACATTTTTACAACTGCTTTTATTTCTTCACACTCTTCTATTCTGCTAAGAATGAGTAACATTCTTGCAAAGATGCATATTCACAGAAGAAAAGAAAAACTAATAATCTTATCGCTTTTATTTTAACTTGCTTTTTGCGAACTTTTATATCTAGTAAATACATGCAAATGAGGTTATTTGTAAGCAGTTATTCTCTTGGTGTAACTTATGTGTTTATTGTATCTATAAGCAATTCTGTCTATCTATCCTTTTTTGATAGATAAAGTCAACAATTTTATCTTTATGAAATGAAACAAGTGTAGCCTCATTTGTTATAACGTAGCATATATTAGCTACTTGCATAGGAAGAGCTTCTGCAATATGAAAAGCATTACGGAATACAAAACTCGTGAAAGAAATATATAAATATGAAGGTATATAGACAGTTTAGTCATCTAAAAGACTGATAATTATTGCGCGATCGATTGTGACGAAACTCCTAGACGTTTACATTGCGCCTATGTTGCTTACAATACGAATTTAGATATTCATTAACGCTTTACTATTCATTTCTAATATAACTAACAAAGACTATGTAATGGTGGTGGATAAAAGCTCGCCGATCAACCTGGTGAGTGACTTTAGCTCGGGCCTGTTTGCTAAAACACCCAGCGAAGAGAGTGGCGGGGGCGGTAGAGCGGGCGGAACCCCTCCGCTTACCGCCTCCTCTCTCTCCCAGGACTCCAGCAATTTCTCACCTGGTCCAGGAGGCCTTATCGGGTGAGTCTGGACCCGACCGTAACCTTGCATTGTTGTATTTCCACCTTTTTCCTAGTCTCCTCTATTTTTTACCCCTGATCTCTTTTCTACTTCTCATCTGATCAACCTCCGTCGTTTCTGGAAACGTTCTGTTCCAGTAGAATCCTCCTCAATGTTCTGATTACGAAAGAAACATTATATCAATTAAATCTTATAAATATAAATATTACAAAAGTAAAATTGTACATGCTCTATGTAGCGATTATCAAAATGTTCCGAGGATTCTACTATTTAAATGTTTCTTCCTTCCATACACTTTTCCATTGTTTCGCTATTATTTTTTAATTTCGAAGACATTCTGGGATTGAGGGCTCCTGCTTTCAGGTAAATCATATTATTTGCCGAACAACTCAGGCAACAGACACTACCGGTACTACTTTTCAGATCGCTTACAGCTAACTCGTAATCAATTTTACACAGTGTTTAGTATCCTCAAGCAGTCACATGATTCATTATTCGTCATTTATACTGGATACATCTTGATTGTTAATTCCTATTATTATTGTTATGGATGTTGTATATATCGCTTCTGAATTATAATGATGTGCAAATTCGATATTGTTACAACTTAGTTAGATATGACAGCTAACATGTACTTGTCGTTCAGAAGCGTTTGGAATGTTGTCTAATAAGAAATTCTGTCTTTTATAATTAAAATTTTCATGAATTTCCTTTCAGACGCTCTTCCGTGGGTACTTTTATTAGACAGCAACCTTTAACATCGTCTGGCAGCAGCAGCGTCGATAGCAGTCGAGGTAGCAAAACTTCTGCGACGGCACCGCGACTAGATTACCGCAGTATGGTCTCAGTCGACGATATGCCGGAATTGTTTGTGAGTTTCGACAGTAAGTATCACGACCGCATAGAGACGTATCCATAAAATATTTCATTTCCTATCGGAATGGATAGATACTCTGATAATCATGAAGGCATACTCCAACAGACTTCCCTTTTACACAAAACACACCTGTCTCTGTTATTTTTCATATAATATTTAATATTGGCATCGATATGGATAGAAAAGAATTGATTCGTAACGATAAGGGGATGGCAAACGGGATTAATATATCACGCACTGCACTTGCCCGAGAACGCATAGATAGCTTTTTAAACCGTGTTGTTTTGCCAGTTTATTGTCCTTGTCTCAGAATTTCGAGCGCCTTTGGCTATAAATTACTATGAATTTGTGTGAAAATAATTCTTTTCCTAAATTTGTTTCCTAAATTTCGTTAATATTGTCTTAAACCGCCAGGCAAACTTGGGATTGGTAACCAAATGCGCTTACCTTGGTGTACATTAAGGTAGTCTATCATTGTTTTAGATCGTATATTTGCTTGTCATTATCAGTTCCATACGTCATTCCATTAAGTAAACGTTAAATATTACCTTTCTTCGATGTACAAAATATTTATCGAGTATTTTGGGAGAAAGTAACATAAATTATACGGGTCTTGTTTGATGTAAATTAACTTTCTTATCGATCTTAGCTTATATTCTGATAAATACGTATTTTTTCCAAATTGTATTTTAATAAAAAGATTTAACTGAACAAGCACTTTTCATAACATATTTCTTTACAAACAAAATATACAGATATATCTGCAGAATCTTGAAACCCTTTGTGCCACACATTGCATGTGACGGACGCGTCTTGTTTCAATTTAAATGATCTTTTAATTGTCACTTTAAAGCATATTTAGCATAGAATTTCAGATTTTACGTATTAATATTTTCTATGATAATCGAATAAGTCTTTTGAGGCAAACTATACTACTTCTGTGAAATGTGTGATATGTTCGATTGTTATAGATTTTGGTAGTAACTGTTGTACATTTCTGCATTGATTGTTCAATCACATCTTCCTGTCTGTCTTTCTCTCCAGTAATATTTTATCTATTTCAGATTAGCACAACGGGTTTCATCATTTTAGCTAGCAACAGGTTCATACTAATACAGTAATGTCATTTGTTTCTGTTGCCCCTCTAGTCCAAGCACCTAATTTTCCCGAACTCGAAGGCCTGGGTAGGTTCATACAGTATTAGCTTGCTCTTCTCCTTGTGACGCGAATTCCCAATTCTTCAGTTGCCTCTTTCGTACGTCTGTCTCGAACGTAACATGTTTTTTGTCTCTTACTGATTTTATTTACTGTCATGCATTAAACATGATTTGCGCAACTTACGGGCGACTATACACTGTATCACTGTAATGGTTATTTCCATTTTCGTCACCATTTCTTGCTGCACATATATTTTGTCAAACTCTTCTACAATATCTGTGCAATATGTATCATTCATCTATCAAGTTTCTACCCCTCGTTGCTATCGTTATTCCTTTTACATATATAATTCTTACTCTGACACTCTCTACTCACTTTTTTGTGGTAATGTGCTTGCCTCGTTTTCCAATTTTATTCGTGTTTTCAACCTATCGGTGTATTTACGTGTGGTTTTTAGCAGTTCTTAAAGAACCTCAGGAAAGAATCTTACATATACAAAAATATACGAGCTTTTTATCGCAAAAAGATTTCTTTATTATGACGAAATCATGAATCATATTGCCTGGATTCGCGAGTTCTATATCGAAAAGATAAATCTGTTGAATATAAAACACTCTTATTACTGAAGTATCTAAATTATATCGATAAATATTTTCCCACGTTACGCAGAACTGATCCCACGACCTGCTCGTTCCTGTGAGGATCCACCGTTATACCTGAGACTACGAACAGGAAGACCCAAGGACAAGAAGATACCACGATCGACGCCAATTATGAGCTACGGCAAGAAGAAGCTGCGTCCCGAATACTGGTTCAGCGTACCACGCAACAGGTAAGTTGTTTCTCACATTGCTATCTCTCGCAACGTCTCGTCGCGTCCCTTGAGATATTGCAATGGAGTACATAAAATACGAATATAATCGAGTTTGAAACTCCGTTTTCACAGTTAAATCCAAGTTATATACCGTAATCGTTTGAAGTATCCAGTATTAAACCAGTATATGACCTTGGCGATCTTATAATTAGATGATATATGTAGAAACTCAAAACTATGCAACATAATGTTTGGACCGTATTTTTGATATTATAAATTTTTTACGCTCTTTTTTTGTTTTGCGTTCCGCAGTTTATTCCTAGCATGTTTAAACACGAAAACCGGAATTTTTCGGGATTCGTGCATTCCTAAAATTTTATTTTATCTAGATCGGCGGCTCTTCTTTTTTCAACGACGAGTTGTCGTCGGAAAACGAGTTAGGGTTCGTGCACAATGAGAGGAATAAGGAACAAGGAATTAAACATAGAGAGAATTCATAAGCCGGTATTTATAGTCGGTTCTTATTTCAAGATTGTCTTAAACTCTTAAGTAATGTCTTGAGATGCTAATACGGCTCTGTGATTGGTTCATAACATCTTACTTAAGATGGTCTTAAATGTACAAGATCGTACTTAAGATGATCTTAAATATAAGATCCGACTATGAATACCGGCCATAATCGCATCTTTTTTCAAGAACACAGTCTTGAAGAGAAACAAGGAACAAGGAATTAAACATAGTCTTGAAAAAAGATGCGGCTATGAATTCTCTCTGTTTAATTCCTTGTTCCTTATTCCTGTTATTGTGCATGAGCCCTTACAGGCGCCGCTGTCCGTTGTCCGCGATAAATCAATCATTTCATCTTGCACGAATAAATATTCGACGGTGACGTTTCTCGGTAGAAACACGCCGGTAAATTTCCCTCGGGCGAAAACTTTAGCTGCGTTATTTTTGTACAATACAGCCGGTTTACGCACATCTCCGTTCGAAAGAACGCGTTACGACCGGACACGTGCTACGTCGCAAAGACACGCAAAATAGATTTTCGCCGGAACTTCTATTTATACGCTCGCTGATGCTCGATCAAGGTTCGCTACGCGTCGGCTGCCAGTGTTTCTCTTCTTGCCGCATGTGTCTAAAGATTATTTCAACAACGAAATAACAAATATTTTGCTCGCGCATGTGAAATATGAACTTAATACGTTAAATCAATACATTAAAGTAACGAGAATTGCGCTAGAATTTTTCGAGAAGTAACGTGCCATTTAGGATCATGCTAGAGGCATGCACTTATTCATTTTTATTATATACTTTAATCTATCGTATTTGTTTCATATCTCGTAAAACAAATATCGAAATACCTAGGTATATCTTAATTTTAAAAGAAAGAAAGGGAGGTGTGTCCTACGTTGCATGTTGTTGTTTAAATAAGATAATATGATCCCGATTCTTAGAATTTCGGATGTCATCTACATATATGTATCATGATATCGCGCAAATCTCGTTAACACCCCTTTTCGAGTGCCACTTGTTTACAAATACCATCGGCCATTTCCCAGTATCGCGATTGTAACGAACAATACGCAATTAAGATTGGCTTAAGCGTTCGTTCAGATTAAGATCTATCGAGAGCGACCTCGTTTCCTCGTACCAGTATTGGTTCTCGGTAATCGCTCTTATATCATCAGATAAATTAAAAGTCGCCAAAAATAGTACTGTCATCAAGTATTATAAGTGTTACAAGAATAAAATCGATATTGCATCTTGTATCGATATCGTATCAGCGAGTGATAAAATTAAGTTAATTTTTGCGTGTTTAATATATTTAAGAATACATAGGAAACGATGTATGCGCTTTCGTGTCTTCTTAAAAGATTCTTAATTCTAATATTTGTAACTTATTTATCGGACTATCGATTTAAAGATTTTTGGATAAAGTTCGGAAAACGCGGGTTTATACCTCCGATTTCGATAAAACTTTGCAAAAAGCTTCATTTTGGGTTAAAATGAAAGCACTTAAAGCGAATTTTCGCGACTCTTACAAGAAAGCCATTTTTTAAGATAAAATAGTAAAAAAATTAGTAAGTGTAGTAATTATTTAGTTTAGGGAAGCAACTCCTACGACTTTGACCTTAACATATATTATAGAGAGCACTCTCCTGAGTAACCTTCTAAAGCCCATTGCACAATAGGCGATAGCGATAGCGATAGCGACAAAGTTGCCGACAAAGGTATATCTTTGTCGGCAACTTTATCGCTGTCGCTATCGCTATCGCTATCGCCTATTGTGCAAGGGGCTTAAAAACTGTCGTTCGTTATTTATTAAAAAGTTATTAACAAAAAAGTGTAAGAAATATAACTGCTAAGGGAAGTTGTACTGCTAATTTGCTGATATGTGTATAGACAGTAGTCAGTACATATGTAAGCGGGGGTAGACTTCAATTCGCGTGGAAAGTTGAAAACCCGAAACATACAATGATAGACCTCGGTTCGCTCTATAAGCAGGGTGGGGTGGGGGTGAGGTGGACCTCGCTTTGCGTGGAAAGTTAAAAAGTCGAAATGCGAGATATACAATAATAGACCTCGTTTTGCCCTGTAAGCAGGGGGTGCAGTGGGTGGATCTCTCTTGAAAAGTTTGAAACTTATGTGGAACATGTTTTCAATCCCTTTTAAATCAACATAAAAAACTCCTAAAGTATGATTGTTGACTTGAACAGAAAGATCACGTGTTTTAAGTAAAGTTGGGAGAAGTGTGTATAATATATGATGATAATTTATAAAAATTTGTAACATCTTGTAGAATTGTTAAAATCTTCCTCTACTTTTTATCATTTTATCTTGAAAAATGGTTTCGTAGGATTCGTAGGAGTCGCCAAAATTCTCTTTAAAGGCTTTTATTCTAACCCGAAATAAAGCTTTTTCATCGAAATCGGAGATGGATCGGAATTTTATCCGATTTTCCTACAATAAAAAGTCCCGATTGGAAGAAATTCGGTGTACATACAGTAAAAAATGCCGAATAAATAAAATAAGAACATTTAATATATTGTTTGCATATTTTTTCTGTGTATAATGTATACAAATATTTATAATCTCGCCTGGCGAGAGATTTTAGTTTGAAACTAGATAACAGTTTGTAAATCAAGTTCAACGATGCGAGCTGAAGATAAAAAAAGTTATTGGAGTGGTCTAAAAAATAGAGATCGATGGATTAAGATTTAATATTTCTACTACGCGAGATACGTATAAATGTTTTTTCACGTTACGTTCGCGATTTGCAGTAACGATACCCGACTGAATTGAATAAAAATTCGACTCTGTGTCGGCGCTATTTCAGCGAATTTTTAGAATATTTCTTTACATCGAAGAATGAATTGCGCAGAGGGAGTAATTTTACAGCTTTTTATTTTTTATCTAACTGTACGACGGGAACGCGTTGCGAGATGAATTCTGCGTTTGTTGGACTCTGCATTGTCCGGTGAGGCAAGGAAAACTGCGAGGAGCCTTGGCCGGCTAAAAAGCTGTAACAACACGCCGACGTGATACGGCGAGCAACAACGTTTCGCGAGGCACGTATACGAAACAAAAGTACAGGTGCACCGAGCGAATCGGCGGCACGTGACATGTCCGTGAATCGCTCGTCGACGTATCTGGGCAGCCACTCCGTTTTCCGGTCGTTCTCCGCTCCATACATACATAGGAGACGCGTGTTCCGCGACTATCGCGAAGTGCTGCGCGTTACGTATCCCGGGAGCTCCGCCGCGCCCCGCGAATCAATCGCCGACGTGTGTCGCGCGTAAATAAAACAGTATCGCGGCGAGAGATTAGAGATCTATTAGGAATTGTCAGAAGGTTAGAGACGGAAGCTGTGATAACGAACGCTTGATACACTCCGCGATCATCCGCGACGTCTCGGATAATTGGTCGCGCGCGACGTGACACTCGGAGCTGGCTGGCGCGCGCAGCTGGCGTTGTCCGTCTACGCTGCTCTCTCGTCTACGACGCGGCGATGAATCGGGCGATGAGCGCGGTCGGCGATATGCTGAATTTTATTTACGACCGCCACGTGAGAGGAGCGGTGACGGGCGTGATGCCCTTCGTACATCGCAGGTAAAACGTGGCATACGATAGCAGTCAGCCTCGCAATCAGCGATGCGGCGTCAAAGTCGCGAAACATCACGTAGGCATCGCTCGCTCGCGCCTTGCATTCTGTTTATAAACTCCTATTTATTTTTAAACTAAAACTAAGAGCTATGCAATTAATAAATTATAATCTCTTTGTACAATTCTTGGATTGATATAAAGAATTATCTTGGAAAAAATAGCGAATGTAACGCAAATAAAAAAAAGTCACATATGTGTCTCGTGTAATAGCAACATATTAAATTTTAATCCGTGAATCGTGACGTTGATCTGTTTTTTAGATCATTCCAGAAATAACCATTCAGAAATAACTTTATCTTCAGCTTGCATCTCACAGTTGAATTTTATTTATAAACTCTTATTTAAGCTAAAATCTCTAAAACTAAGAGCTATAAAATTATCTCTCACAGTACAATTTATTCTTAGATATTTATATGAAGAATTACTTTCTTCAGCTTGCATCATTGTTGAATTTTATTTATACTTTTATCTAATTTTAAATTAAAATCTCTAAAACTAAGAGCTATAAAATTATTTCTCTATATAATTCATTCTTGAATCCATTTTTAAGAATTATTTTTTTTGGTTGAAAAAAATGTAACGCGAATCGAAACATCACATATATGTGTCTCGCGTAGTAGCAAAATATTAAATTCTAATCCATGATGTCGATCTGTTTTTAGATCATTTTAATAACTTTATCTTCTGATTGCATCATCGTTGAATTTTATTTATAACTCTTACCTAGTTTTAAACTAAAATCTGTAGTAGAGCTACAAAATTATCTCTCAACACAATTCGTGGATTGATATAAAGAATTATTCTCTGATCGAATGAAAAATGTAACGCGTAATCAAAACATATGTATCTCGCGTAGTAGCAAAATAATAAATTTTAATCCATGGTGTTGATCTGTTTTCAGACCATTTCAATAACTTTATCTTCAGTTTACGTCATCGTTGAATTTTATTTATAAAAACTTTTACCTAGTTTTAAACTAAGATCTCTAAAAGAGCTATAAAATTATCTCTGTATACACAATTCGTGGATTGATATAAAGAATTATTCTCTGATCGAATGAAAAATGTAACACGAATCAAAACATCACATAGGGTCAAAACATCACATATGTGTCTCGCGTAGTAGCAAAATATTAAATTTTAATCCATGATGTCGATCTGTTTTTAGATCATTTTAATAACTTTATCTTCTGATTGCATCATCGTTTGTTTTAAAAATTGTTTTAAATAAAAATTTCTAAAATTAAGAGCTATAAAATTACCTCTCTATAAAATTTATTTTTGGATTTATATGAAGGATTATATGAAGGATTATTTTCTAGTTGAAAAGAAATGTAACGCGAATCGAAACGTCACACATATGTGTTTCGCAAAAATATTAATCTGTTATCTGTTTTTTAGATCATTCCAATATTTTATCTTTAGCTTGCATTATCGTTGAATTTTATTTATAAACTGTCAGCTAGTTTTAAGCTAAAATCTTATTTCTGCACCGAGTATTACGAATATTCTTACATTTTATGCAGGAAGAATATGCAATAATAATAGATTAATTGATACTGTTGTATTTATGTACATATATTATATATAGTGGCATTACTTAGCGATATAAAAAAACATTGAATTTTCTGCTATAGAAGAACCTTTGCTCGTAGTAGTTAAGCTTAAATCGATAGTTTGATAAATAAGTTAATAACAAATATTGGAAAATTGGGAAGAATTTTTTCTCACTGCCGAAAAATAATGTAATTGACGATTATCGTTTTTTTTTTCTTCTCGTTGCAGAGTGGACGATCTATACAGGTTTATTCATGCGTGGGTGCCGAGTCTCTACGGTGAATTGGATGAGAACTACTGGCGGGAACGCGGCTACATCCTGTCCGATACAGACACCGACCTGTCGCCGGAACTGTCGCCCCACGAGAGCGGCGAGGGCGCGGATTCCACGGAGGAGAGCAAAACTCGCGATGGGCAAGGTGACGAAATCAGCGAGTTGACAAGGGAATCCTGGGAGGTGAGTACTGTCAAGAGACATCGTCGAATATCCCATTGCTCTTTTCTAGCAGCTAGGTAGAGACTTTTTCACAAAGTTGCTACTGAAAATTGAAGAATTTTGAAACTTTTCTCCTCGATAAATAGATAAGAACTTTATTTTGCCGACTGACTTAAAATTTTATCTATCTAAACGTATCTTTATACGTTTATAAGCGTATTGTCTGCAATTTGAGATCTCCGTTTCAACCGAAGTTCGAGTCTCGCGAATTAATGATGGACATATTTAATGCGAAAAATGTTGATCGTCACGATCTTCATTTAAAATTCTTGCAGAGAAATTGACTTTGGATTCAATGCAAAATTTGAAATCGTTGATTTCGAACTTTGCAGTATGATTCGTCAGAGAAAAAGAGATTGCTGTTTCTGGTATTTTTTCAAACCGCATCGATCTCTTTTTCTGTAACTTGCGAACTAGTTTCTAGTTCCTAATTTCGCTACTAACTCGATCCTCGTGTCGATCGGCTATCGGATAACGCCGAGATACGCCAAATATTTCGCGAAATCGTGAGTGTGCGAGTCATCCGTTATCAATGGCAACATCAAAGGCCACTCCATTCCGGCGCTCGTCGTTATCACGATTGTCACCGAACACCGTGTGCCGGCTGTTGATTTTCGACGCGAGGATCGCGCCGGGGCTCGGTATACCGCAATGATGCCGCGAGCGGCGAGGTATTTGCTAAACACGGCCGATTCTATTGGCCGACAGCTGATCAAGGCCCCCTACGTAAAGCTGTACAGCATCCTGAAGACCTCGAGCACGTCGGCCGATTCCGAGCAGATCCAGGATTCGGAGGTACCGATTACTCCGCCCACCTCCCCGGTGATATCGATGATATCTGCAATATCATTAGGCACCCTAATTGCTCGATGTTGAACAATGCACCTTTTAGATAACACTGCCGCACCTTAGACCTTTGTTAGATCTCGGGTGCACCCCGTTGTCACGCGATGTTGCGGCCGTGCCTATCGTTTGGTGTCCTCTTTTTTTATTCCTTTTTTTTTTAAAGCCGACTTTTCCAACCCGCTTTGCCCGCTTCGATTGTTCATGTCGGTACATTCGATTATCAGTTATTACGACTTAGTACGTTAGTCTCGCGTGATGCGAAATAGTTTGTAGAGAATTCTTTATGATCTTGCTGTTTACACTCTTGTGCTGTCTCATTCATGTCCTCGCGGTAATCCACGAACAATGATCAGTACACGAGGAACATCTCTTTAATAACGATTTCGTTTAACCAATGACTCACTCTTAATATTTGGACTTTATTCGAGTTAGGTTTATCTCCTCCGGTTTTCTTATCTCGACGAATCGCACATCACTGCCGAAAACAGACTGCATGCACCTGTTCCTCTTGGTCGTAGAACATTCTCAACTAGAATCTAGATGGGTGTGCAGCATGCACTTGTTCGAGACTCTCCGACTCGCGCATGCATAATGTTTTTATCGCATTATTATTATCTCTTTCTCTCTCTATGTATATGTATATATACAATATATTTATATATCTCATAATACGTTACAACACAGTTTCCGTTTACAATTTCTCGCATATTTCTATCACACCGCGCGCGATTCGAAATACTTAGCACGCTCTTTCCATATTTAGTCGATTCTTACGGCTTTATGCAAATCAGTGCTGCGTCGTCGAAGACGATAAAGATTATCGATTCCAAGGCGAAATGGTAATTGTGATAAACAGCATCGCGTCGTGTCGTGAGTGGGAATTCGAAGCGGAAGGTATAAAAGATCGGAAAGCTATTTTCTTCGATTGTTTATATTTTCTTTAAAAATATATGTATCTGACGGTAATAGGATCTCTCTCTCTCTCTCTCTCTGTATAACGTTCTGCTTGAAGAGCGTTTAATAACGCTTCCTTATGAAACGGCGGTGGATGACGAACCAATATTTGCAACTTGTTTACGGAAGAATAAGGTTTGGACATTCGCGACGTGATAAATGCTGCGTATATCTTGCATGATGCAAGCGTGCAATAACGTAGACCGACTTGTGTCAAGAGTCGTACTCTATGAATTAGTCGGCGCTTGCATAATATCGATGCATTATTGATGATAATTGACACAGGCGGTGTAAATTGACACAGATGTAACGGATATCATTTTCTTGGGAAAATACCTTTCATGCACTCGATCGTTTGTAACGTGTAGGCAATTTTTTTCTTCTTTTTTTTTTAAATACCGGATAAAGTTAAATTGAAAATGTTTCGCTCTTTTCTAAACATCTTATTTTGTAAAAAAAAATAATGTGTCGATAGGTTAATAAACTTTTGGATTCAATTGTGAACTGAAGTTAATAATAACGATCTTATCGGGATAAAAACAATTTTGCAGCTAAAAGGAGACACGACATGTACTTATCGTAATCAGATATCGATTCCAGATAATAAAAATTAATTTAATGTTTTCTTGCGCTGTAAATTCGAAAATTATTTTCTTCTATTCACTTATTCATTCTATTCTCATACGTAACAGAATCACTCATAAATTTACTTAAATAGAAAAAATACGCGTGGTCAAAGAAATAAAAAATTCATCGGGAATGACGCATTTAATGCAGGGACATAAAAAATTGATATAAGTTCATAAATCTTTGACATGTTGCTCACGTGAAGAAACTCTTTCATTGACTTTTGGAAAATTAACAAAAAACGTTGCCAGTCAAAAAAGATCATTAATAACAAAAGCGTATGATTCATTCGCGACTACAGTATTTTTATTTTGTCCAACACTTCGTGATCTGATCGTTCAAAAATAAACGACAGGATGGCCAAGCTTCGGGCATGCTTTAAATTCGTTTATTTTTGGACGCGGCGGTATTTATTGTAAAACCGGGAGTAATTTGCCGCTTAAAAAACCGCGTCGGGTCAGATTTCGCTTACGTGTTATCCACAACCGATGTGTGGAACTTTCCGCAAAAATACACTGAAAGTTATATTAATTTTATCAGTATATATGCTGTCAGTGGATACTTGCAAGATAATTAAAGATGAGAATAATCATGCCGAATTGCTTGCAGAACTAATTAAAAATAATTTTACAACTAGGCAAAGGCGCATAAAATGAAAATGAGTGATCTAAGTTGAGTTTAATGGAATAAATACACGTCGAGCAATTGTTGAAGATTAGCGATTTGAAAGGTGTAAAATGAAATATTTTGCAAGACAACATTCTGAAAGGATTGAAAATAATATTTGCAATTATGTTTCTTGGATTTTGTCAAAATTAACGTAGTCCAGGGAAGACTGTTCTCGAGACGTTCACGAGAACATTCGCGAGGAAGAAGTGAAGAACACGAGAGATTTTTTAGAACCGGTAGCACCACGTGTTGCGCAGCCGAGGATGCGCAGTCGTCAGGAAAGCATCTGCCAAAGTATATGCGTCACTCATTTTCTTCTCCCCTCCTCTCGCTATTCATCACTTGTATGAACGTATTAGATTTATTCCGAAAGCTCCAGTACGACCAGTACGGCTTCAGTCCTCGTGAAGTGAAGTTCAGTCGTCAAATGACTTGCTAGAATAAATAAATAGAAAAAAGGAATTATTACATTGGTGTGCGATTACGTCAAGTAACGTTAAATGTTTTTTTTTTAACGCTGCTTTGAAACCAGTTAGGAATATTATCGGAATATCAAATGACAATATTAATGTAAACAAGTTCTCTCGCTGTGACTTCTCAAGGAAAATTACATTAGGAAGAACGTGGAACGTTACATCTATTTGTTGCTCGATTGCAACTGTACTTCTTTAGAAAAACTTTATGCTTCTCGAAGAAATACAATTTGAGCGAGAGTCATAATGTAAACACGACTTTCACACAATTTTCCATCTGTCAACGAAGGAGAGAAAGACTTAAGAAGAAGGTGTCGACCGCAATTTTTAGTATCCATCGAAGGTAACGCCAGTGATTGAGGATGCCGAGGCCAAAGATGCCGAATCCGATCTTCAAGATCACGAAATTCTTGAAACAGAAAACGAAGGTAAAAGTCAGAGTTGAGATGAACGTTTTTCAATCACGCTTGTTTTTCTACGCGAAGCAAATGTTTCCAAATGCAGAATTGTCAGAAATGTCGGTTTAGGAGTCAATTTAGAGTTACGTAATATATGTGTAGCTCGAAATTTAAAATTGATGACGCAAAAGATTTCCAAATCGTGATTTTATGGTATATTTCTTCGAATACAAAAACTTTATTCATGATTATTCTTCGGATAATAAAATGATAAGTATCATATTATTATGGAATATTAACATAATTGTATATTTATAATTTTGTTTTACGATATATTTTAGCTGCATTATTGCTGTTACTGATATCTCTGTTATTTATTACGAAATACACACTTACTGATCAACGTGTTAATTTATTAATCTACGAACGTTTCACTCAGAGTTTGTCAAGATGAACAATTATTTGCGTATGATGCTATCCGACTTAATGTTTACGACTGAAACGACTTTAACAATTCGCGTATGTACATGAAAGTCGTGCGTTCGCTTGCGATCTATTTCGCATAATTTACACATTAATGACTCGAGAAGAGCGGCGCTTTGCATGAGACGTATTTAACAACCGGTCTTTGGTCGAGCCTAAACTCACCTTTCACCGAACCAAAGAGATTGTCACTGCAAAATGCGCCACTTAGAATTTATAGTCAGTTGAATTGTGGCAATATCATTCGATTGATAATATGCCGGTTATCACTCGCATAGCAGCTTGCGTTTGAAACAGCAGGTAGTGTTTAGGTATAAAATAGATGAAAATTTTTGGAAGGAAAAGAAAGAAAAATTTCATATCTTGCCCTCTTGACATTTAAACATCGCTCGAGTATTTTGAGTGAGATTTAGGAATGTATTCATGATTTTATACCCAGGAAAAAAAAATTTTCATAAGAAAACACATATGGACTTATTTTTTATGTAATTACATATGAAAATTTTTTCCCGAGTAATGAAAACAAATTTGCAACAAACATTAAAATGTTGGATATCTATGCAGGAACAAATTTATTATAATTGGCATTGAGCACTAAGGCCCGGTTGCACCAACGTCGCATAACTTTAACCTTAGGTTAACTCACTCTTCGTCTCTTTTTAAGGGTGACAGCTAAAAAAAGACATCAGTTAAGAAGAAGAAAAGTGAGTTAAGTTAAGGTTAAAGTTATGCGACATTGGTGCAACCGGGTCTAAAAGTAATGCGATCGTCAAATCTAATAAATAGTTGGGAAGGTTAGTTATTTAAGAAAGTTCAGAAAAAAGGAATTCTTGATACAACAAAATAATGGCTTAGCGTTCTTGAATTGTGTTTTTTTTATATCTCAACTTTCGTCACGAGTTAGGGATGTAAGAAATTTGAACACAGCATACAGGAATAAACTCATTCTCGCGAAAACAAAATTGATCAAATTTTCTTGGCTTATCTATAATAAATTAATTCTCGAAACTTTCCAGCCATTGTATAATGCAATGACATCGGTGTTTATATGCTACGAAAGACAACTGGAATCCGTGGAAAAGATTTATTCCGAAACATTAGTCTTGCCGCAATGATTAATATAAATAATAGTAAGAATGAATTTTGTAGTAGAAATATTTATAATAATCAATTTTTTTTGCTCGTTTTATTTTAACAAAAACGTCGAAACATCAGTTATAATGGCTATGAACACATCAGTTATAATGGAATGTTATAATGGCTATGAAATTAGGACGCGTATTCTGTTATTATTATTATCGCTATTAAAATAATAAACTTAATCAATGTTTGCAAAGAGAAGTCATTTTAACCGAGTTGCCGACAATTTAAATTAACTGGATTAATAAATGGCCGTTTCTCCTTTTAAGTTCTAATAATATTAACAAAGAAAAGTGTCATTAATTGTGAGTTAGTGCTGGCTGATTCTTTATGTTTCTTGGAATTTGAAGCAAAACTTGACAAATGATACAGAAACAACAAATAGATAGATAAACGCGTAAAATATGCTCTTAAGAATGATTTTTATGAAAATTTCTAGTTAGGATGAGTGTACCTATTCCCGAATTCGTATGTAATGTATTCTGTGCATTGACATGATAAACACGACGCGATTTTTCATTCGGGGTCAGCGTGTGTCAATTATTCCGTTATTTATCGTTCCAACAATATTATAAACCAAAAATTGTTGTTCTCACATTTCTATCGAATGATTTTTTTTAACTGATGACTCATGACCGGTATTATTTGCATAGATAAACCATCACGTTATACAACAAACTTCTTTCTATGTTAAATATATGTGTATCATGGGCTTGTTCTCGGACTTATTTTTTTCGAATTTTTACCAAGAACTACATTTCTTTCAATATTAATCTTTGATAAAACTTTTTACATGCGTTTTGCATATAATTTTACATTTTGTTCATAAAATATTGGAAAGTAAAATTAGTTAAATTATTTAATTAATGTTTCTACTTATCTTAATTTGTTCACGATGTAATAGCAAATTATTTTTTCCAGCAAGAAAACGTGATCGATGTTTTTACATTAAAATTAAACAATTAATGATTATTATATCAAAGATGAACAGTTTGCAATTTAAATGTTTTATATTTATATAGTTAAACATATTTTTCAGAAATACAAATTTTTTTTTGTAAAGCTATATATTTTTTATAGATAGTCGTAAAGTAGAAAATAATGTTTATTTGGCAGATATAAATTTGTGGAAAAATTTTAGGATTCTGATGTAATCTTGCATTTCATTAAAAAGAGATAAAGTAACCTGTATTTATACATGTAATTAGCCTCATAATAGCTGTGCTGCGTTCTGTTTAGAAATGTTGCGGGATAAATAGCACGCTTAATATGAAATGGCATTCGCGTGCGCTGACGCGCATTCAAGTCGCAGGCTCATTAACTTTCATATTTATTTATCCCAGCCGTTATCTCGGAATTGTAAAGGAAATCGGCGGACAATTTCGCGCCGCGCGATTGTCAATAACGATCGCGGTCACCCTTCGCGATCTTTTGGTAGCCGTTTCCTGGTCTCCTTGAATGTTAACATTCGTGGCTGGCTTTTAATGCCTTTTATGAGCTTTCCGTATGCGGGATGATCAAGTTTCTACGGATGATTATTTCAGAGTATGCATCATGTATCTTATAATTATTTCTCAAGAAGGAAGCGAAATATTCACTGATTGTTTCGGAGCTTAAATAATTTTTGTAATACAGATATCTTTCTTTCTTTTATTTATTTCTTTTTTTTTGTGTCATGTATAAAGGAGATGATCTTAATTTGAGTAAATTTGATTTATGAGCTTAAATGTAATTGTTACACTCTCTACATAATCGGATAATCAGATAATTTAGTGGACATATAAAAATAATAGTGACACTCGCGCTTTAATATATACTTAAGTATTTCAACATATTTCCCGTGGACTGACGTAATGCGTGACTTACGTAATGTCGCGCAGTCAAAATTATAAAAGCGACGTCGTCACTTTTTTGCGAAATTATATAATTGTGCTTAGCTACTTACGACATAAATGTCCTCTGTGCTCACGCATTATGTCCCACAATAACACTCCTTGCGTAGCAAACTGCCAGGAAATTTCGATTAGCGGATCACGTTGTAGTCGGTTCGCAATTGAAGGCAATTTATGTCCTCGCTTCGCGAGCCTTATTATCCCTCGTAACGGGTGATCTATATTTTTCGTTCGGTTCGCTTCCGTCTCTCCTCGGTCTTAATTAAAGTTTGACTAAAAAACAAATACTGCACATAATCTGAGCATTCTTTCGCTCGCGATCTCTGAATAGAAATTACGTAATGTACGTGCACGGTGTCCCGCGCGTTTTATAAACAGTCTTTATAAACAGTCGCAGTTTTACTGCACAGTTCTTTTTTTACGGAAAATATCGTTTCGTTCGACTAAATAGACGCGTCTGAACATCCTGTGTATAAACTCGGCTCGGCTGAAATCTTCATCGACTTGCGCGAATTAGTGGCATTTAATGTTTTTCCCATCTCTGATTAATGATACCTTGTCTCGCCTGGTACAAGACAATTTATTCATAAAATTAGCATATGTAAACGCGACCGGACACGATCACGTCTCGTATTAGAGTAATCGGAATGAATACATGGAATATACCGCGTACCCCCGTTCGGTATTCATTTTAATCCAATGATGATTTATTCTTAACCTTAGCAACATACATTTTAATCGCGGAAAATCTTTCGCGAAATAAAAGCAGCGTGTGAGATAAGCGATCGCGAGGTGTACGTGACCATCTATCAAAGTAATGCGTTTTTTGTCGAATTGTTAATCCTGGCTGACTAATGTGTCAGAAATGATGAAGCACTTGCTCGAACCTGTTGAAACTTTTTATCCGTTTCGTTTAATTATTGGAAGAAAGTGGTGGATTGCACACTCTAGCTTTGACGAAATTTTCTTTGAATTTAAAACTACTTTAAAGGGCAATAACGATTTGATTAGATATCCTCTTACTATCTTATTTTTTATTTATACTTATTTTTATTTACCTTATTTTTTCCATTTTAACTAATTTTTCCTAGACTATCTAATCATCATTTGTGCAACTTTGGCATGTATTTAAAATTTTTCCGTTATGATATATATTGACAACGATATGTCGTGCATTTACTTACGAGAGTCTTCCTAAGTTATTTTGTCCTTGCATAAAAAGGAATTGCTTGAACCTCGCGGAGATAAGTATACGGAAATCCATCCGAAATCTCATAACGGCACGCGGAAGTTCGTTATTACGAGCGTCATTAACGCCGGCGTCATTAAACGCAGTTTTGGCTGATCGAATGGCACCGATGGCGGCTTCTCCTTCTTCGCGCGGTTCGTTAACACAGCCCGGTCGCTATCAGAGTCGCATCAGGACGGCTAGGAGATCGAAGGACGATCGCGCACGATAGTAGTGCACTCGAGGCCAACGCGAGCATTCGGCGGGAATTTATGTGTACTTGACATTAAGCGGGAAGAAGGGAGACCGGAAACGGATCCCGATGAAAGGTTTTTTTTTTTGCGAAGTTTCTCGCGCGATGGTCACCGAAAGAAATCGGACCGACCGCCTCCAACATCATTCAGTCTCGATCGATTCGTCCTGCCGATCGCACGAATCTCGCTACTGCCGTTTGATCCTTTACGTGTAAAGGAAAATTCGCGTGAAAGAAAAATCTACATGTCAGTCTAATCGGTAACTGAATTGAAAATTTTGTGCCGTGATTTTTAGCTCCGTGGAAGCGAAAACGTGGAATTTTCTTAATTAATCGATAGCGTAATTGTAATCCTCAATTAAAACCGAAAACGAGAGCGTGATTTGTGAAGTCGCAGTTTAAAGTTAAATATCGAAAATATTTTCATCGACGATATCCAAGAGTTCAAGGTTTAGCGAGAAGCTACGATAACGTCTAGACTTCGTTGCATCGATAATGACGGTCGATCCGTGCCCCATTCTGAATTATGTCTTTCAGCATTCGTCGAGAATGCTTACGGTGAGTTTTATTATTAATCAACGTAATTCCTAATTATAATAATAATCGTTTGTAATAATAATTTATGTCACGACATAGGATATCGATATCATTAATATGCTTTGTACAGCATTGGAACATATCTAATATGCATTAACAAAATATGTTAAGAAATATTACATATTATATATATATATATATATATATATATATATATATATGTTTTGGAGCTTAAATTATTCGAAATTCCCGTAAAATCGGACGCGTCAATTATTTATTAGCCATTAAAAGCCTTCACATTTCCACGTTCATGTAATTTGCAAATAATGATAACATAAATTATGTTATTTGTGTACAATCAGATAATTGACGAAAATAATTACGTTATCATAATTTTTGGTTGTTACTCTCATCATACACAAGAGTATTCTTTTAATCGAACTCAATCAAATCAACCCAATAAGTCCGAAATCAGTCTAATTGATCTCAAAGAGATTTAAATCGCGTGGCCGATAAAAACATTTCCACGCGTTTGTTAGATATTCCTTCGAGTTAAAGCGGCCGCTGTGAGTGCGCAATTATTCTCACGAGTCCGCAAATTTAGTTAGATATTGCCATTCTTCGCGTCTCCTTAACGAGTAAATCGCAACGAAACACAGTTTGTTTATTGCAGAAAAGGATGTGTGTCTTAAGAAATAAGACATTCCGAGAGTGACAAAAAATTCGACTTTTTGTCATTCGATTTTTGCTTCACACGGTAATAAATTAGAAGCAAGATATAAATCTGTATGATTTAGACCACTCTTAGACCATAGTGATGTGTATGTTATTTTTGAACGAAAGATTATTTAATTTCTTTAAGACGTTTGTAAAACGGTTAATTTATGGTTTTTTTTTGCAGTAGCCAATCCAATCGTAAAATTAACTCACTAACGCCTGACGAATGGGCTTTTCACGGTCGTTAACCTGTCAGAGGAATGGGACGTGTTCTTCCGCGTTCTATTTTGATACCTGGCCTGCACGTATCTGAAAAGAAGCGTTAAAGATGGTTTCTTGTAGCTTATTTTTCTATACGAGCACGTGAAAGTCTCGCCTTTTGTGACGCATCACGTGGAGTGGTCTCCAAGTCTCTTGTGTCTTCAATTGTTTTTATCGCGCTATTGTATCATTCATGGAAAAACAAGAAGTGAGAATAAAAAGATTCTCTTCTTTATTAGATTTCTATTAATAACAGTTATTATGACATCTGAGATATAAAACAGCTTACAATAGACGTTTGAGATGACTTCAAATCTTTTGTGCTATATTTGCCTCTAGGCCGAAGGCGATTTTGTATTGCATATAATTTTCGCAATTTGATTTGACCCTTGACTTATCTGAAGGTTTTTTTTTTAAGATTAATATATCTTTGGGGCATTGTGTACCTATATATGTTTTTCCACGAAATTCTTTTAATCTGCTCTTATCTTGCGATAACCTCCGCGCGGAGATCGATTGATTCCGTATTTCTCGGATTTCAGATCGCGCGCGCGTGATGGCTACCTCAATGTTGTTATTGCCATTGCATCGCTCGACGTAATAATCGCAGACGAATGTCGCGGAGCGTATTAACATTATAAGTTGCGCGATGTGACAAGGACGCGAGATGTCACACTTTTCATTTTTATACTCTTATAAAAAACTTGTAGAACAATAATCAAATATACAGTAGAGTCTCGTTAAATTTGGCCCCCTGTAATCTTTGCATTCCTTCACACATACTTTCACAAACACTAAGATCGTGCCCCTTCCATATCACAATAGGCCCCTTCCATATCACGCGTTCCCGCAAGTACGCGGTGATTGGCAGTCCATTCTGTGGTGGGGGTATTCCATAATTTTGGCATTCCGCTCTTATCGCCCCATCCGGTCAAAATTAGAGAGACTCTACTGTAGTACTTATTATATAGGAACTAGAATTGCAAAGAAACCAGTTGTTTTCTCGTTTCGAAAGCCACTTTGATTTTATATATGTATATGAAACATAAGAAATTATTCTTCTAAGTATTAAGATTATATTGAAATCATCGAGATAAAGATTTTATTATCATCATTTTGCTAATATCGGATTTAATCAGCACCAAGTTCGCGCTTGACACAGTTTGTATTTACCGATGTGTGTGTATATCCATGTAGCAGGGAATCAAAACAGTTCGCGTGTGGCTGTTTTCATGTTAATAAAACACTTGAAAAAATTTACGCAATAAGTCAAGTAGTCAACAGCGATTATCTGAAGTTAGTACGTATGTCATAATGCAGGTTAAAACTTGCGCACTGCCAAATATTACAACATAAAAAGCAATTTATAGAAGAAGTGGCTTTTAAATTGAAAACTGCACGAATTTTTTTACTTGATACTTACTGACTTGTGTTATTATCATTACGTATCATTATACTTATCAAATATTTTTATTCATTCAGTATTATTTTGATTAATATTAGTTCCGTTTTTATTGTATATTTAACTAGACATAATTTCATTATCTTCCGACAATTCACCTGTTAAACAGAAATTGTGTTTTCAAGTCGTACTAATATACAGAAGTCGATAAATTCGTATACATGTTAAATGTTATATGTTTTAATTTATTAGTCTCATTTGATATCGATAAAATGATATCGATAAAAACATCAGTGAAATCTTTATCGATGATTTCAATATAATTATTAAAATTAATTCTGCAAATTTTTATTTTGCTTGCTTATCGATTTGATTATAATGTTTTGATTTTGATTAAGGATTATTCTTGATATTTTGTTATAGGTATATATTTTTAAGCTTATGGATAATTGTTAAAGATGTTGCTCTTATTAAAATATAATATCTAAATATGAGCCATAGAAATCAATATATCAAAATTCGGAGGGTAATCTTCATAAAATAGACGATGAATCGTCACGTGTTACTTTTTATCTCCATATAAATAGTTAGGAAAATGTTTATAACGATCGCTATTGTTCCCCCGCGGTTAATTTATTAAAAAGTCGATAATTGCACTAGCTAACGAGCTGTTTGCGCGGAACATCTGGAACAGCGTGTCGCTATCAAATTAAAATTAACGCAATGCGTCCAGTGAAGTAGTCGATAATGATAATGAGCTTTGTAAAACTTCGCAGTGAAGAACTGATTGACCGGCAGTGACGACATTTTTATATCCGTCCGTCCGTGTGAGACGAATGTCAAAAGTACGATAGGCTCCCGCATGCCGCGATAATGCAATCTTTATGTATAAATAAACGCTTGGCTGCTCTTCCCGCGTACAGGAACATGAAGAAATAAATGTGGGGTCCAGGATATCAAATTCTAGATCTTTTTTCCCTTGTGCAGACCAAAGAGAATCTGAATTACATGGTCATTAACTTGCACCTATTTACGTATTTTTGTCGTAAATTTTATTAATTGTTTATTGCCTTTCAAAAATTTTAGCGAAGGTTCTAATAATGCCTTGTAGATAAAAGGCAAAATTAATTTGCTTTTGGGACTCCCCACAGTTTGTTACTATTAACATCGATATTTTAATGTCAATTATAATATATCGATATATTTATGTTAATATATTTGTGTATTAATATAACCTTATAGCAAAGAACAAAAATTCAACGAGGAAAAGTTTAGCTGCTCTAGCTCGATTGATCTTCTTGTTGATCTTCCTCCTCATCAGACAACTTAAATGTTAAGATAATATTATCTGAGGAAGTCAAGGCAGCTGCCACCCGTAACAAACATTCGTATAAAAGCTAAAATTTTTCCAATCGCGAGATCAAAGGTTATCGGATTTTTTTTTTCTTTTTTACGCAAAGACGACAGGTTTGCTCGATAATGATTGATAATGTTCAAAACATTAGCAGCAAAACAGACGGTATCTTTGGAGTACAATTTTTTATAGTCAACTCATATGTAACATAAATAACGGGAACACACACAGTAAGAGGTAATCGATGTGCAATGCCACCCGAAATATCATCGCATTATTTTTGTTCGTTTACAATAAAGTCCATTATACCAATTTAGTGTTTTATTATTCTTGCAAAAATGTGCATTAAGTGCATTTTATCACTTTTACACTATCGCAAAAGGATTGAACGAATAAATGGCGACTTTATTTATATAAAATTATGTTTATATAAAATTTCAGCGATAACCTACGACTCAACTTCGATATTCTTTTGCCGTCATTCGGATATTCTTCTAAAATTTAATACTCAGCTAAAATATGTAACGCCAGAATGGTAGTAATGAATCTTTTCCGATTCATCTCGAAGTCTATTACAAGATAAACAAAAATCACGTATGCACCTTCAGTAGAGCAAAAAGAAAGTTAAATTAATTTTAGAAACTACGTAATGTTGGTCGAGATAAGTAAATCGCATAAATTTTTTTCATAAATGACGCATATCTATAAACAGTACACGCAACAGATTTTCGCCCAAATGTAAAAGAATGTAAAAATACATATATCCAGACATCTCCCACGTACGCTTTGTGTGTCATCCGCAGTGTAAACATGATATAATCGTTAATGTTTTATTTCCCTCACTCATGTCTCCAATCTGTATTAAGCAATATTTATAACAGCTGTCAGAAGCACATTTTGTTATCATATACAGCGATACACAATCAATACTAAGAATTACTAAATAATACCAATTTTGTAAGAACGTCGCAATAACACGTGCCGTGTCCAGGGTAGGCGTACGTGTAAATTCATTGTTATCGAACTTATCGCCCCCAGGTGTACGAACTTGCGCGGTCGCTCTATTATTCGGATCGATCGATGATGTACCTCTTCAATAATTTAACACACCGTGTCGCGTGTTAACGATGCGTGGCATTGCCCACGGACCAGCAATCTACATTCCTACTCTACAAGATATACTTTTCGCGATTTTATGATGATTAGCAATATATATTCAGCACATCGAGAACGCAATTTTTTATTGCATTCTCGAAGATTTTTTATTCGATTAACCGTTTTATTAGCATCCTTAATTTTCCTCCTTCTTAATAAAAATTCCATAGAGTGAATTACGTTTTAATAAATAAAGTTAGGTGGATCATCGGGATAAAATGGAACGGTATAAATTAAATTTATCATAAAAACGTTATAACGTTATAACGTTATTAACGTTAATACACTTGTTTCGCTTTCAAATAATTTTTATTTTTAATTTTAATATTTCCTAATTATTAAATAAATATTTACCGTTTTATATAATTCCTTAGTAGCTATTAAATTCGATTATATTTTTTAAATTTGTATTCTAATTCAGAAAATTATTACATTGTTTCGAGCTTCAGTTATACTGGAATCTATTATAAATTTCCATCTACTTGACATCGGTGCTCTGTTCATTATTTATGCATCGACTTTCGGGTTCAACGCGACAATCGATGCGCGGCGTTCAATCGCTCCGATATACGATTTTATTCCAAGGCCGTCCGTTTACAGTAGCTTCTACGATTCAGGTTCTCTATCATCGGCTGCTCTCCGTATAGATGTGCACCGCGTGGCATTTGCATTCTCTCTCTCGCGCGCGTATTGCATTATCATGCGTGGCGCGAAGCTAAGCGACTCCGTGTGATGGCGGTCGACGAACAAAAGTAATTTAATATTAGCACACATTTCACGGTGGCCTCCCACGTTAATAATTATCCGGCAATTGACTTGAATAAACGCAACACCCATACTGCGGTTACGTGAGATCGTGGTTAACGGAGTACAACACGACACTTGGATGTGGTAGTGCCCTAAATGTGCTTAGATTTAGTTAAACCGAGGAGGTCAGAAGCCAAAGGGACGTCACAACAATTAATTTCCTTATTAGCAGTACTTGTTTTCCAATTTCACGAGAGATACGGCAAATTCCACGTAGAATTCTTCGGAATTTGGAGTCAGGCAGGATAAAACTGAAATATTTTTATCGAAGGTAATTCTTAATTTGTTAAAATAACAACTTATTTGCTAGATATCACGAAATTATATGTATATTAATTTTATACGTGTATTTTATATCTGTTATGTAACAAGACACGGTAGCCATATCAATTATATTTGCTGAAAAAGGCATGTTACGTTTATCCTATATTACGATTCAATTATACAATACACTTCAATCGTTACTTCAACATCTTGCCTGACTTTGATCCAATATCTGCTCGACTTTTAGGATACTCCAAAAATTTTTTTCTTCATACCTCGGTCGAAAGTACGTACTTTCGTCCCTAATAGCAGGGACGAAAGTTTAACATTTACTCCCTGTGAGAAGTACACGCGCGCCCTCTATAACCTTAAACCTTAACGCCCTTTAACCTTAAAAATAGTCATCAATATTGTTCTGTCGTCAGTTAATTTAATATTAAAATATTATTAAAGTCAATTCAATAATCTAGCAAAAATGAACAATATGTCATCTGATGAATCCGTAGACGAGGAAGAAGTTATACGAAATTTCGATGCAGAAGCGCGATTGATAATAAATACATGAATTATCAAAACTGTATATTTACCGGAGATATTACTTCTAACTACTCTAATATCAAGTTTGAAAACTGTGTTTTTTATGGAAGTTTTCTTAATAATTGTGATCATTCAAGTAAAAATGAAAACGATAAAAAAAAGCAATAAGAGTTTTTAGCTTATAATATGTTTTTTTTTTATAAATTTTATTATAATTAATATAATTTGTTAAACTAATGAAAATAAATACATTTTTGATAGAATGGAATTAATTTATTTTTACAAAATATGACAAGACTTGACTCTTCGAATGTATTTGATGCCTGCCCCCACGACCAGCAGCACTCGCTTCGCTCGTGCCGCAAATGTCGGGGGCAGGCATCAAAAACATGCTTATTAACATTTAAAGTTAAAAAAAGTAAAATTAATAACGTACTTTCGACCGGCTATGAAGAAAAATCGTATACACTACGCGGGCCAAAAGTTGAAATCTCGGTCCTGCTCGTCATGATGCCCTCGGCTTCGCCTCGGGGCATCATGACGCGCAGGGCCGAAAATTCAACTTTCGGCCCTTGTAGTGTAATATACTATTACTCAGCATATCCAGAGTAGACATCATGTGCATGTTGCAAGATAGTTTCTGTGTTTAATGAACATTAGGAGAGTTTTCCACTTCGCATATGTCTTCAAACATTCGTGCCGTCCATGCGTACTAATAAAGCATCGTTTAGAACATTATTCACATCCATTTGTGTCACGATCATCTTTTCATGGAATCGCTATTGGTAGAGACGACTTTACTTCTTACCTCCTCGATTAGAATTCGCGATATAATCATTGTCGAGGAAAACGCTCGATATCGTTATTAATTGACGCATTGCCTCATTCACAGGTACTGTCTATGAGCGAAGAGTTCAGGCGAGCTCTTTACGCGAACAGTGCCATTTCTTTGGACAACGATGTCATTGTGCCCGATCTCATCGGCACGACGGAAATACTCAGCGACGAGCACAGGGAACAGCTCTGCCGTCATCTGCCCGCGAGAGCGGAGGGTTACCAGTGGACTCTCGTCTTCAGCACCAGCCAGCACGGCTTCAGTCTCAACAGCATGTATCGAAAAATGGCGAAGATCGAGAGTCCGATCTTGTTGGTCATCGAGGACACGGAGGGCAATGTAAGTTCCTTGTTTCGTCAATTCAAATTGTAATCGATTGGTTAATTAGTTTTAACTTGACCCAAGAGTGCGACCCCTAAAAATAAACTCTGCGACGGTTACATCTGTGATTGCAAACATTAATTTTTTTACGTTGTATATTATGTCAACGTCAGATTGTATATAGCATTCTACACGTCTGACACATATTAAGAAAACAGCTTTAAAAATATAGGTACAGCATTATATTAAAAATATAATTATTTAATAGAAGATCGCACATTGTTGAGCCAATTGGCATTGTGTATATATAATTATCAGAAAGATAAACTAATTATAAGTGGAAAGCATTCAGTCTAGTAAAATGTCGAGGACAACTGACCTGATTAATCCGAAGCAGAAAGTTTCGCGAGTATCATAATTATGATGAGCGAGAGATTAACATTGGATTTTCATAAAGTTGTGTTCGCCCGTTGGGCTTACTTCGTGAATGTCCCGCATACGTCCGAACTGGTTTATCGCTAACTCGTCCATCCGGACTGTTTATTCAGAGTTCATAACAAGCGTACAAACATCGAATACTCTTTTTCTCGGATTTACCGTGTCGCAGTCTTTATAAATCACTTTTTTTCTGTCACAGGTGTTTGGTGCACTGACCTCGTGTTCTCTGCACGTGAGCGATCACTTTTATGGTACCGGCGAGTCCCTGCTCTTTAGGTTTACGCCGAGGTTCCAGTGTTTCAACTGGACCGGGGACAACCTGTATTTCATCAAGGGCAACAACGAGAGCTTAGCGATCGGTGCTGGAGAGTAAGTTTTTCTCATATTTTTAAAAAAAGCACTACTCCTTTTGCTAGATGAGAGCTTTACGAAAGTGGTCTCGTTTTTTTAGCGGCAAGTTTGGGCTTTGGTTGGACGGTGATCTGTATCAGGGCAGGACACAATCCTGCAGCACATACGGCAACGAGCCATTGGCGCCGCGCGAAGATTTTGTCGTTAAAACATTGGAATGCTGGGCATTCATATAGGACACGGCCTCATATCCCCAGCCCGCCACTCCTTCGCCATCACCGCAGCCTAATGTAACCTGAACTCGTGAGCCTCGTGAAGGTTTCGCCCCCCAGAAGAGATTAGAGGAAGACTAACGATTCTAAGGACATTGTCGGAGGAGTTGAGTCGTGTGTCGTTGTTGTCACGACACCTCGATTAACTCGATCGTCATTTAGGGAAATCTCGCCCAGTGCCAGACAGGATGATTCTCTTAGAAGAAAAAAATCGTCAATGTCCACATGAAGAGACAACGATGGCATTGCCTGAAGATTGGTGAGAGCGACGAGACGCAGCCTCGAAAGGGATGCGGACGTTTGTAAAAGAGACTGTCATGGCCCGAAGTTATGCGATCATAGCGCGTGCTATAACATGCCTACCTGCGTATCGCGTAGCTACTGATTATCGTTAATTGCCCCCGACTCCCCTGTCTTTTTTTAAGTTGGCATATTTATTTTATTTTTTTTTATATTTTGTTGAATGAGTTATTGTTGTGAATTGAATGTCGCTCGTCAATTTGATTTGCGGTTATTTGTGAATTGACCGAGAGTCGAAGAATTATGATTACTTTGTACGATAATCGTTACTTCGAACTAGTCGTGAGTTTACACATCTAACGTCGATATAAAGATAATTACGATAATAATGATGATGATAATGATGATGATGATGATGATGATAATGCAGATGATTATAATAATGATGATGGTGATGAAAGAATGAAAGTGTGAATGATTGGAAAAGATATGGATGGTAAATTCGAGGCGAGATACATAACGTTTGAAAGAAAACAATTTACAAATTCAATACGATGAAGATGCTAAAACTAACAGTTTGTTGATGTGTAGATAATGTAGATAATAAATGTAAATATATATATATATACATATATATACATATTATGATCGTGTTGCAATGATTGATTTTGACGGTACAAGTAGAGAGAACTCTTTGCGGAACGCTGTGTAGCTCGTCATGTATAATGCAGATGTTTATTGAGAGCCAAGAAACGTATACGCGACAAACGTATATACATATTACATGCATACACATGAGAATTGATACACAGATTGCGGGAAGCGTGCTCTCGCGCAACCGAATATAATGATCCATGATCTGAGAAAAAAAAAATGTAGTTTTAAAGAAAGGAGATACCTCGAGCTGACCTTACGATTAGAAGAGGCACGTGAAGTCGAACGAGAAGTCAATGATGTTGTGGATTGACTTAAGTCAGAGCGTATTCGCGAATCTTGTCGTCAGTAAATTAGTAAATGTGCTTTTTGGAGTCACGAGTGACCACAACGAACACACATGCCTGTGCCTGCTTCGCTCTCTTTGTCTCCCTCCGCCAAGTGTACTCGCGGATATGAAGCGAGTATCTCGAGCGTGAATCCATCTTCCTACCAGCGTACGAATCCCCTGATGCAAACGATCAATCACTTTAGATAGCACATCGGACGAGGAATCATCGCGTTCTACTCGCGTTACGATACTCTTTTAGACCTAGTCTAACTTTGTACGACCGATTATACACACAATCACACACTGTTCGAGCTTATAATCTCTATCGCGCGCGAGCGTCGCCGGGTTAAAACCGAGGGTGTGTATACTCGCCCATCTCTGCGCGCCTCGTCTATTTGCAAAGAGAAAGTGAGGAGAACAAAATCTTGTAATGCGCGCAAGGCGAGCGATCTTCAAGCGCAAAAAAGAAGGGAAAATGTGCAAAAGCGTTTTATCAACTGTCATGGTATTGCGCGAGATCGAGACTTTTCTAATACATTAAGTTATTGTGACTGAGTTGCAACTGTTTGAGAAGACCCACGTTTGGCGCGTGTTACTGACTCACCATCTTGAACGAATCACACATTTTATACCACGTAGACCTAATGACGACACCGCCGTATATCTTTCTCCTTCTCCCCATAATCACTCTAGATACAATTTCTATTCCACGAGAGACCACGCGTTGTATTGTTTGTATATGCGATTACGGGATCCTCGTAATCTTAACGACGGCGTTCCTCTGCTGGTCGGTTACCGATCAGCAGGGCCGCACACGACGACCAAGAGTGCTTATTATACTAACGACAACACAACTCACACACGCGAGCACAATAAAACACACACAGAAAACTTTTTATCTACCTTTACCTGTTTACCTTTTTCTCACTTGTGACACACGGATTCCTCTCTGCCGATGTACACCATCGGAGAAACGTTCGAAAGACTGAACGGTCGAGCCAAGATATCCTAAGAGAAGAACGAGGCCCAAGTGTTCGCGCATTGGTTACAAGACGCACTATAAAAAAAAAAGAAAGCGCGTGATTAAAGCCGCCGACTGGGCAGAGTACAGTGTGTGACACTTAATGAGAATTTGAAACTGACACAGTTCCGATGAGAGTTTAATTTTCCACGTGATGCGAAACGGATGTTAAGACGTGTGATGGTAGACGTTAAAAGATAGACTTTACCGAGCCTCACAGAACTCAACACGAGTGAGCATAGAGTCCATTTATCGCGTGGATGTAGCGAAATCCTCTATAATCTATCGGGATTGGTTCTCTCGATCCCCACGATGTCGACGAAGCACAAACAAAGTATCAAGTCAACGTGCAGCACTACTGGCTTTACTAGGGTAGCAGTCTCGAATTTGTACACTTCAAATGCGACACATAATAACACGTTGCGTACGATTAGAGTTGCTTAGAGCGTAAATTAGACACTAGGCGTAATCATGTGATATTAAGTGAAAAGAAAAAAAAAAAAGAAAAAAGCAGTTGCGCTCCTAGATGATTTATCGAGTCGCTTCGACGGTACCACATGGTTGCATACGCGACGTCGTCATGTACACCATATATACATATATATAAACACAAAACATACCTCGAGATAAAGGTCCTTTCGCTTCCTTGATCCGCGAAGCGATTGCGTGCGATTGCGGGAACGTTGCTCGAGGAACAGACGGATTCGAAATGCGCGGTCAGGATAGGATAATAGCATCTGTGTGCGAGAAAGAGCGAAGTACGTGCTGCATCCGACAGCATGGGTGACGATAACGATAAGCCAAATGAAGGGAAGAAATTACTCATGATCCTCGCCTTAATGTGAAAAAAAAAAAAGAAATTAAGATGTCAATGTGCACTGTAACGAAAATAAAATATTAAGTATTTCTGGGAAACGAGCTTTTCGTTGATTCTTTATTTTTCTTCGTTTTCGTCGTTCGCACTTCTTGCGTGTCTTTCGTTGTCGTTTGTCATTCGCGGTCGAGCCGTAACACATAAGCAGGACCGATAATGTATGTGCGTGATCTTCCGGTCGGCCAACGCCACCGAGACGAGTTCGATAGGTCTATATTGTTTCAGCATCTCGTACTGTGAACTTTGCAAACCAGAGGTGATAAAAAAATATCCATAAGATTTAATTTACACGCCTAGGGAACTATTACGGATAACGGTTGCTAATTGATAGTTATATTTATGTGCGTGATAGTGTGCCAGTCTTCTTGCACACCTATATTGATACCGTATATCGTATGTCAATACGCGAATGACGCTCCTCGCTATCATCTGAGAGTGAGATTCGGTTTTCTTCTTCCACAAAGCGTCTTCTATATCGGATGTAGGAGTACGCGGCAGATACAGATTATCTAGAGTACTTCAAAGAAACACACGCGGTACTGCCTCTGTAGAAGTAAACTAAAATGTACCCAGTGGCGGATTACTCATTAGGCGCGGTAGATGTTTTTGCGATCTTACAGAAAACAATTGAAATGAATTATACGATTGATAGATTGATACTCGTAATGTTTAAATATCAGACATTTAAATTGCTCCTATGGTCTTTTTTAAAATAATGTATGATTTTATATTACATGACATGTTGTGTAAGAGAATGTTGGAGAATTTCTGAGTTATGCGTTGCTTGGAGCAACGTTCAGAGCCCCGAGATGTTCCAATCCGCCACTGAACGTAGCAAATGAGACTAGGAAAAAAAAATCCCAACTGTAACGAACGATGTTTCCTGTTGTATATATGTATGAGCGTATTTCGGCCAGCGCACGTTTATAGGACACCTCCGTGCGAGACTCTTTCAAGAAATCGTTGAATTAACTATCATGATTATGCAATTTTCGGCACATTGTATTTTTCGATAAGAGAAGATACAGCTTTTACATTAACAGCGTGACGAAACTTAGAGCCTGAGAGAAATATGCCACCATCCACCGTACATATCCGATTTGCGGATGCGTTACAATGAACTAGCGTTATAAAAATACTTGGCAGTTTGAACACACAACCGATGTTGTTTCATCGCTTGGAAGTAAAAACGGAGAGTTACTACGCGTTCTAACAATAGAACATTCGAGCTTCTCTATGTCCAAACTGCAGGATGATAACGATTGTGTTAGTCTCTAAAGATTAAGGATATACAGGGATGCGGGGTGTTCCATTTAACTCGTGTCAGTTTTTAATAATCGACTATTTGATGAGTTGAAGATTTAAGGAATGATTTCATTGCGGCAATATTATGCACAAAAAGATTCTTTAAGAATCACATAAACATATAAAGTCTTATTTTTTAATTGCTTCTGGATATGTATTAAATTTAATTAATTTGATATTTGATATCAGAGAATATATCAGTAACAGTATCAAATTCGTTATGGTTCTATTAAGAAGATATCATTAGATCATTTTTTAACTATACTTTCTGACGTCAATGGGGAATGTTTCAGCAAAATTACTTGGTTTGATATTTTTCTTAATATCACGTTTAGCTCTTATGGATAAAACTTCTATTTCTGCTTTAACGTTTAATGCATTTTTTTCCTAGATTTTTTACACAGATCCAGCAAAACTGATTTTTATTTTCTTTGGAGGGAAGGTGTTTTAACACCAAAACATCTCCCTAGGATTCACCAATGCTTTCTGACATCCCTTAAAATGAGATATGTCTATATCCAGTTGTTAGTCACAAAAAGGAAGATTGTGTGAATATTAACAAGTTGGAATTGCAAGAATGATGGAACACCCCGCATATATTACGCTCTAAAACTACGAGTACGTGTAGTCTGTACATATATAAAAGACATCCCCACAAATGAGAGTAGCGAAGATCCACGCTGAAAATCGTACGCTCGGTACCTTTGTAACATGTACCCACGCATACACACGTAGTCGATATTAGCGATCGTTAGCGAACTGAATGTAAAAAAAAAAGAGATTCGAGGAGAAGAGGAGGGACAAACTCAAGCAAGCAGCACAACAAGGAGACACATACCTTCGGTATACACAATTGTCAATTAGATTCAGACTGACTGCAGGGACTTGAACACGCATAAACAGTTCGATGTTCTTCGATGTTTAGCTAGATAAAGTTGTCGTCGTCGTCGTCGTCGTCGTCGTCCTCGTTAATGAGCACGTTATTGAGAACACAGTCGACGCATTTAATTCGGGCCAGTGGCGATAAATGTGAAGCGATTAGCGGCTAACGGGACCCATTTGACATAACGAAAAAAAATATTCTAATATATATACAGATACATAAATATATATATATATATTATTATCAGTCAAAGAGAGAGAGAGTAGGATGTCAGAGAGTTCGTTTGAGGTAAGATGTTGGTCTTAACACGGGAGTCAGCGCACAAGCCACTTTGGTCTCGCTACGGAACCACATAATTAACGCTGTGTACGCTACGTTATTGGTGTGCGTCTATTCCGCAATTACAGCTATACCTGTGTAAACGGAAGAGATATCCGTGCTTCTCGCCGCCTGGAATTCTGAATGTTTTCGACCGATGCTTTTTGTGGGGAAAAATTTTTCAATGCGTTTTGCCTTGCGCTGTCGTGCTAAGCGGTTATCGCGAGAAATTAATTGAAGTTAACTGAGCTCTAACTGATCCACTATCTCTTTCACTCTCTCTCTCTTTTCCTCTGTCTTCAGGAAGAGGCAGAGTGTCGGTTTGAACATCAGTTAACTTTGACTAATGTTTAGGAAAACGATCCCCCCCCCCATGTTGCATAAATGTTTGATCGGCTGTTAATGTAGACAGGTATCCGTAGAACTTATTCTCATACGATCAAGAAGCTGTTTGGTTCAATAACGAAAATCTGAATAATTGATGTGACATTCGTAGCGATTTCTGTGTTGAAAAGAAAAAAAAAAGAAACAATTCTAGTGACAACTAGCTAGCGCAGCGAAAATTCTGTTATAACCAGAGATATAGGCAGAGCAAAAGTTTTATTGAACTCAAAATGGCAAAGATGTTCCAATAATGCGAGCATTTCGATGTAAGGAAATTTGCAGTACAATAGAGATTCGACGCGGGGCGTTGTAACGAAATCTCACTGTATGTTATGTAAAGAGCGAAAAGTGCTCTCGGCGATTTAGCAAGTACTAAAAGTAAATCCAGTTTGCGAGATAAAGGGAATCGGACGATGTTGTAAATTCAATGCGATATATCCGCTGGAAAGGAAAACTATTGCGCCAATTGTACATATGTATCTCAATCTGATAGCACGTCTTCTACAGACAACAATAGTAATCCAAATAATTTTTGTGTCGGATTGTAAAGAGAAAGAGAGTCCAGGCATTCCTTTCGTCTCTGTTAATTGTTCCAGCGGAATGTGTGTCTGAAAAAAAAACACGCGTTGAAGACACTGTCCAAAATGCTGGCGAAACTGAGAAAGCGGATGTATCTGGCACAAAGCAGTCTAGACTTCTCTTTATGTTTCGTTTAAAATGAATTAAACGCAGAAACAATAGCGATCCTTTTCTTTGTATCCTTGGCGCCGAGCAAGTTCGCATAGAACCAGATTCAGGATAGATATTTATGATATGAAAAGAGATAAAGAAAAAGAAGAAAAATGTAAAAAATGTAAAAACGTATTATGTCTGATTATGTCAACCCTTTTATTTCCCACTTCCAAGTATCTGACAAGTTTTCCTTACTTATTTTTAAGACTGTAGAGATATCTGCTCTTACATACGATTAATATTATTCTTAATGCTAATTGAATATATTTTAATTGGATAAAATTTTACATAAGTAAAATAACAGTACCTCAATACATGTAAAAATAGTTAATAGACAATTGAACGATATACTCCCAGAATAAATTTTCACAGAATAAATATTGATAAATGGCAAATATTAACATTTCATTTATACACATGTCTTATTATTTATATATAACATTAATTTCGTAAATCATATTAAATAATCTTAGGTAAAAAAATATTTTAGAATTATACTATTTTATTTATAAATATCTTAGCGCAATATATGTGCAGTTAAGATATAGACAATTCATAATAGGATTAAAATAGCTCAATATCCACTATACGAAAGAAACAATAATAATAACGATAAAAAGTAGAAGTATCACTATCCAGTAACCACATGTACGGTCTTTGGAATGAATATTACGAACCTGTTGAGTCTTGTTGATCAAAGAATCATCGGTCCTCTCCATGTGATCAGCCAGATCATCAATTACCTCTAAATTACGATATGATAAAAAGTTATTTTCATATTGTACTATTTTTTCATACAATTTCATTAACCAACAAGTTTTCCTTACTTACAATCTTTTATATTACTCACCGTTTTGCTGATCCACCTCATTGCTAATCGTTTGTCCAATTTCCTTTTGGCGAACAATCACTTTACATAACTCTTCTAAGCCTTTATCCTGCTCTATAAGAAATTGGAACAATGTGAACTACATATATCGTACAATTATTAATATTTCCTCTAAGAATTATTGTTACCTATCAATACTCGGTCTTGATGACTCATAAGATCATTGACAGACACTTGTACGTCTAACGGTTTGTCATCGTCATCGTCGGCAGCCCAAGAAGTTGTGCCACCGTCGGCGAAAGCTGAGGAACCTGTCTTCAATAGGCTAGCGCGCGACGATACATAATCATTTGTACGCGGCTCGTACAATCTTTGTAACTGAATATCCTTGCTTTGCAATTGTTCCACTTGTCTCGTCCTACGTTCAGCTTCCTCAAACGTTCTGTCACGCAGATTTGTATTTTAAGGAAACTTATCATTTTAGAGTTATACTATCTCAAAGTCTAAACTTATGCTAAAACAGTTAATATGTATGCAGGTAAAGGAATACATTGTTTTCAGTTTAGAAGCTTCTTCCACTTTGGACTTTAATTGCTGAACTTCCCGTGTGTACTGCTTCATGCGCAATCTTATGTTGGCTGACAAGCTGGCGTGAGTTTTCGACGTCTTTGGGGTCCCATCGCGCATAGTGAGATGTTCCATAATCTCACGAAACAGCTTCTCGCATGCGTCATATTCCGTGAGCCTAATCACACGTACACAATAGATTAGTGGACATGTAAAAAAAATCTTGTATAAAATAAGATTTAAAAATTTACCAAGGGTCGATTCCTTCGATGTTAACAAGTGCCATTTTCGAGTTGGTCGACGTACAAATATATCTAGATTAACATTCCAAAGAATACGACGGTGTGTATTTCATCGTTTGTTACGAAAAATGTTAATTTCTCTATAATCGAGGGATGTACAGCCACATCATTTTCAGGTGATCACAGTCTGTTGAAGTAACGATGACAGCTTCTACATCATATATGATCATATGACAATAACACAACACAGTTTTATAAATAAAAAAATTAAGCTATACAGACTTGCGTGAACGCTTCGACTTTGACATATAGATAACCTCAAATTACGATGGAACTTGACCGCTGGCGCCTCTATGTGCATAAAAATGTGCACTTTGAACTACGTAGCCATGGATATTTCCGGCGGTTTCGATAATGGTACATGGTTCGTGTCCGTGCTATGGTTCATGTCCAAACTATTCAGATAGAATAGAGTCGAGATCCGAGATGATTGTCGGTTCTTGTCTAACTCATCTTTTCAATCATTTGACTTTCATCTCGACTATCTTCTAAAACTATAATATTATAAATTATTACTTTATATTTAATCGTATATTTTTTAACAATAATTTGCAATTATAGGAAAGATAACAATTTCCTTATTTAATGAAGAAATAAGAAATTTATTTAATTCTGCGAGGAATTTAATTATTATATATTACAACATTACGTTATATATTATCGGATAAAAATTTTAAGTGGAACCTCCCATATTGTATAATAGTATATCGTTTGAAAGGACATAAAATAAGAAATTTTTTGGCCCAACCCAAAGGTTGATACGTTGATCCATTCGGGAGTTATTTAGGGTTAAATTTCGAAAGAGTCAATTTTTAACCCTAAATAACTTCCTAGAAAAAAAAAACATGAAGTGGACATCGGCGTCATGCTAATTGTAGGTCATAAATTAGGCATCGGGCGCCGGTGAAGCGAAGTTTAGGCCATCTAGAAATGTGAATTTTAATAGGCAATGTAACAGTCTGTGCTTCAAATTTTTAAAATGTATAGAGAGATGTACTTTAAGTTAAAATAAAAGTGATATTTATTTATATTAAAATATTTTATGTACAATAAATTTTGAATAAAATTATTCTTTTAATTGATTAACTTTTTATTTTTAATTATTAATTTTTATATATTTAAATATATATAAAATAATTTAAAAATCGATTTACCTTAATGATCTTTTATTAATAATTAAATAATTATATTATTATTATTTCTCTATGTAATATTTAATTTATTGTTTCAATTTTAAATCTTAATTTTCGAGATAGCATCTGTATTTTAAATTTCTAAAAATGTAGGCTAATCTAGTAGCATTATACATTGGCTACATATTGCGCCAATGTACAATGCATTGGCTACATATTGCGCCAATGTATAATGCTACTAGGGGTACATTAAGTTTAGGCCATATAGAAATGTGAATTTCAATTTTAGGCAATGTGGCAGGCTGTATTTTGAATTTCTAAAATGTAGGATGATGTACATACATTAAGTTTTAGGTTTTAATATTAAAAACTATATTAAATAAAATTATGCAATTTATATTCTTTTCGATGTAACTTTAACATTAATCGAAATATTACATTTTTTTTTTAATTATTGGGATTAGGTAGTTTTGTCATGATAAACATATCATAATGGTTAGTTTTATATCCAAAAAGTCGCATACAAATATGGGCATGAGAGGTAAAAAGTAACATTAAAAAATGACATATTCATTAAAACAACTTAAGTAAAAGTTTCGAATAACTTAAAATTAAATTAATTTAAATTTATTTCCACACTACATAGAAGAAAACAAGTAAAATCGTAGAAAATTGTACAAATATTAACTAAAAATTTATTCATACATTGACAATTATGAAAACAAAATCAAAGTTTAAAAATCTCTAAAATAAAAATTATGTAGAAAATAAGACAAACGCCAAAAAATATAATGTTATATAATATTTATTTTATCATATATGACATCTATTTTTATACGTCCTTCTAGTTATATATTATCAAGCCGTTATTAGTTATTTATTTATAAACTAAAGGTGGTTTGGTTACAAAGTAACAAAGTTTATAAACACAGTTTATTTACCGTAGAAGAAACAAACAGAAACTTTGGATAAGGACAAAATATGAGTTGCAAATGACAATGCCTATTCGCGGCCAGAAAGAAATTAATTTCGGACAGGATCGAGCTAAGTCAGGCTCGACGTCAGGCTTATTCTTTGTCATCAATTACCTGCATTAACGTGTCAACCAAGTGATTCTCATCGAACGAGTAACATTTTAGTTTATACATCCGTGTAGAGATATATATTTTTTATTATAATCTTTCTAATTGAGGAGAAAACGGAAGAATGGAAAAGGAAGCAAAGGAAGAGAACGATTATTTAACATTTTCTTATAATTTGGTCTACCCTCTGTATCAATATCGATACTTAAGGAAACAAGAACGCATATGGGTATGTCTGATTTGATTAATCATAATTTTAAAGCTCAATATACTTACGCAGAATGTACAGCGTAATCTGTGATAATATTCTCGTATTTTGAAAATATTTCTCAGAAATACATGCAGGAATAACATTATATATTCCTTAATTGTTCAAATGTTATTTAAATAATAAATATTACAAGTAACCTTCGCGATAGCGGGACACCACGGATACTCGGTAACATAGAAATACATAAAATTTTGTGCTTTATTTTACAGTACGTAATTGAAAAAGGATACGAGAAATCAAATCCAGAGGAAAGATTCGAGATCTCGTACGATGTAATCAAATTGGCACTGTCTAAGATGAGAGAACACATTGAAATAACACCATGTTACGAGGTAATATTAAATACCATAAGGTCTCTTCAATATAACTATTTGATCCCCAGATAGCAAGATGACGTCTAAAGACGTCTTAGGCCGGTATTCATAGTCAGATCTTATATTTAAGACCGTCTTAAGTACAATCTTAAGATGTTATGAACCAATCACAGAGCCGTATTAGCATTTTAAGACATTACTTAAGACAATCTTGAAATAAGATCCGACTATGAATACCGGCCTTAGGGCCGGTTGTTGCAACCTGTTGGTAAGCTAAACTGATTGTTAAATTATATGTCTATCATTGTCTAATGTAAAGGATAAACAAAGACATATATATGATTAAACTATTAATTAGTTTACCAACAGGTTGGAACAATCGGTCCTTAATGATCTATTATTGACGTCGTTAAAATATTACTAATACGTTATTTGACGTCTTTCTGCTACCTGAACCTTCGCACTCTCAGCAAATATGTTGAAAGCAGACGACCTAAAGCACATAAATATTTCAATATATCAAATTCTTATAACTCCAAAGTCTCAACATTTATAAATCTCAAAATTTAAGTACACGAAAATGTGTAAAAATATGAAATATGGAAATGTAACATCTATTTTGCATATTAAGTGACTTGAAATAAATTTCACTGTATATACTAAAATAAATTCCATGGAATTAAGTAATACAAATTGATTTTTTAAAAGTAATAATTTGACTGTGTTTTTCGCAATATTATAGTATATATATATATATATATATATATATATATATATATATATATATAACTTTGAATGACGCACTGTAAATAACCAAAATATTCCTCATAATGCATTGCGCCTAAGACCGATCTTTAATTGAATGTAATATAATTGTTTCAGATTCAAAATTTTGGCCAAAAGGGTTTCAAAATATTTCTAAAGAATGAATTACACCACGTTACAAACAGCGTCAAAGCACGCGGCGTGGTTTACACGCTGCTCCAGTTATCGGGCAAGAAATGTAAGGGCGTGATAACAGTCTCAACTGGCAGCTTCGCACATTCTCTCTGCCATTTTGGAAAAGAGTTGGGAATACGAGTAACTGTCGTGATACCGATATCAGAAGCAAATGAAGAAACAATCAATATGTGTCTAAATCTCGATGCAATAGTGTACCTCCGGGGTTACAATATAATAGAAGCACATAAAGAAGCTTTGCGTATCGCTAAGGAGACAGGCTTAGTTTACATTGATGGGTACGCTACTTTTTTTCATCAAAATCTTAAGTTGAAATCATGGTATAGGAAAGTTGTTTTATAAAAAAAATTAGATATCGTTACCGTTACTCAATATCTAAGAAGTAATTAATTTTTTCGCGTAACACATTTCTCTTAATATTAATATATTTATTATATAGTTATTATTTATATTTTTCACTGTCTATCAGAGAACGTGGAAAATATGCAAATTCATTGAAATGTATAAAGTAACCTTAAAAACTAACTTTACAAATTGTTATTCTTAGGGAATAATAAAAAGTGACTGCGTTAGCGTTTTATCGTTAACAACGACGTGAGAAAGTAATGCGTTATTTCTATTTTTCGATTGAAATACATTTTCGTTAAGAGATAATATTTTTTTAAATTGTTAACAATTAAAAAAAAGAAGAAATTTAATTAAGACTTAATTTTGTTATTTAGAAATTAATTAAAAATTACAGAATGCAATTAATATATCACTTATATAATCATACTTTATTGTTACAAAAGAGATGCTTGATTTGTTAATAATTTTACCTAATTTAATGACCGAATTATTCAACTATATTTTTCGGATAGGAACGATCATCCAAATATGATCATTGGCCAAGCCACCTTGGGTATAGAAATTTTGGAAGATAAAACAAATTCAATTGACACGGTCATATTACCAACGTGCTTCGATAATTGCAGCCTTACCATCAGTATTGCGATGGCTATCAAAAAATGTAGACCAGATATAATGGTTATTGTAAGTGAGCAATTGCATTTTCATATCAGTAAATTATAAAATGTTATTTCCCATTTCAACCTAATGAGCTATAATTTATTTTAAAAAGAAGGCTGCTTCCTGGATAAAAATTGAAATTCATGAAAACTTTACGTGTAATCTCTATTTTTAGGAGGTCCGACCTGCAACATATAATCCTTTAATCGATTTCGTTAGAAGCAAAACGATGTCCGACTATGAACTGGATATTCCAATGGCAAAATATGTGTGGTGTGCCAGTGAGGATATAAAAACTGTGAGAAATTTGTTTGACATGACTATTAAGATACAGGATGAGCATGTTAACTCTGCAACCGAATTTCTGTCACGAAATGCAAACGTAGTCGATTATAATGCAGCGATTGGTTTAGCTGTGGTTTTATCTGGTCGAGTCAGTAATGTAATGGCAAAAAGAAAAAGGTAACCACTATCATATATAAATGTAACAAATTTCTTAAAAATTCGTTAAGTAATGGCGTGTTTTATGTATTTTATGACCATAAAATACGCACTATCTTGTTTGTATTTAATAATGTTGCAATTTAGTATAGCAATATATTATATCTATTATTATATTATTTAATAACATCATAATTTTTTTGTGCGCGCCAGGAAACAATTGCTAATACCTGTATTCGGCAAAATAGACATGTTTGTTGAACCCGTGGTGAATAATCCAAATTTCGAGCCTCGTGCTGGCCCCTCACACGCTTAAACAGGCATCCTTACATTTCTAAATAGATCATTGACAAAAAGGAATTTTAAGATACCTTGCACATTTATAAATTCAGGTATAATCTGGAAAATCTAGAACACAGGACAACTCAAGAAAGAGAGTACTTGTGGATGAAATTACAAAAAAGATAATAAGAAAGATGTATTTCAACGACGATGCTTTTCAACGACATACCTAATACTGAATTTTACTAACATATCTTTATCCATAGGCATCAGGTATATCTATATTGTTATACAAACAGAATGGTATAAACTTAAATTATATCGGTAATGAACGTCAAATATATATTAGATATAACAATTTCTCTTCTACATATTTGTGTGTGTGTATATATATATACAAATATGTAAAAGAGAAATTGTTTAGTGATATACACAGTACATGATTTCTCGCACAGATATTGCTGATACATCGTTGAGTAGTAATATTATTAAATCAATTAAATTTGCATATTTGCATATTTGCGTACGTAAAAAACTAAGGTATATCATAGGCATAAGAAGGCAGAATTATATTGTCGAATTTATGTATCTTGTTTTGTTTATGAATCGTCTTTTGTAACATTATAAACAATTATACCTTAGTACATTGCAAATATGTCACAAAATTGGATTAATTTGATAACATCGATACATGTATCACGTATATGCAAATTAATATATTAATTTATTATAATATTTTATCAAAATCAATTAATTATAACAAATATACATTGATATATATAATTTGCATACGTATAAGTATGTGTATATATAATATATAGACGTATATTTATGTTTATTATTATATACTTTTCTGGATAAATCGCTTTAAATATCCGCTTGATAATAACAAATTTCATTTCAAAAACGGAAGTAAAAATCTCGACGTTTTGTTTTAAATAAGTAATATTAAAAATAAAACAACAATAATTTCATTGTAATACCGATATAACAAGTAAATGATTCTGTTCTAATGAAGTTGATCAAAGAATTAAATATTGCAAGTTCGACCTCCTAAAGATGGACATATAAAGAAATCACTGTTTATACCAATCAATTTTTGTTTTGGTTATATTATTTGGTCATATAAAAATTTGGTTAGGTATATAGGTATGTTTTTAAACAATTTTAAATTCTTGCTTCAAATTCTGTGAGTGATATGACATATGATAAAATCTCTTTCATGAAATATGTTCCGTATCTTCGTGTTATTCGATTTCCAAGTATCAGAATTTTTGTTTTTTACTTACTTCGATATCTCAGAGCGATTAAAGTCGACAATTGGTTATTATTTGCAAACAGTAGGCATTTGTGATTCTTTTTTATTTGAAAAAGACTCATATGCACGATGTCTGACTTAAGTCGATCGTCCATCGACTATCAGATATTGATTTTATCATTTAATATGACATTAAGATAATTTTCAATGTTGCTAATTATTTTAAAATTAATTAACCTTTTATAATCCTATCAGCATTTCTCTAATTCAAACAAATGTACAATTGATAGTAGTAGAGTGTACATGTACTTTCCTAGCATATGTAATACATATTAAAGAATTAAAAATGATACGTTTACGGAAATTATTTTTATTAGTTTTCCTTCCTTAGCGTTCGCCATCCGGAAAACGAGCGCGTTTCTATGTGGTGTGATGTATTCCAAGGTCATGTAAAATAAAAAAAATGTGTACCTTTCCTTTTCAAATTGTGTAATTTTCATATGCTTGTGTCATATATAACTTTGAATACTTATTTCAGTGAGTAAAGCATAGACGAGTAGCGACATGAAACAAGTGCATAATAACGCTTTACATTTCGCCCAGGCGAGAGGCTTAGTTTACCTTGATAAGAGTTCTTTTTTACTGAAACTTCAATTAAGTTAAAAAGTCAAAGTTGCGAAGTTTATTTTATAAAAGTAATGCATTATTATTTCCGTTCTCGTCTCTGAAGGGTAAATTGGAACCATTATTCAATAATTAACGTGATCGTTACTATTTGCGTTACTTTTTTCTGATAATTTTTTTCTGATATAGAATACTCTCTAATATTATATACCTACATAGCATTTTTTTCTCATTTTCTCAAGCTTTCCTCAAGCACAAACAGAGATTATACAAGAGACAGAATACATATATACAGATATATTTTGTACATAATTATAGTATATATTTATATGTTATTTTTATATAAAAATGTTTTACCGGGTATATTTAAACAAAATTAAAACATTTCTGTTTATTCCTTTGACATTGGCTGCGTTCAGCAGAACGCAACAGTTTTCAACCGTTTTATGATTCTCTGCTGAACGATTCTAAATGCACTAAAAGTCTCAACACGTTCACTCAGCGGTTGCCATAATTTTCAGCTAATTAAAAGTACGCTGAATATGACTGCGTTCAGCAGAACGCAACAGTTTTCAACCGTTTCATGATTCTCTGCTAAACGATTCTAAGCGCACTCAAAGTCTCAACACGTTCACTCAGCAGTCGCCATGATTTTCAGCGAACTAAAAGTACACTGTATCTCAAGCAAAACGTTATCAGTAAAAACTGCCTCCAATGTATTAACATCGCTGAGAATAATAAATATAAATATACATATAAAAATATTATTTATAACGCAATAGATACAGTGGAAACGCACAGAAAGTTACAAAATGGTATGTATATATAAATATTAATATAAGAAAATAAAGAAATATATTATAATTATAATTTAGATAAACTCGAGTTAGCACGCATATAACATAGAATAATAGGTTAAATCGTTAAATGTATACAAAATATGTAATACTTTGATGCATTATATTTATTAATTAAATGTAATGTACTAACTCAAATTGTAATATTACTATAATAAAATGTACATACTTCTAATGATGTTTGTGTGGCACATCTTGTAATATTATCATGTATTCCTCTACTATCCCTTGTTAATTTTCTTCAAAATAATTATTAAAAAAGTTTACATAAATGCATAAGTACATGACATTTTTTAATTAATAAGTATAATATATGCATCAAAGTATTACATTTTATATACATTTAGGGGGTCTGTACACGTACGAGTTTGGCTCGCAAGTACGGCTCGGCGAGCTTGATTCGCGAGCCGGACTTGAACGTTTTTTCACCACACACGAAAAGAAAATGTGCGAATTTGGCTCATTTGACGCCGAGCCCGGCTCGTAACATCCCATCCACGAACGAGTAGAAGCTGAGCCGAGCCGGACTTGCGAGCCAAACTCGTACGTGTATAGACCTCCTTAACTTATCATTCTATGTTATATGCGTGTTAACCCGAATTTATCTAAATTATAATTATATATTTCTTTATTTTCTTATATTAATATTTGTACATACCACGTAGTCCATACATTTATACATCGCGTAGTTCATACCACAGTCCATACTATATGTCGATAACGTTTTGCTTGACAGCTTGACGTTTTACGTACTTTTAATTCGCTGAAAATTATGGCGGCCGCTGAGTGAACGTGTTGAGACTTTAGGTGCGTTTAGAATTGTTCAGCAGAGAATCATAAAACAGTTGCAATACTGTTGCGTTTTGCTGAACGCAGCCAATCTCTTGATTCAAAACGAACCTGTTTTCCATTAAGTACTAATAAATGGTTTAATAAATTTTTATTATTAAAAATTTATTGAAATTTATTTATTAAATTTTAATTCATTCTCTCGCCTGATTATATGCTTCTGATATTAATTGTCCATTTTCGAGAGTCTAAATTTCCTGCAGTTTAAATTCTTAGACTTGAATTTTTAAGAAATCTAGGAATTATGAGCTTTCCGAGATCTTTTTTATGCTTCTTACCTTCTTACCTTCTTACCATTTCTTACCTGATTGTATTTTCGTGATACTTTATCCATTTTTCAGAACTAAAACTTTAGAGAAACAAGAATGTAATAAGAAAGTAGAAAACGTTTTCAAAATACATAAATAATGCTTAAAAGCATAATAAAACGTTTTTAAAAATTTGTAAACATTTCTGCTAATTATTATATACTTTTATACAATTTGTTTTCACTTAACAAAACACATTACGTAACTTCTAGCTGTTATTCCTTAATGCGAAACAAACATAAGGATCATATAAAACAGAGAATATACGAAACGATACAGTAATTTGGTTCCATTTTAGTCGTCAATTTTCCAATGAAACTGTATTTGACAGTCTAAACATATCTGATTTATCGCGGACGCAGTTGATGCCATGTACTGCAATGCAAAATGAATCTTGAATCTATTTCTAAATTGACATGGTATAATATTAATACAATTTTGTTTATAGAGGAAATATAAACGTTTTGTTTAAAAAAAAGTAGAATATTAACTCAAGAACACCACAACGGGTGTAGCACACTCACGTTTGTTATTAAAATGCCTACCGTTTATAAATAGTAAAATAGTGAAAGTTAGGGAATCAAAGTGGAAAGGTAATTAAACTTTTGTTCCCTCTCTACGACTCCATATGCTGCGCAGCCTCATCTGTCGTTTAGTACACGGAGAAAATTTTATATTAAATTTTACTATGCTGCCGCACCAACTGCGGACCATCAAGACGCACAAGTTTAAATGCTATAGTCTTATAGTAAAATTACTATGTCCATAGCATTTAATGCTACGATCATAGCATTCAATGCTATAATTATAGCATTACATGCTATGATCGTAGCACTAAATGCTATGGACATAGTAATTTTACTATAAGACTATAGCATTTAAACTTGTGCGTCTTGATGGTCCGCAGTTGGTGCGGCAGCATAGTAAAATTTAATATAAAATTGTCTCCGTGTAGAAATGTATGGCACGCCGTTAAAAATAATATTGGATGTGTTACACCCATGTGTGGTGTGGGTTCTTTTGCGTCACGGTCCACAGACAACTTTTTATCACGGCTAAACAATATATTTAAAAAAAAATCACTATTTTATTTATTTCTGAAACGTTACATCCTTTACCTTCAACAAATAATTAGTCTTTTTATACAATACGATGTTGAAGAAAAAGTAATTTTTGGAAGCAAATAGTGTTTTTTGTGAGTCAAGAAATTTCTACCCGGGCTTTTTCCGAAATTAACTTTTGTTTTTAAATGTTAATTGTAATGACAATGACACAGATGTATGCCCTGATATTCTGGCGTTTAAATAAAACAAAAACATGTTTAAAGATATCGACTTTTCGAAAAGTTATTGATAATAATTGAAAGCACACTGAGTATCGTACATCCATGAGTGTAGTGAAATCGGGACTTTTAGGAAGTGTGATGTTCTAGGATTAATAAAACTATAATAAAACAAATAATTAACAATTTATTACAGCAGTACTTTATTTTATTCACTTGCAGTTTTATTATCACATATATTTTACAATCCTAACAATAAAATATATTTAACGTTATAACATCGTGTGTTATCCTACACAGAGAGAATTTTCTGTTAGAATTTACCCTGAAAATTATGATAGTTGTGGGACAACTATCATGTATTACGAAGAATTTTATGCGAGCTATTTTGATTAATATCTACCATAATAAAAAATATTAATATCTATTGCAATAAGATATAAACATGTTTGATTAATTTTATTAAAATATACAGTAAAATTTTAGTATTTTTTCAAAAATTACCAATCTGCCTGGTAAATTTAACGGTAAAATATAACGAAAAATTTTCTCCGTGTATGTACATTATATATAAATATTTGTATAAAAATGTGGGTTTGTGAAATTTTGCATTAAATTACTTTATCATCTAAACATTGGGTAACTTCCTCGTTATATCTTCCATCGAATTCGTTTTCAAATCGCTTTACATTCATTGTTGTTTTAATCGCATTACGCTACAGTAAAAAGCTACGGTAAAAAAATTTTCGATTGACATTTTCTCATCATGGAAATTTGCATACTCGTGAGAGTTTGAAATGACATTGGTAAATACTTTGGCTTTTTTCTCGTTAGAGTAACGCAAGAATTTATTTTAAAAGTACATTATTTATTAAAAAAAAAAAAACGCCACTTGATGAAGGCACTTGTAGATATACAATCAATAGACGCTCGCAACAATTTTCATTCTTTCTACTAACAATTAACGTGTACCGTTAACTTATTTCCAAAGTTTTCGTATAAAATCACAAGATAAAAAACAAGCCAATGATATTTTTAATACATTATACATTATTTGATACATTACATTATTTATTTTATTTAGTTTTTGGACAATTCGATTCGATTGTTTCAGATTTATCTTCGCGAGCGTTTTGCGCAATTACGTATTTCAGGTAGCCCTGATACTCGAGACCGTACAGAAAGAGAAATTACAATTGTCAGATTTATTGATCTGGGTTTGTGCGGTTTATGAAAAAGAGAGATTATAACTTATCGATTATGAAGAAAATGCATTTTACTATACAAGTGCGAAACTATTCAATTTGATCATTTCAATTTTGGGCAAGGTAATGGTTTTTTAATACAACAAATAATACGAATCAAAGTTTATAACAATAACTTGGTTAGAAGTATATTCTACATACACCTTTCTTTCCCTCCCTCTCTTTCTTCCTTTTTCTCTCTTTCTTCACTCATATAAAATTGTCTTTCACGATATAACATTAAAGCAATTGATGTACAGCTTTTGTGTGATGTAGAACAAACTAATACAAAAGTATGAAAACCTACAACACGAGTTGTGACAATTATCATAAAAAATGTTATATCATTACGGTAAAAAAAAAAAGAAAAATATAATTCTGATTGTGAGATTAACTTAAATGTCTTAATGTAGGTACAAATTTGATCAAGAGCTACTGGTACCATCGTATGCAGTAATTATTGTGGCTTTTTTATACAAGAGAGAAATTAATGATAGGCCAAATATTGTGGCAGAAAAGAAATTTATTATTAAAAAATTTGATATAATATCGAGTATATTTTTAGCATTACAACTAATGACTTTTATGTTATTTTCAGTTGTTGGATAGTATCAAATGGAACGATTAGTTCCACGTGCTCTCTTTAGAATCTAATATCATATCAAAAGAACACCAAAAAGAATCGCATCGGATAAAAGCCTTTTTAAGTTAGCAAAAAAAAAAAATAAGTAAAATGGACTAAGAAGATTAATATACCGTCAATGAGGATATATGAAGATAATCAAAAAATTGTATTTCTAAATTATTTACACTCATTTTATGAGCAATTAAATCAAAAGAAGCTAGGATTAATTTTAGAATATCACTTTCTAAAATCAGAAAACGATGAAATTACGTAAATATTCTTTATTCAGATATTATTGATTATTCACATCTGCACTTTATGTAAAGCGCACGTTTCTTTCGCAGGTTTCTTTGGTTACTAGTAGTAACCAAAGAAAACAAAAGTCTAAAAATCTCTAAAATAAAAATTATGTAGAATGCAGGACAAATGCAGAAATAAATAACTGCGCAATATAATACTTATTTTATCATATAGCAGATTTATTTCTATATGTCCTTCTCTAGTTAATTTCCTTCTAGTTCTTTCTAGTTAATTTTTATGAAGTCATTATTAGTTATTTATGTATCGAGTATTTATTTACCAAGGTTGCTTCGGTTACGAAATTATAAAAACATTTATCACAGAAGAAACAAACATAAACTTCAGGATAGGACAACAGGTTAACTGCTAATGAAAAATAACGGGTCTGTTTTCGGCGAGGAAGAGGCTAATTTCCAATAGAAACTATCATTCAACACTAATCCTCGTCACCGATGCATTTCCATGTCAAGTGCTTCAAGTCCCATCAAATAAGTAGCATTTTATTCTATCCGTATCCCTTCTATTAAGTAAAAAACAGAAGAGAAAATGGAAATGGAAGCAAGAAAAGAAGATGATTCGACATTTTCTTATAATGTGGTCCGCCCACTATATAAAGCCTCACAAAAGAATTGGGTATGTCTAATTTGATTAATCGTAGTTTTATTTTAAAGCTCAATATACTCGCGCAGATATATTTTCGTATTTCAAAAATATTTCTCTGAAATATATACAGGAATAAAAATATTCCTCAATCATTAGAATGTTATTAAAATAATATATATTATAAATAATCTTCGCGATAATGGAACACGTATAATATCTGGTGAAGTAAGAAAACGTAATTTTGTTTTTTATTTTACAGTACGTAACTGAAAAGGGAGAAAAATCAAATCCAGAGAAAAGCAGGGACCCGGACCGGACCGAAACCGAAACCGAAACCGAAACCGAAAACCGTACTGTAACGTAACGACGAACACAGAGAGCTTGAGTATCGTACTGTGTATCGTCCCGAAATTTTGGCACTAAGTGGACGCACAAAGTGTTGTATGATACATCTGTATTATACGAATGGTGGATCATACGTCGTATGTATGTCGTGCATGATCGCCATAGGAGATATTGATGATCCGGCCATTTACGCCATGCGAAAACATGTAACTGGCCTGCACGACGCGTTAAGCGGTCGTTTCTACAAGAATTGCAGAAACCCGCTTTTCATGATATTTCCATGCAATATATGTCCAACTTGCACGAAATAGGACATTGCAATATGAAGCCTCGTGAAGTTTTATCGAATCAACGCAAAACGTAAGTATTACTTTGCATAAATTTTTCAAAATTTATGTTGGAATGCATAGCATTAGGATCAATACGCGATAAAACGCTACCGTCGCGTATGCGAGTGTAGATTGCTTTTTTTTGTGTGTCTCTCTCTCTCTCTCTCTCTCTCTCTCTCTCTCTCTCTCTCTCTCTCTCTCTCATGTGTATGAGCGTTCGTTACATTTCCCGTTCGTTTTCTTTGTACGTTTGCCAAATAAAGTTGTAAGGATCGTTAGGGATTTTAAGGGTTAAACGGATAACTCGACTAAACGCGAATCACTCTTTATTCCAACGAGGCCATGTCCGTCTGGCTCGGTGGTTGTACAATGAATGATTCGCGTTTAATCGAGTTATCCGTTTAACCCTCAAAATCCCTGACGATCCTTACAGCTCAGAAGTGGGATTCGACTCGATTACGCTTCAATTACGCAACAGAATCGCTCGAGTTATAGTTCAGATACGCGACGAGCTACACAGTGAAAAAGTGAACCCGCCTCGAGAACCTTCTACGCGGATCGCGTTTCGGTTTCCTCATTGTAGGATCACGAGCGTGTTCCTGAAGTACGCGGATCGCGTTTCGGTTTCCTCATCGGAGGATCACGAGCGTGTTCCTGAATTCGTCGCCGGTTGCCGGGTGTGAGTGCCGGTACCGTGGACATTACGTTACGACGTACATTCGCGAACATTCTACCGCCGTTGCTAACGCTGTGCGGAAATCGTTCTCATTTCAACCTTTCGCCGTTGCCGAGAGCTGTGCGGAAGTTCTCGAACGTTCTCGTCGTTGCTAACGCTGTGCGGGAATCGTTCTCATTTCAACCTTTCGCCGTTGCCGAGAGCTGTGCGGAAGTTCTCGAACGTTCTCGCCGTTGCTAACGTTGTGCGGGAACCGTTATCATTCTCGCCATTGCTAATGTTGTGTGGGAAGTTATACGCGAACATTCTCGCCGTTGCTATCGCTGTGCGGAAATTATTCGCGGACATTACACCGCCGTTGCTAAGTGCCGGGCGGAGTTCTCAAATATTCGAGGACATATTGTCGAGTTTCACGAAAGTTTCCCGCGTTTTACGCCTCGACATCCGCCATATTGGTGAACGAGTGCGTGCCGGTTCGGACAAATTAAACAAGTTCGACGCAGTGCATTATCAAGATGTATACGCGCGAGCGACTAGAAGCTCTTACGCTTCCTCAACTTCGGGGAGAGCTACGCAGTCTAGGATTTCAAAATCCCTGACGATCTTACAAAGTTATACATTAAACTGCGTAAATCTACCATTATCTCAGGTTATGGGCCCAGACTCGTTATCGGGACGTAGTAGATATTTCTATTACGCATAAAAGGCATATAGTGTAAAAGGTGAAGAATCGCGAAACAGGAATAATGTCCGCATCAAGCGCAACGTACAATATCGAAAAATTAAAAGACACGAATTATGAATCATGGAAGATTCAGATGAGAACCCAGATAGCACAGCTGATCGTTATAAATTCGGGCAATGCCCGCTATTCGCTCGTGTTGCATGGCTCGTGCGTCGTTAATCGCTCGCGTCGTTTGGTGTCGTTAATCGCTCGTGTCCTTTAATGTCGTTAATCGCTTGTGTTGTAGTGTGCATTTGTCAAATCAGGCACGTCAAGGTGCAGAGAAAATTACCCGCAGTTAAAAATTCTTGCCGGTAAGTAAATTATTTATATAGATTCTTTTATTGATATCGTTTAAATATCTCAATGCCTTTCATATCTTGTTTTTGATTGTTGATTTTAGTTGTGGCATATCCCTCACAGAGAAATATACATTACCTAACCTGTTGGAATATCGATTTATTAAGTGTCCTTATAGTCAATGATTTATGGGGATTCGTCAGCGGCGAAACAGTTTTAACTGAACATAACGAGATCGAATGGAAGACGAAAGATGGAAAAGCGTTGGCTTTGACACTTCACATCGAAGAACCAGCTCACACACATCAAGAAGGCGAAAACTTCGAGCGAAGCCTGGTTGGAACTAGAAAAGGTACATGAATCGAAAGGCCGGTGAAGAAAGCCGTCCTTTACAAACAATTATACAGAATGAAGAAGGATGCGAGTCAATCTATGACGCAATACGTTGTGACGTGACAAAGTCACGTCCCCGGCCCGGATGGTAGCTCGGCCGAGGGAGACGTCAGAGGTGGTGCCCCCGCCCGAGGCGGGCGGGGCATTAACGTAAATTTAGGGTTATGTAAGAATTTGCGAGACTTACAGGTTGCGAGGCGGTGCGGAGCGGTGGCCCCGAATTTCTGTACCGACTTAAGGTCGCACCGAGGGAATCGGCGAACGGCCGGCTGGGAACGTGTCGAGGACGGACGGCCGACGGACGGGTCACGCTGGGGCCCATAGCCGGTGCCGCGTAACGCCTGTCAGGGAGGACGCTGGCCCGCCACACGGAATGACGACCCGCAACACGGAGGAACCGGAGAGGGGGACGCCCCGACGAAGGTTCCCGTCGAAGGGTCATCCACCCCCGGAGTATGCCGCCGGTCGACGAGCCAGGGCCTGGCCAGCCCGGCCGTCGAGCAACCGATCCCGGAGTCGCGGCCTGGACCGCCGGACCCGGCGCCATATTAGGCACTACCGCAAGCGGGTGGAGGCAGGCGCGAGGGCGCCTTAGTAAGGCGCAGCGTCGAGTAGGGCGCAGCACTCGCCAAGAGAGACAGGGCGTACGGTACCGGCGCGCAGGGGCGCCACCGCGGGCCCAGCGTGATCCCACCGAACCAGAGGGCCGTCAGTGCCGTCACTGTCGTGCGGACCGTGAACTTGAGAGGTGCCATCCACCCCCAGCTACGAAACCACCTGTGCCGACGAGCGAAGCGAAAATTGTAAGGCCACTGCACAAGCACCGCAAGTAAGATCGTAGCAATACCGAGGTCCTCCCGGGAGTCGCGTTGTGCCGCGAAAGTATGTGATCGCCTAATTATCCGGAAAGGAATACCGCGGGAGGACTCGGCCGGAGAAGTGCGTAATGCCCGTCTCGGGAGTTCGAGTGCGTGGCCGCCGACAGTCAACGCGTTAATTGTCGTGTCGTCGAGCTAATTATCGTTTCGGGAGTTAATTGTCATAGCGTCGAGATGCGTTAAGGGCCGTGTTGTGCAGATTCGGAGTGTGGGGAACGGCGAAATGCGCTTCGCGTGATCGAGCGGTTTTTGGGCGAGGTGTTCTCTGTACGGGCCGGACACCGTATCAGCGCGGGGCCGTATGGGATCCGCGTGATCGCGTCGTGGCGTGCGGGACACCGTTGCATTTTGTGTTGCGGACCTCGCGAGGCGTAAATCGCGGGGTCATTTCAGGGCTCGCGGAATCAAAGATCCGCGGTCAACGGGACTCGCGGAATCCGAGAGATTCGCGGCCATTTCGGGACTGCGAGATCGCGCAGGGTGGTGAAAGCGTATCGTAGCGCGAATAGAGATCGCTTTGCGAGCCGTTCCTCTTCGACGTCGCTATCGTTTTGTGGGTTGTTTTCGTCGCGTAGTGGAATGTACGTCGAGTTATGTGTGCGTTGAGGGGTATAAATGTTGCGTCGAGCAATAATTAATTGTAGTCGGTACCGCGCGATTCAGGGTGGGATTTGTCGTAGTCTAGAAGTGTCAGTACCGGGACACACGGGGTGGGATTCGTTGTAAATGGAAATTTAGAAGCAGGTCGCTTCGAGCGTACTTCAGTCCGAAAATTATCGCGTTCGCGGCGCGCGTTGCGCCGCCATTACGACCGAATTGTCCTATCTATGCTTTCTTTTATTAAATACTAATCTGTTATACTTGTGGTGTGTTCATTGCGCTACGCTCCCTCTCCTCCTATATCGGACTCACGCCTGAGGTGATAAAGAATCCGGATTTCGTGTATCGTGGTGCGAGGAATCGCACCTGGCGCCCATATTCAGATTTGCAGGAAGTATTCAGTCGAGCTACCATCAGCGGTGAATAAATAGAGCCCTTCGGGAACGTTGGTCCTTTGATATAAAAATGACGGCGCGCTCCTTCTCGGCCGGCGAGACCGAAAGGACATCGTCGTCGTCATAACGTTCATTTCTTCACGCGGAAAGCCGAGCAGCTTGAAGAGGTCGGTATAAAAATTCCTAATGAGTTATTATCGGTAATGTTGCTAAGTTCGTTACCTTCAGAATACGACAGTTTTTGTGTGGCGATTGAAATCCGCCGTATAATTTTGTCGAATCGCGGATTGTAAATTTTATAACATTATTGTTAGAATAATTTATCTACAGCTTTACTTTATAAGCGACTATATTGTATTTTACAAACAAGATCTAAGTAATCATAAAATAAGTACAAGAAGCTGGTTAGAAGCATGTGCCTTAACTCACAATAAAGAAATGCATGCTAAAAATGGAAATATCCAAACTACAGCATTTGTAGGTCATAAAAAACCAGCAAATAGAGAGGAAAGAGCAAAAGCCTTGAGCGCGTATACCTGGGATGCCGAGCTAATAAAAGCTATGGACTACGAAGGCATAGATGGGTGGGTACAATCTGCTGGTAGAACGGTACACCCCATTATGTACGCAGATAATACAATAAGGGGATCAACTTTGGTAACACAGATAGGAACAGGTTACCAATTTCTTTGTAAATATCAAGATCTAGAGGAAACTCCCCAAACAGATCATATCGATAAGAAAGAAGAGAACAAAACAAGTAATACCTCTATCGATGTCAGCTCTTCCGCCATTTTAGCGTCGTCTACCACGTGCAGCCCCAAAAAGACGCCTAAACACCTTAGGTAGGAGACGCTGAGCAGCTACGGGGACGGATGTGCCTCAACACACCACACGCAAAAAAAAGAACAAATATCCGACTGCAATCTTGAAAGAACCTCTTCCAGAATTCAACTTCGATAACCGTCTCTAGTTCTCCAGGATAGGCGAAAAATCAAAAGCCCACCTCTTGGGTTAGAAACATCCCGCCAATAAGAAATCCTCGAAACGAAAACCAGACGCATCCCACAACAAAATCCACCCCTCCCATTCCTTAAATCTTCCTATATAAACCCCGACATTGCGGCACTCACTCTCTTAGTTCAGCTCCTCTTACGAACAGTATCACTGATATAAACGTCGAAGAATATATAAATAATAAGCTGCGCTTAGAGGTACAGGAGGACAGGCTGTGGCAACGCGATCAAGAGCTAAGCGATCTCTGGTACTATTCATTATATGGCCACCGCATTTCCGACTTAGAAGACGGATTCGATTTAATGTGGCTCTTCGGACTCCAGCCCTACGAGGAGGAGGCTGAGCCCGAAAATTGGAATTAAGAGAAATTTTTTTTTAAATCAATATATATGTATACCTATACATACGAATAATATTTTTATCATTATATAAGATTATACTTTTATAAAATAATTTATAAATGCTGCCGTTGTATATTTAAAGGTGGAAACTTCGTCGAGCCGTATCGTTATCTCATTGCTAACCAGCAAATCTAAAGTAGCTTCGGTCAAACCAATAATGAGCGTACCCCGCTTGGAGTTATCCGCCGCGGTTTTGTTAGCGCGGTTAATTCAATTTGTCATACGATCTATAGTCCTCAATGACTCCGATTGCTACTGTTGGACTGACGGACAAGATAGTACTCGCCTGGCTCAGCCAGCATCCATCAAAATGGAAGACATTCATAGCTAATCGAGTCCACGAAGTTCAGTCGCTTCTTCCGCATGTTTCATGGCGACATGTTCCTACAGCTATCTTGAGTTTAAAGTTAAAATATGTGCGCGAACTTAAACTCGACGAGAGCCTATCCACAGGGCCCAAAAAAGATCCAGTTAGATCGAACGCAAGAAGTCATCAAGTAGCAAGTCCGGTAATTCTTTTCGCCTCTTTCGGGTTATCGTTCCCCTTTTAAAAGTGGTCTATCAACTATCGGATCCCCGGGAGTTTATTAAGTATAACGAGTTTATTAGCATCGCGGGTTTAGGTCGATCGGCGTAGGCATTAGATTCGCGGTGGTCGTTGGCGTTGTCGCGGCCTCGGCCGGTTTGGTGTCACCTTAGGCTCGTAACAATTTTCTTTTTTTTATTGTTATTTTTTATTTTGTATGGTTCCGAGCGGGTCCGAAGAAGATCGACCACTGCATAAATAACATTATTTTAGTGGACCCAGAAGTTCCACTCCCTCGAAGGCACGATCCTCAAGCGGAAGAGGAATCGTCGGAATCAGCAAGCGCGAAGGAGACTCAAAACACAAATATTAGAGTTCCTCCAACACGAACGGGAGAACGCCGGTCCTTCACGACTCGCCACTCCGCCGCCTCCAACCGCTCAGCCGGCGGAGCCGCTATCGCCGCCTCCTCAATCATCTCTTTCTCGTAGTTCGCCCTGGCCTATATTTAAGCAGCGCTCGACGGCCATTACAATAAGAAGAAGAAGAACCTCTTTCTCGTTACACAGAGCGGAGCTCGACGCAAAAGCAAAAACATGCAGAAAAACGAGAAAATCGCTGACCAAGGGGATCAAGAACAACCTTTAGTTAAAACTGAAGCCCCGAAGAAAGCAACAGGCGCGAGGAAGAAGTTTCCCCAGAAACCAAAACGGATACCGGAACCTATTAACAGCCCATTACCGCAAACTCCTCCAGGGGCTAAACCTGAACCAAAGAAATTATTCCCGAACGTTACTGAATAACCACGATTCGTAATGGCTGATACCGATATCAGATTGTTTCGTAAGTTCGGAGCATACAGCACGTTTGAAAGAATAATTCGACTCGCGGCATCTCGTGATGAAACATTGAGACTCACTCTCCCGCTTCCGTAAGCCATCACAACAGATTTCCCCGCCGTACGAATACCACATGGAGGATCATTGCTTATACATTCGAATAACCTCTTGTCTTTGCACATATGCATCGTCGCACCGCTGTCAATGCACCATTCTTCCATTTCCACTTCACAAGCCATCGCAGTTGTAGCTATCAGCACGTCTTCATTTTCATTCTTCTCAGTAGTGTCTGCGCGATTGGCTTTATTTTGTGGTAACTTTGTTTTGCAAACCGATGCACGGTGGCCAAACTTGCCACACTTGAAGCATTTTCCAAGGAACTTACCACCACTTGCACCACTATTTTTCGCGTGGATTTCCTTTTTGTTTGCACTCGGGTGCGAGAGTACAATGCGGCACTATTTTCACTGATATTGACGTTACTTCTTCTTCGAGCATCTTCCTCGATCAGCTTGGCTTTGATGACACCTACCTCAGGAATATCATCTCGGGACTCGATTGCAACGCGAAAATTTTCGAACTCTTCCGGAAGGCAGCTCAACAGCATTATCGACAGAAGTTCCGGCGGGACAATCACTCCAACGTCTGCAAGCATGTCAGCACGTTGTTGAAATTCGTTAACGAACTGAGCCATCAGTTGGTCAGGCTTTATCTTCGACTGGTATAACTCTCTATACAGCACTGCCTTTCTGACCGGTCCCTGCGACTTGTGAATTTTCTCGAGCTCGTCCCATGCTCCCTTGGATGTTGTCTGCTTTCGAATATGGCCGATCTCCGTCTTCGAAACGCCGAGAACGATCAACGCAAGCGCCTTCTCGTCTTTGGTTATCCATGCCGCTGCCGTTTCAGCATTTTCCGGTTTTACGATCGTACCGGAGACATAACCCCACAAGTCGTTGCACACGAGGACGCTCTTCATCTGCATCCTCCATACCTCGTAATTGTTGTCGCACAATTTATCGATATGTTGCATGCCTGCCGCGTGCATCGTCGCACCTTTTTTTTCGGTAGTTACACACGACGTCACCGATCGCAACTCACTGCCCGTATTCACGTCGATACACAACCCGGTTTTTACTTTTTCTCGACCTCCCTGGGCCCATAACCTGTTGTTCTTTACTATGGGAAGCACAGGATTGGGATATGTAATTAACGACGATAATAGTTTCACACGTTTTATATGAGGATGTGCAATGTACGAGTGCTTACAAAAGACTGAACTAAAATTTACTAGATACATATAGAAACGAATATACCACTGGAATAGAGAAACTAATATGGCATCGATACAACACAAAAAAAATCGATAGCTATATGCGATATATCGAACATGTCGACATCCCCAGAATGTGTGGCGATTAATGTAGAACTGACTCGAAAAACAACAATTAAAAAATTATAAGACATGATTGTTACGTCCTGAGAACTCCACGATTTCCTTTTTTTCGCGGGAATTCCTATTAAGCACTTAAGATATCTTTTAGGGTAAGGATAAATAACCGAGGACGGACGGTTATCGATCGGCGAGTGAGCCTTGATCTTCTCACATTCCTTCTTTTTATGATCAAACTAGCTATTTGTGTGGGCAACTAAAAAGCAACCTTCCAGATGACGAAATATTGACAGACGGGGCATATGTGATCGGAATTTTATCAAGTTAGTATGGCCCATAACTATAACCCGGCGACACGACGCGCCAAAAAGGGGCTTAATCCCAAATGGAGTTTACTTGGGATCTTTATCGCATCATGCGACTATGTCAAAATTACCCGCGCAATGTCCGACAAACAGAAACGAAATCTAAAACGTGGTTTTAGAAATCTAAGGGCACGTGGCGGAGGTTTCTGTTTGTGATAGGACTATAATTAAGATTAGAAGGATATGCGTCGTCTGTCAACATTGGAACAGGGTCGCGAGATAAATAAGGGACCCTAATAAAAGAGAATCGGCGGTAATCGATAACAAATGAGTCACTGGAAGAAGCGATGTGTTACACCCCCAACTAGACAGTGGGGGCCTTACGAGAGGACCCACCAATGGAAAACCGGAAAAATCGATAACCGTCTCTAGGTTTCTAGGATAGGCGAAAACTTCAAAATCTACCTCTTGGGTGAGAAACATCTCACCCAATAAGAAATCCTCTAAACAAAAATTAGAGACATCCCGCCAACCAGAAGTTCCCAAAACGAAAACCAGACACCTCCCACAACGAAATCCACCCTTCCCATCCTTGGAACTTTCCTATAAAAATCGCGACTTTAAGCACTGGCACTCTCTCACTTGCTATCCGCCACGAGTTAGTTTGCTTTTGAGTTCGCATATTCATCCCCGTTTTCGGTTGCTATCAAAGACAATTTTCTGTTTTTTCGACAACTTAAAGAATTGAAAGTAAATTCTGTGCGCGCTAAGTGCCACCAACCATCCTAGCGACTCGGCGAGACCTGCGGTCAGCACCAGCCCCAACAGAAAGATATATATAAATATATATATATTTCATCAAAAAGTAAGTCCTACGCATATAACCAAATACCACTTTCCCTTTTTTTATTTTTTCGATACATTCTCGCGTTCCGGAAGTCTCCCGCTCACTCATTCCTTCAAACCCTCTTTGATTTCTCCATTACTTCCGAGTTAGCTGATTTTATCGGCGGACTCGGGGTAATCTCTTACCCCTGTTATTTCTGAGTTAGCTGATTTATCGGCGGTCTCAGAGTAATCTCCTCCACTCCTTCTGAGTTAGCTGATTTTATCGGTGGACTCAGAGTAATCTTCCCTCTTCATTACTTCCGAGTTAGCTGATTTATCGGCGGACTCGAAGTATATAATTCCTTTGAGTTAGCTGACTCGTTGGTGGACCGAGGTATGTTGCTTTGAGTTAGCTGGCTGGTTGGTGGACTCGAGGTATATTGCTTTGAGTTAACTGACTCGTCGGTGGACTCGAGGTACACTGCTTTGAGTTAGCTGGCTCGTTGGTGGACTCGAGGTACTCCTTAGATTTCTTTAATCCCCAAAAACCTGAGGTGACTTCCCCGCACTTGGCGGATTTTAATATTAACAATCCACTAACTTGTAGTGGATTCGGCCGGTCCCACCCGTAAGAAGTCGCGAAACGCCGCGAGACACGAAAGACATCGTCAACACAAGCGGGCGCGGAAGAGGGTCGAAGACCAAGGATCGGAATTCCCCCAGGAACAAACTAACCCCGGTCCTCCGTGTCTCGCCACCCCACCGCCCCTACCAGCCTTCTCAGAGGAACCCTGTTCCTCACAGCAGTGTCGCCCCGTCGTACCATCTCGCCCTTCCCCCCCACCTTCTCGTCCGGTTTGTCGGGTGGCCCCATATCGCGTGGTCCCCGTCAACCGCGATCCCGCCGCCCTCCTCGAACCTCCCGATTCCCCCTCCTCCTCCAGGGGACCATCCCCAACCCCGTCGACCGCCTCCACCGTTTCTCTCGAGGAAACAGATCCCAAGATTATAACCCTAAATTAACCTATACTCCGTTAAATTTAATTTATGTATATATTTTTAATCTTATATTAAATGTATTCGATTTTTATTTTCCCCGCATTCTTATTAATTGTCTACCTAATTTATAATTATTCCTTTATATCAGATAACACTCTTTAATGTCGAATAAATAAATACTTATGTTATTGATATCTCCATTCATTCTTTAAATTAGGACCTCACACTCTGTACCATCCTCCTCTCGAAATCGCACGAGGTCCGATCCTAAGTTAAAGGGATTAAATTCCCTGACTTAAAAGAGGACCGACGATCGCACTGCTCACGGAAGGGGTCCTACCGTCTCCACGGACGTTGACCCTTCCTGAGCCATTGAAAAGTGTGTTCGGCTCGCGCCACGCGCCTCAGAGCGTATACCTGCGAGCAGTATTCTTAAGGGTCTAGTTGCGTCCTTCCTTACCCCAACCCCTCTGTTTAGCCTTTCCCTTGCTTCCCAGCTTTTCTTATCCTAATCTCGGGGTTGGACGTAACATGATTTATTTATATATTTTGCATGGAGACCATTATCCAAGATGAATAACGTGTAATTTTCGACACAATTTTTCTTTTTTTTTAATAATTCATACGCGGTAACAAACGTACCACGTATGACTTAAGGGGGAAGGTGTTACGTGCGAGCAAAATTCAACCAATCTTAAAATAGCCAAGAATGTTATCGATATTGATTAATTATCCGATTTCTGATGAAGAGACGGTTCTCAGGCCGCGGTTCACAAGGCATAGAATTACACCTAGTGATAAGACCTTCCTCCTCCTTTAAGATACAAAGACAAAGAAGTGGTGAGAAGTTCGCGCGGAGGGTTCTTGCCACTTGAGTATAAATAAGCGCGAAAAATTGTCGTACGAGTTTAGTCAGAGTTAGTCGTTTTCCTGTGCTCATAATCTAATTAACCGAGTGTCTTTATACGACCTAACATATTAAATTCTGCCTATTAACTTCAACAAATCTTTAAGACAGATCTTAACAACAATTATAATCATATCAATTAAATTAAATCTTGAACAAAAGTTGTAAGAAAATTCTTCTTGAATAAAGGTAATTTTAATTCTAATTCTTAAACTAATTTTACTCTAAAAATCTTTAATTCCACAACTCTTAACTGTCGCTGCCAAACAGCGTGGCAACAGAAATTTCCTGATTCTTGTCGCTGCCAAACAGCGTGGCAACAGAAATTTCCTAATATTCTTGTCGCTGCCAAAAAGTGTGGCAACAGGAGTTTTCCTCCCTTTAACTGTTGCTGCCAAAGAGTGGCAATAGGTTTTCCTTTAATCTTCATTCATACCCAGAAAAGGGGGCAAAAGGTTCCAACTTAAAAGAATTAAATTTCAGATTAAACAAACCATTCAATTAAATCAAGATCCTTTTCCATTATTTCTCAAATTAAAGAAATTAGAAACTGAAATTCGAGATAATAAAATTCGTACCCTCATTCCATATAAATTAATCCCTTTGAATTTAATAATAGATTTTCCAAATTTTAACTTAATAAACAAATCTGACCCTCGTTTTAAAACATATAAAATTCGTTATCTCTTCGGATTGGATTAACCGCACAATCTGGTCCAAATCGCGGGTAAATTACTTAAATGTTTTGACCCAAAAACGGACGAATTAACTTAATCTTGACAGAACGTGACATCGACATTAACGCGGCTTCTTGGCCTCCAGCCCTACGAAAAAGAGGTTGAGCCCGAATTCTCTTTCACATCATATTGCAATGCAGAATGACACAGAAAACGTGAAAAGACCTAGAATCCGCAACGAAGCTCATAACATGTACAGCTGTAAAGCTAAAGATCTGCCCCCCCCCCCCCCCCTCAAAGATTAGAAACAATAAAAATCCAAATATTAAAAATATGAGGACTGTATTAGCTAGTTCAGGAATAAAATGTGAAACTCATAAGAAACGATTCCGAGCGATAGTCAGTACGATCCTAACTCGCAGAGTGATAGTACACAAGTTAAAAACAGCACGGAAAGCTATTAGTTACTCGTAAGCGTGTGCAAGGAAATTAAGGTAAATAATAAGTAATAACAATTATACTATACATGTATATACGCTAAAACAAATTTAAGAGTAGTGCACGTATACATATATAATAAAAAATCAAGAGACACGGTGGTGTCTCGCGCCAAGTACGCGCGGAGCGAGACGAACCGTGACTCATTTACGCGAATAGTATAGAACATGAGATCACTAACGCCGGACGAAAGGAGCGAGGAGGAAAATTTATTATTTTCAAAAGATATTATTTTCTAACTAAACGAGAAGACAAAGCCAAGGACGACAATGTCGAAGAAATACGGCGCATATTAGCGGAGGCCGGTGTGACCAGCGCTTTGGCTACTTGCACGAAATAGGACATTGCAATATAAAGCCTCGTGAAGTTTCATCGAATCAACGCAAAACGTAAGTATTACTTTGCATAAATTTTTCAAAATTTATTATTTTCAAAAGATATTATTTTCTAATTAAACGAGAAGACAAAGCCAAGGACGACAATGTCGAACAAAGACGGCGCATGTTAGCGGAGGCCGGTGTGACCAGAGCCTCGCTAAAATGGACAGCCCGAATCGGGCATGATTTTAAATGGTCCACTGCTGAAGTTTTGCAGAGGGAGAGAAATGTGAGGAAGAGACAGATAGCGGAGATGTTTTATATTAAAAAACACAACAATACGATCAATCTAAAAAAAGACACGGAAAATCTTAATCCGTTATATGACCGAATTATGAGATCTACATAATAGTTTTCTCTTCGTGTGTATGTTTTTCTTCCGGTGACCCACTTGCGTATTTTTCCACGTATTTGACCCACCTCCTCTTCCCTGATAAAAATTATATATTACCAAATAAGTTACAACAATATTACACATCATTATCAGGGTATAGAGCAAAATGCAAAAAATGTAATCATGAAATACCTTTTGTGAGAGATTTTAACCTTTTAAAACAACATTTAAAGAGTAAACATAAGTAAGTATACATTCAACAATTTATTAAAATAACAAGGGTTATAAAATAAATGTAATAATAAAATAATCAACAGCTAAAGAAAATTGAGCGACAAAGATTTTTATCATCAGACATTTGTGTAACGATTATTTGCAATTTTAATTCTAAATGTGTTTATTCAATCGTGATAATAATAATCTTTTAATTATATTACATGTAATTTGGAATAATAAATTTAAATCACTCATATTCACATTTCTTTTTAATTCTGTAATACAGGACGGAGATACTAGTAACTAAACGCAGTGTATTGTGGGACTATTTTAAAGAGTTAAAGGATTCCTTGGCAGAGTGCAGGCGGTGCAAACAAAAAATAACAGTTACCAATAACAATTGTGCTATATTAAGAGTACATTTAAATATACACAAAATGTATCCCGATAAAAACCATAGAATACCAGAAAAGCTACGGGCATACTTTTCAGATTTACCACCACGACATGAAGCAAATTGCAAGATGTGTGGTACAAAAATTTCATACGTATGGAATCACTCAGATTTGAAAAAGCATCTAAAGACGCATCGGGATAGTACAGTTCCGAATCAAATAAATGAGTAAGTACACATTCAAGAACTTATACTAATTGTAACATTGTATTAAATAATTATTCTTTATCTATCTTTTCTTTTTAATAACATTACGAAGATAATATTTTGGTTTAACAGTTTAGTAATGTACATTGGCCGGCAGGAATGCCTGGACATTTTGATATGTATATATGACATATATGTATATGTATATTTATATGTACATGTATATGTATATGTGTACATAATACTATTCCATTAGAAAATATCAAAGCTAAATGTTTTAAAATGCCTTATTGGACTTGTCTCTCTAGTAACGAAGTAATGCAAAATAAAATGGTAAAACACAAATTTGTCGTTGCAGTAATGCAATAACAAACAAAACAATTTATAATAAGTAAAACAGGAACGCGATATGATATACAATTAATTAAAGAAAATGCCTTTTACGGTCAGGACTGAATCTTGGTTGCCTAATACATTATTCGCGTGATTTTTATGCACAATTTTTAGCCTTAGGAAACCACCCCCCCGTTACTAACGGTCTTGAAAGATCTCAAGAGTGTTATCTATCCTATACATTCGTACTTCTCTTATCGTATATTTCTAATATTCTAATGATTTGTGTTAGTGTAAATTGATAATTAATTAAAAAATGTGATTGCACTGTTCTGGCTTTAGTTAAGCCTGCGTTTCATCGTTAGTAACGGCGTGTAGTTTTCTGGGACTAAGAATTGTGTATAAAATTTACGCAAATAATATTATTAGGCAGCCAAGATTCAGTCCTGACTTTAGAAAGCGTTTTCTCTAATTGATTGTAAAACTATTGATTTTGTTACTGTTGGTATACTATAAAGTCTGTGTAATATATTTATGTAAATAATAACAATAAACATTACTTTGCTATCAAAAGTGATTGTAAACATTTTTTGCGTCATATCACGTATCCTCACATCGACTATCTTCAAGTATTTGAAGGTTTGTAATTGTAGAATTTTTACTTTTCACGACGCATGCATTTTCACGTTGTATTTCAATTCCTGTAATGTAACCCGTAAATTGTGAATAAATCTGTTATTCACAAGTGTACAAAGAAAAAAATACATTTTTTTACTTTCTACACGAGAATATGATTCTGAAGTATATATGTCATTGTTTGTTAACTTTGAAATAAGTCCTGTACATTGTACATCTCAGATTTTTATAAAACGACTATTATTTTCGACTTTGAGTCTGTATGCTCGTCGTCAGAGTCAGTAAACGTTTTTCGCAAAATTTCGGTACATTGATTGATCAAATCTTTAGAGTAATGAATAAAATGTTGCGGTTAAAGCATGTTAAAATAATACAGTGACGTGGAAATTTTCTACAGTTACATCATACTTGCTACTTTATGTAAATCCTCACAATATTAACGTTCAGATTATTTTTTGTTTTTTCAGAACCTCTTACCGTCCAAAAAGATCAGCGAAAAAGCCTAATCGATACGCAACCACATCGAGCGAAGAAAATGTGAAGCGTACAAAACCTAAGCTTATTAATGAAGAGAAAACAAAGAAAAAAGTTTCAGCTACTTTGCAAGATATCCGCAATACTATGAATTATGAAAATTTGACATATAATTCAAATTCTAATAACGATTCAAGATGTACGGTTACAAAGGCGCGCATTATGTACGATCAAACCAACCAAAATACATTTACTCCGGAAACACAGACCGAAAATGCAGCTAATCAAATACATAATCGAACACTGTACCATCCAATACCTCTTACTGGACGGAATGTTTCTAATGATATTAGACAACACACAACAGACAATTTTACTAAAAATATGCAGCGACAGATTGCTGATGATTTTCATTCGTTTAATGCGAGTAATGCAACTAGTATGCCACCACAACAATCCATTAATGATAACAGTTTTCATCGTGTTTTAACTCATGAACCAAACGTGAATATAATGGAGAATCACATGAAACATAACAGAGTTTCGAAAAATACAGCACTATCAACCATTCAGCCAAATAATATTCTACCCCTGAAGAATGAAATGCCACTGCTACACAATTTACAACCAAGTCACGGGCAACCTGTTGCAAATGTTGCCAATGCAAATGTATTAATGGAAGAATCGAATGACATACAAGAATTAGGAAATGCAGTACCAATTGTTCAAAATTCACCGACACATGAAATAAAATTGGAAAATAACGTAAGAGAAGGAAACGAAACACAACAAGTTATTGAAGTACTTCGCGACTTACAGCGTGAAATGCAGTAAGTATAATTTTTTTTCAAATTATATCAACATACTCTTAAGGTAGTTGTCTCGCGACAGTCCAATCCAAAATTTTATACTCTAAATTTCTGGCGTGTTCTGGGAAAAATGTACATTTGTTTGGAAAAATCAGTCTACTTAAAAATTTCGATAAATATGAAATATTATAAGAACAAATGGGTTGGACTGTTACTATTGAATATTGCATCGCGACATTTTTACACACTTAATATAATTTTGTTTTATAATATTAATAATTGTAATCAATTATTTCAGACTAATAAATGAACGATTGGATTCAATAGAGCGAAAAAACGATTCCAATGTCGTTAATGCAATTCCCACGAAGCCGCAAGTCCTTCCATTTTCGACAATAGAAGCAATACAAATGTTTACGAAAGACAACGCTGCCTACGATGAAACTGTAAGTATTGATCGAATTAATTAATATTTAATGTACATGTTTAATTTAAAAAATTGCTTTATTAACGTATATTCCAGTCACGTATTATATAATAATTTGTACCGTATTTGACCCACTTGCGTATTCTGTATTTTTAAATTAGTTTGACGCCGTCCTTCGACTCGGAACGGCTGTTCTCACACGACTCTGTTCCGGTTATGTCTTAATTCAGTGCTACATCGCACGATAATTAAGGATGGATCGCGGCTCCTTCACATTGAAATTTGACAAAGTGTTAAAACTGCAAGAAATTTATGTGCGGCTAATCTTTAATACGAGACAGGTAATAACTTACCATACAATGAAATTTCTCTGACACCTATTCGCGAAGTTTTTAATTTAGACCAATATTTTCCTTTTCTACGGTCTTTGTTTCTTGTGCGATATATTTATTATGTAACATGACTTCGTTGTTTGACTAAACTCTTGATAAGGACACAAAACTAGTGTCGAAACGTCGAATTAATGTAATACTACGATATTAAACGTCAGTTTGGTCAAATAATTCCTCTTGTTAATTTTCACTGGCGAAGAAAAGAAGTTTATACTTTATTTTTTCCATAAATCATTTATCTACTTTATTTTTCTACAATTTCTGAAGCAAAATGTAAATGTCATTATATTTTTAAAAAATTTAAGACCAGAAGATAAAAACATAAAGAACAATGAAGAAATGACATCTACGTCGAAATATTATCATTTATTGTAATATATTATTAATTACTATACATATTTTATACAATCCGTATAAATTAAAATAAAAAACATGTGTATGTAATGTGAAATAAAAACATATGTATCAAAAATTAAGATTTACAACCTATAAGTACATATCCACACATGCAGTATGCATATGTAAACAATTTAATTTAATAAAAATTTAAATAAGAAAATTTTAATAAATCGGAACCGAGAAAACTGTAATTTGCGCAATACCGATACTTTTGTTAGCTAGAAAACCAAAACCTTTATTAAGTATTTTAATGGACCGAAACCGGAACCGAACTGATATTTTTGTTCGGAGAAAATTCATGTAAGTTTGCATGCAACAAACGAGGGAGTTTTCGTGCCGATGGTCAAATTAACCGGCAACTATGCTGACGGCGTTTATTTCGACGAGAAATCGTGGCAGCAGTTTCAAGAAAACATGGGACTCGTGAACGAATATTTAAATGGGAAAACCAAATTGAAGCCAAATTCTATCTCCATTAACAATATCTCTGTCAATTTTACTTACGGAGCAAGATCTATATTGATGGCGTACATGGAAAACGAGGAGAATACTTCCACCAAGTCGGGTCATCAAACAGACGAGAAGAATTGTTCACCAGCGAAGAAACAAAAAATATATTCAGTGGCAATTGTGATGCAGAAGCCTACATTTCTCGGATTGAAAAATATTGCGAAATGCATCGATGCGCATTTATCACATTTAAAATCAGTGGCTAATAATGTTAACGATTGTGTGCGTTATCTTATTAAAGAAATAGAGTTAAATCTTCCTATGAAGATGATAAATGGAAGGCAGCTACGGGGACGGATGTGCCTCAACACACCACACGCAAAAAAAAAGAACAAATATTCGACTGCAATCTTGAAATAACCTCTTCCAGAATTCAACTTCGATAACCGTCTCTAGTTCCCCAGGATAGGCGAAAAATCAAAAGCCCACCTCTTGGGTTAGAAACATCCCGCCAATAAGAAATCCTCGAAACGAAAACCAGACGCATCCCACAACAAAATCCACCCCTCCCATTCCTTAATTCTTCCTATATAAACCCCGACATTGCGGCACTCACTCTCTTAGTTCAGCTCCTCTTACGAACAGTATCACTGATATAAACGTCGAAAAATATATAAAAATATATAAATAATAAGCTGCGCTTAGAGGTATAGGAGGACAGGCTGTGGCAACGCGATCAAGAGCTAAGCGATCTCTGGTACTATTCATTATATGGCCACCGCATTTCCGACTTAGAAGACGGATTCGATTTAATGTGGCTCTTCGGACTCCAGCCCTACGAGGAGGAGGCTGAGCCCGAAAATTGGAATTAAGAGAAATTTTTTTTTTAAATCAATATATATGTATACCTATACATACGAATAATATTTTTATCATTATATAAGATTATACTTTTATAAAATAATTTATAAATGCTGCCGTTGTATATTTAAAGGTGGAAACTTCGTCGAGCCGTATCGTTATCTCATGGCTAACCAGCAAATCTAAAGTAGCTTCGGTCAAACCAATAATGAGCGTACCCCGCTTGGAGTTATCCGCCACGGTTTTGTTAGCGCGGTTAATTCAATTTGTCATACGATCTATAGTCCTCAATGACTCACTCCGATTGCTACTGTTGGACTGACGGACAAGATAGTACTCGCCTGGCTCAGCCAGCATCCATCAAAATGGAAGACATTCATAGCTAATCGAGTTCACAAAGTTCAGTCGCTTCTTCCGCATGTTTCATGGCGACATGTTCCTACAGCTATCTTGAGTTTAAAGTTAAAATCTGTGCGCGAACTTAAACTCGACGAGAACCTATCCACAGGGCCCAAAAAAGATCCAGTTAGATCGAACGCAAGAAGTCATCAAGTAGCAAGTCCGGTAATTCTTTTCTCCTCTTTCGGGTTACCGTTCCCCTTTTAAAAGTGGTCTATCAACTATCGGATCCCCGGGAGTTTATTAAGTATAACGAGTTTATTAGCATCGCAGGTTTAGGTCGATCGGCGTAGGCATTAGATTCGCGGTGGTCGTTGGCGTTGTCGCGGCCTTGGCCGGTTCGGTGTCACCTTAGGCTCGTAACGATTTTCTTTTTTTATTGTTATTTTTTATTTTGTATGCTTCCGAGCGGGTCCAAAGAAGATTGACCACTGCATAAATAACATTATTTTAGTGGGCCCGGAAGTTCCACCCCCTCGAAGGCGGGATCTCCGCACGATCCTCAAGCGGAAGAGGAATCGTCGGAATCAGCAAGCGCGAAGGAGACTCAAAACACAAATATTAGAGTTCCTCTGACACGAACGGGAGAACGCCGGTCCTCCACGACTCGCCACTCCGCCGCCTCCACCCGTTCAACCGAAGGAGCCGCTATCGCCGCCTCCTCAATCACCTCTTTCTCGTTACACAGAGCGGAGCTCGACGCAAAAGCAAAAACATGCAGGAAAACGAGAAAATCGCTGATCAAGGGGATCAAGAACAACCTTTAGTTAAAACTGAAGCCCCGAAGAAAGCAACGGGCGCAAGGAGGAAGTTTCCCCAAAAACCAAAACGGATACCGGGACCTATTAACAGTCCATTACCGCAAACTCCTCCAGGGGCTAAACCTGAACCAAAGAAATCATCCACAGTACCAACACCATCAAAGAATGATCCGATGTGGTTGGATATAGACTGTGAAGGTTTCGAGGTTATGGTACCCTATAACGCTCGTATAATGTACAATTTTTTTATAATTTTTTTTTCAGTGGATCTTTACGACTGATATAAAAGTCCAAGGATACATCAATAACAAGCCGCGAGCAGAAATACAAGAGGAAAGGCTGTGGCAACACGAAGAGCTGGACTCTCTTTGGTATGCCATGTCATATGGCCAGGACACTGTGGCCATTTACAATGTCGAAGACGTATTCGACTGTTACGTGCGAGCAAAATTCAACCAATCTTAAAATAGCCAAGAATGTTATCGATATTGATTAATTATCCGATTTCTGATGAAGAGACGGTTCTCAGGCCGCGGTTCGCAAGGCATAGAATTATACTTAGTGATAAGACCTTCCTCCTCCTTTAAGATACAAAGACAAAGAAGTGGCAAGAACCCCCCGCCCGAGCTTCTCACCACTTCTTTGTGCCCCCGAGGGACAGCTCGTAAATGTAAATCAGTCCAAATTCAGACACGGCTTAAGCTAAGCAAAATTAAAAAAAGAAAATTATAAGTCAGTGAAAGAAGAATCAAGGTGATAAAATAAAACTTGTTAATAATTTTTCTTTTTTTTGGATTTAGTAAAAATAATTAATAACAATTTAAAAAATCAGCAGACAATGAAAGGACCAAGGGTAGATAACAGAAGCGAGGAGGAGAAGAATGAATATTATGGACCAATAGGACCAAGAGTAAGACTGATAGACTACAGAGAAGAAACATACAAAATATTTATGAGGAGCATATGTATACAAACTGAAAGTGATGAAATGTGTTTCGTTGAGCGTTCTTACCCGAGGGGAAGACTTTGTGAGGAATGTTACATGCGTGACAGACCCGGAAATTTTCAAGGACAAGCAGGGTGGCATTTAATATGTTCACCCTTGCATGGGTTAAGTATACACAGGAAAATCAATTGTAACCTGTGTAATAAAAATTTAATGAGGATAAGACCAGCACATCAGTGCCGGGACTGTCTCGAAGAGTTCGTTCGCAATAAAGTAGAATTTGACATAAAGGAATTGGATCAATTTACAAACTTCAAAATAAAAGTTATTCGTAGATATAAAAAAAAAATTAATAAGTGGATTATTTTAGTTCATATTTTAGCTTTACTTTACGCATTTATTATACATATATTTACGACGCATTTATTATACATATATTTACGCTTTTTTTAATATACATTTATGACATTAATTAAAAAATTTATAAGACATGATTTATCTATATATTAAAAATTTATAAGACACGATTTATTAAAAAATTATAAGATATGATTTATTTATATATTTTGCATGGAGACCATTATCCAAGATGAATAACGTGTAATTTTCGACACAATTTTTCTTTTTTTTTAATAATTCATACGCGGTAACAAACGTACCACGTATGACTTAAGGGGGAAGGTGTTACGTGCGAGCAAAATTCAACCAATCTTAAAATAGCCAAGAATGTTATCGATATTAATTAATTATCCGATTTCTGATGAAGAGACGGTTTTCAGGCCGCGGTTCGCAAGGCATAGAATTATACCAAGTGATAAGACCTTCCTCCTCCTTTAAGATACAAAGACAAAGAAGTGGTGAAAAGCTCGCGCGGGGGGTTCTTGCCACTTGAGTATAAATAAGCGCGAAAAATTGTCATACGAGTTTAGTCAGAGTTAGTCGTTTTCCTGTGCTCATAATCTAATTAACCAACAGTCTTTATACGACCTAACATATTAAATTCTGACTATTAACTTCAACAAATCTTTAAGACAGATCTTAACAACAATTATAATCATATCAATTAAATTTGTAACAGTATTATATTCCCCTCAACATCGACGTGATCCGACTCGTCGGGAGTTCCTATATTCGGATATTATTCTATTATTATATATTCTATCCAATATGTAATACCGATACTTTAAATGCGGTACCTCAAATAACCCTATATTATGTGTTCCATATAACACATAATACCAACATCTAAAACGACCTCACCTAAAATGTTCTGTATAATATGCAATACCGTATGTAATAATACTTAAATGATTATTTGAATTGACTCAGGCGAGTAGGAAATGTTACACGAAATCTAAAGTGGACGATGTAAATAGACTATCGGTAGGGAACAACCCGTGCCAGCTAAATGTAAAGGCGAAAAGGAGATAGCGATATTAACGCACTCAGACCCGATCAACAAGGCAGACAAGGATGCCAAAGCAGCCGCCCCCGGAGAAAGCCGACGGGGCTGCCCGAATATTCGCGGTCTGAGCAACCGGCCCACCGATGAAATTTGTGAGATGCGCACGCGCTAACTATCCAGCTCACGCTGGGCCTCTGCCGGAGCACCGGACTGCCGGAGAATTCACTCTCCGGAAAGCCGTACTGTGATACACTGTAATTCCGGGAGTCGTTCCCCCGATAAGTCGGACCGTTGTCGTTCACCTGCTGTAATTGTACCGTCGATCATTCGGCGATGAGAGATATTGTATTGTGGAAGTGATGGCGTGAGTAAGAATCTGTCGAGAAGGAATTGTAATCGGCAATCGTATTGTAAGTGATGTTATATTATATAATCTGTATTCTCCTACTTGAGACAAGTTATAAACCAATTATAATAGTTGTAAAACGAATCATTACATATTAATGTAATCGCTTAATTCATATTTGAGGGTCTGTCCAACTATCCACCCCTGAGTTTCTTTGTTCGTGTATACCTTTACCAATTTTATAAAAATTGGTTGGCGCCCAGTAATAAATGTTAAACTTAGAGCCCCGACAGCTATAGACCCGGCCGCGTCGGGTGATGGTTGTTCGTACAGTTTAATCATAAGTCAAGAATAAAGTTCAAAATCAAACGGCCTGTCTCAAATTAAATCTTAAACAAAAGTTGTAAGAAAATTCTCCTTGAATAAAGGTAATTTTAATTCTAATTCTTGAACTAATTTTACTCTAAAAATCTTTAATTCCACAACTCTTAACTGCCAAACAACGTGGCAACAGAAATTTCCTGATTCTTGTCGCTGCCAAGCAGCGTGGCAACAGAAATTTCCTAATATTCTTGTCGCTGCCAAAAAGTGTGGCAACAGGAGTTTTCTTCTCTTTAACTGTTGCTGCCAAAGAGTGGCAATAGGCTTTCCTTTAATCTTCATTCATGCCCAGAAAAGGGAGCAAAAGGTTCCAACTTAAAAGAATTAAATTTCAGATTAAACAAACCATTCAATTAAATCAAGATCCTTTTCCATTATTTCTCAAATTAAAGAAATTAGAAACTGAAATTCGAGATAATAAAATTCGTACCCTTATTCCATATAAATTAATCCCTTTGGATTTAATAATAGATTTTCCAAATTTTAACTTAATAAACAAATCTGACCCTCGTTTTAAAACATATAAAATTCGTTATCTCTTCGGATTGGATTAACCGCACAATCTGGTCCAAATCGAGGGTAAATTACTTAAACGTTTTGACCCAAAAACGGACGAATTAACTTAATCTTGACAGAACGTGACATCGACATTAACGCGGCTCCTTGGCCTCCAGCCCTACGAAAAAGAGGTTGAGCCCGAATTCTCTTTCATATCATATTGCAATGCAGAATGACACAGAAAACGTGAAAAGACCTAGAATCCGCAACGAAGCTCATAACATGTACAGCTGTAAAGCTAAAGATCTGCCCCCCCCCCTCAAAGATTAGAAACAATAAAAATCCAAATATTAAAAATATGAGAACTGTATTAGCTAGTTCAGGAATAAAATGTGAAACTCATAAGAAACGATTCCGAGCGATAGTCAGTACGATCCTGACTCACAGAATGATAATACACAAGTTAAAAACAGCACGGAAAGCTATTAGTTACTCGTAAGCGTGTCCAAGGAAATTAAGGTAACTAATAAGTAATAACTATACATGTGGGAGGGTCCCGATTGCCTACAAATCGATTGCCTACAGTGTCGTTTGCCAACATCTCATTTGCCGACAATTCGTTTGCGTACAAAAATTATTGCCTACAAGTCGATTGCCTACAAGCTCTATTGCGCAAGGCTACTGCTACTATTCGTTGGAAAGACAATCGAAATAATCGGGATACTTTGCTTTCTGAAATATTTGAAAAATGGCCGATTTTAAATCATCCAATGGGCTGGTTATTAATAGTTCAGGATTTCGAACATTTCGAATTAAGTTCGACAAAAGACGCTATTAATCAGTGGCCTCAATTCTTCCAAAACGTCTTAAAAGTTTGCCCTCTTGAAAAAAGGAAAACTGTTCGAGTGTATGAATTATTAAAAATAATAGAAAGTGATCAAAGCGATGGTACGTTTGTATATTATTGTACACAATTATTTTTATACAGTTATAAACTTGAAAGTATAATTTGTATAACGTTTTCGGAAACAGAATCTAAAGCTATTGCGCAATTGTGTGCACTGCCGTACATGATTCCTCCAAGAGGACGAGTTAGAACAAAGAAGGGTCATTGGAAACCTTCGAGGACTGAATCTGAAGAAAGTCTTGTTGTGCATGTCAAGGTATGATTTAAAGTTTTATTCAATTTCCAAAAATAATGGGTGTACTTTATAATTATGATTTTTTTCAGACTGCTGCAGATATAAGTGGCATTCGACAAAAACGAATTGATGTGATGTACCAGAAATTTAACACTTCAGCCATATATCATTGCCGTAGGACCTACCTTGGCTGAAATATCATCGTTTTTTATATCTGTGGACAAGGTCTTATACAACGTAACAAGCGCGTTTAAAGCAATCGACACTCTCTTCAAAATCTTTCATGTGTTGAATATCGAATATCCGGCAGCATCTCATCATATATGGGTACTGATCCAACGTGAGTTATATAACTTTACAACAAAATACGATAAAATACCGTCATATACTTTAGAAGTAATAGGTGCGATAAAAAATCTTCCTGAAAATTTATGAGACAAAGTGCAAAATATTACAAAAGTTGCAAATATTATTATTGATATAACTGTGGTCTCATACAGTTCCTTTTATTTGATATTTAGAAACACACAGTTCCTTTTATTTGATATTTGATAATTTGTAAGTTTATTTCATTTCTGCGATATTAAGTATAGAAAAGTATTTTACGTATATCGTTAAGTAAGAACAATTTTATTTGTTACAATAATGACATAACCTAAAAAACAAAATTTTCCAGTTTGAATGTTTCGAGAGAATCATTAAAATTTTATAATTTTTTAAAATTGCAATTTTGGTGTAACGATTTTGTTTACAGATAGTAGAGGAATAAAAATATCATTACCTATTCACTTAATGTGTTTAGTTCTCATCATAATCCTGTTTTCTTTGCAGACAATTCAGGAATTAAAATTTTTGTCGTTGTTGTAGCAAATGAGCAATATATATAGTTTCTTTTATTTGATTATTAAAATTTTATAAAGTTTATCTCATTTCTGCGATATTATTAAGTATAAAAAATTTTAACTATACTTTATAAAAATATAGTTTAATTCTTTTACATTCTATTTTAATTAATAATATTAATTCAAGTAGAATTATATAATAATTCATATTCTATTAATAATTAATAACACTAAAATTTTTCATAATGTACTCTTGCCCGTTTTGCTTCGAATCGTATGGCTCTATTAGATGTTTGAAAGCACATTGTAAATTAAAACATTCTGCAAACCTACGTTCTTCTTTTCGATGTCGACAAGAGTTGTCAACAGAAGTGCTAACAAAAATGTTGTGTTCTCGTGCTTTTAGTGATATTCATACTTTTCTTAAACATTTATCCAGAGCTCATTGTGAAACAAATATTAAAGACAATATTCCAACCAATATTCAGACATATTACAATAACATATTGTAGATATTGATAACAGTTTAATAAAAGAGAGATATTGTATTTCACAGAGTTCTAGGATTAAAGTCCACAGGAGAAATTAAGACGAGATATGTGCTTTTTCATAAATTTTAAATTCTTGTGGGAGAACAGAAGGTCCCATCAATGGAATTTGATGGGACAAGTATGGGATATTAAATTGTACAATTAATGTGCTGTTTCATAAATTTTAAATTCTTTTGGGGAAGACAGGAGGTCCCATCAATGGAATTTGATGGGACAAGTATGGGAGATTAAATTGTACAATTAATGTGCTTTTTCATGTGAATACGGTCCTTAGACTAGAGGCTGTATTTGTTGCTGACGCTGGACTTTACAATATAGTCCACAAAGGCTCATTATATAAGAAGAAATGAACGTAACTATTGTTAAATACAAATTAAAGTTGTCATTAATTGAAATCATTTTATTGAAATCATTAATTGAAAACAACTATTCAAAAACGAGATGACAGCTAGTAATTTACCCTCACAATCAATGCCATCTACTTCTTGTGCCATTATTAATAGCGATAATATTTTGAAGGACATAACTGTTACGGAATTTACAGAAAAGATCGTCACAGAACATTATCGTCGTGACCGCGGGTTATGGAATCCCCACGACAACCGTACAGTCACAGTTTCAGAACATTCCGCTGTTACGATAAGAACAGTGCGGAAGTTTCATACATTCACAAGTCGTGCCGAACACGTGAAGTCAAGGACTCAAGATGTATACGCGTGAGCGTTTAGAGACTCTTTCGATTTCCCAGCTGCAGGGAGAATTGCGCAGTCAAGGAATCCAGACCGTGCCTGACGACCACAGTCGATGCATGGATTTGCTCATCGATTTGGGCCTAGGGAGAAATCGTTCAGTGGCATTCAATGTACCCTTTTCCCCACTGAACAGGACCTTCTCGTCACCGGCATTAGCACAAACGGGTGAAACCAACCCTCCACCGCAATCTGACGGGAGGAATCCTCCATTAAATCAACCGGCCGCAGCAGAAATGCAGCAAGTTTTTGGGTCATCGACACCGATGGATCATACGTTGTCGCCACCGATATTAAGACGGGCGGACGAAACAGATACCCCGATAATTCCACAGCGCCCAGGCGGATCAAATCCTTCGGCTAATCCACCAGCGCCTAAAGGAACACAATTCACTACTGGTTCTTCAATACCAGGTGATTATACATCACCACCCTTTCTAGGATTCACGCGGGCAGAGCAACAGAACGCCAGCAGAGATCCAGTAATTGCGCAGTTATGCAGTTTCTTCGCGACACAGATGCGAGAGTCACATCAAGATTTGATGAGAGCGCAGCAAGATATGATGAAAAGAATGGCAAATTTCAGCTTTATTTGTTGCAAGTTTATACTCTCGACCATCATTACCGTGAAAACTTTGTCAGGAAATAATGGAATCAATAAAAACTTTTCTTAATTGCGTAAAAATTATAGAGCAAAAATACAAGTCAATTGAACAGAATCCTAATGAAGATTTAAGTGCTATGTTTGATATTTTGAGTAATGCATTTGCAAATCATTCTTCGGAATACCAAACAATGCTTTATTTTAAATCATTAAATTCTTTAATAATACCGCAAGAAATATGCATCGGCGCATTTATTGATTCTAAACTTATGAATACTGCTAAACACATGCTCGTAAGAAATCGAAAAATGTGCATTATACCTCTCGAAAAAATATTAAAGACCTTTTTAGAGTTGCCTTTAGACCTTTTAAGAGAAAAAGCGATAGAAGAAAAGTATAAAACGGTGAAGGAGAGCGTTAAAATCATAGTATGCTTAAGCAGGCAAGCGAACAACTTGAAAATATGGAGCAAGAGTTGTTGGAGCAATCCGATCGACTGAATTCGATAGAAGAATTTAGTGCGTGGGACCAGCGATGCAATCAATTTATCGAAGTGCTGGAAGAACAAAGCCGAAATAAACGGTCTCGATTATCAATCGGCAACCAACAGTCGTTGATGCCGCAAATCACGCGAATCGAAACTTTAAAAGATTCGGTACGTCAACGTTTCGTGCATGTGGGTGCCGGATACAGTGCGAGTGAGACAGGACTAGCATGTTACACGAGACTCCCCCCTTATACGGGCGCATGGAGTGTTGTGCAATACACCATTATTATTATACCACGGGAGGATCGTACATTGTACGTATGTCGTGCATGATATTGATTGGAGATATCGAAGATCCGCACATTTACGCCGTGCGAAAACACATAACCGGCGCGCACGATGCGTTAAATGGTCGATTTTGCAAAAATTGCAGAAACCCATTGTTCCAAATATTGCCGTGTAATATGTGTCCTTTTTACGAAATGATGTAAAGATAAAAGTGGTTTTGTGAATAAGAGGACATTGTAATAAAACATAAGCTGCAGGAACAATCCGCTCGATTGAATTCGAGGGAAATGCGTGGGGCAACGGTGCAACGAGTTCATCGAATTACGGGATAAAAGAAAAAAAGAAGGAAAAAAAGAAGCGAATTGCATGACATCTCGTTATTATCTATCAGTAAACGCTTTGCTCCTTGTTCGAAATCGAACTGTTCTCGGAATCACGGCATAATTTCTCTGTAGACGCGCTCTGATTCCCTCGAATAATTCTTAAATTGCAAGTGTTACGTCCTGTTGACTCCACGATTTCTTTCTTTCGTGGAATCACCCATTTCACCACACGAAACATACGGAAACCATAAAATAGCGGTTATCAATTGACGAAGCGGATGCACTCCAACTGTCATCGCTCATTAAATAAGACGAAACCTTCCAGAAGACTCGAGCCTAATAAAATAGGCAAATTATAGACTTGTTTGTCGCATTCCATCTCAATTCCACGAAATGAAGCACGAAATTTCAATTATCTTGAAATAGGGCGCAATAAATTAATAACGCCATAAGGATCTGGGTGACCTCTCGGGTCACGGATGGGCTAATCTCACGCTTTTCCGTGAAACGCAGATTTGACCTAAGGCCCACGCCTCGCGGCGATTGATAAAGTTAAACCTCTGGAAGGGACTGTCAAAGGGCAAGATGATAACGTACTCGCCAATGAATAGCCGCTAATTAGAAATTGCTCATAAACAATGACGATTTTTGGGGAAACTCGCCACGGGATAGGCGGAAAATCGAAACCTACGTCACGATCAGAAGAGAACTCCACCAATCAAATCAAATTAAAACATAATCCCGCCTCCATAATTTTGTATAAAAATCGCGACTTTGCGCACTTGGGGTCACTTCTGATCCAGTCCGAGACGTCTTGAAACTATATTTACCAGCCGTACTTATCAATCATCACCCAGCTGTACTCCTCGCTTAAGCGAAACCAGATTTCTGTCACGTCGCGAGTCGATTCTGTGCGCGTCAAGATCACATCGCAAAACCGAGCCAAACCTACCTCCGGAAGAATCCGGCGCAGTCACCTCAGAGATTCCCCGATCGCAGCCGTCAACAGTAAGTCCGAGATACCCGCTCGGTTATCTATATACATCACTACAGTATATATATATGTGTGTGTATACCATAAACGAGAACACATATATATATATATATATATATATATATATATATATATATATATAAATGTATATATATATAAATATAAATTCGTCTTAAAAAAAAACCTTTCCCCCCATTTTCAAATTCAAAATCATAAAATAATTTTAGTGAAGTCGCAAATTCACCGCCGCAAGTCTTTGGGAATAATTATCCGCAATCGGCTAATTCGGAACAGGCGCGCCCGCATAGTGGAGCGACAGCTCCTAGCTTCATTCTTAAGACGCGAACGGTCCCCGCACATCGACTATCCTATTCCCGATTCTCCCTCTTCCCCATCTCCCTCACCTGCCTGTTGTTCCCTTGCGTATCGGGTGTTCCCCGATACCCCAGAATCTTCCCCCCTTTTTGAACCTTCCTACTCTCCAGTTCCTTCCGAGGAACTTGCGGAGTTCCGGGAGAGATCACCCTGCAACTTCTCCCCTGTTCCTTTCGACAGAATTCCTTCCCCCTCTAGCTCCACTACCCTCTATCGTGACCGATCACCCTCTCCCTCCTTCTCCGACTCGAGTATTGAAATACTCGAGGAATTCTCTCCCCGAACCTCCTCCCCTACCGTAGAGATAATTTATGAATATATAAATTTATAGTTAACCAATAACCATTACACTAAATTTATGTTACCAATGTTTAATTATTTTATACATTGCCTTTGTATTCGCACATACATAGTTTTTCTCCACAATCTAATGTAAAACATTAATTTACTCACCAAATGTATCTTTGACGAGGAGAATATCGATCTTTATAAAAACCCTCCCCGATCTTCCGGATTTGTGTAACACCCGTACCGCAACAAATGTCATTCCACACGCACACACCACACTTCCACGTACTTTTATGCATAATAATAATTTTTAATTTGTAATAATATTTGTTCTTTTCCTTTTTGTAATAAATGTTCTAATTATTTGATTAAAATCAACTCAATGTTTATTCATTATAAATAAGACCTCACCTCTCACTACCTCTCTAAATCGCACAAGGTCCGATCCCTGGTAATAGGGATATTATATCCTTGACCGAAAACAGGACCGCGAGTGCACGAAAACTCTCAGTAGGCGTAATAGCGTCCCTTCTGGACGTTGACCCACGACTAGAGTTTTCCCGAAAAGTGCATTCGACTCGAGGCACGCACCCTTCCAGCGTGAACCCGAGATAACATAAAGATCTCGTTACGTCTTCCCATACCCCCTCCCTCGGATAGCCTTTCCTTCGCTATCCATCGAACCAATATACCTAAATTCCGGGGTTCTGACGTAACACAAGCTAAATATATTCGCGTTTCGGAGAATAGTCGCCGCGTTCCCTAAAAATTTCGAGAGATCGAAAACAGTGTCACGCCTTCCCCGCGTGTACCGATGCTCTCCCTTTGTCTCGGGAACCTCTGAGCGAGAGGTAAACACCCGGGACAGGGGGAGAGACGTATACGAAAACAGCTGATCGGTTATCGGCCCCGAGGACTGCTAAACCGTTGGAACTTGTAAAATTACGTACTTCTCGGGGTGTCGATAGCCGATTGGCCCAGCGCAATTTCGGAGCACAAACGGGGGGTCGGAGTGCGAGCTGATAAAGCTCCGGTCCTCCGCGCGCTCCTCGCATTCGTTTTCCGAGTCGAGTAGAGAGTAAAGTATCGAAATTACGATTCCGTATTCCGTGAAATCTATTCGATCGTCGTCGAGCCTCGGCGAATCGCTGCCTGCGATATCGAACTCGCGTTGCGATTAACCGTCTTTTCCGCGCGCATTCGCCGCTTCATTAAGATATCGAACTCACGTTGCGATTAACCGCCTTTTCCGCGCGCCTTCGCCGCGTCATTAATCTGGTCGCTTAACTCGCCTTTGTCTCGCGCGCCTTCGCCCGCGATAGTGCGATTGTTCGCGACATAAAGAACTTGTAAATAATTGTAAATACCTTAATCTTAATTATAGACATTCGTTAAACGTTACTTCAACTGATTATTGACCTTCGAACTCTAATTTCCTAAACCCATTCGCGTACACTCCTATAATCGCATGCTGCGACATGCAGGTATACTGACAATGAATTCTTTGTAGCCAACGCAATGGAGATTAAATGCATTAATATCCACCTTGAAAATGGACGCGAAAACCTCGACGAACTCATCGAGGACCTGATGAGTCGCGCCACGCGTCACGCGCCTCAGAGCGTGTTTTGCGGGCATTATAGTACTTAATTTTATAATTTTAATCTTATAGTTTTAATTCCATAATTTGTAATTTTTAAAACTAAAGAAATTGTGTCGATATCTATTTGACGATATCCTGACGAGTTTCTCCTTTAGGGGATCTCATAAAAAAAAAAAAAACTAATAAAGAGAATCTACAAATGATAATATATCCGCATTACATATATTACCTTAAATATATAACGGAAATTTCTTTATTTTTTCATAAGTTTTCTTCCCACTATTCTCCACCCCTCCCATCCCTAAGTTAAATAAAAATGTAGGACTAATTTCTTAGATCATTTTAAGATTGTAATAAACAATTACACTGATCGGTTATGCGAGCTGGATGCAGCCCGCGACCTGCGTAGATACAACTTAAAATATGAAAGGACAATAACTAATCACTTTTTGTAACGGCTTGGCGATAGATTAATAATAATATTAAAGAATGCACACTGTCAGCAGTTTCGAGAAGGCGCGCGGAGAGCCAGACGCTCTCACGCTCACCCGAGCCGGTCACCTCGATTCTCGATACGGATGCTGTCATCAGCACCTTCCCACGGCGAATACGCCTCGCTTCTAATTGCTAGAAATAATTAATTACAAACTCTTTTTGAGTCACGGTAAAGAAATTTGGAATCAATCGCGAATTAATATCACAAAATGGTAACAGGTGTGCATCAGCAACAACAGCGACAGCACCGACGCTAACCGCTCGCCTCCTCCCGCGCTAGAGATTATCTAGAATCCTGGGATCATAGGCTAGATTGAAGTAGAAGCAACCCTGCGTAGTAATTAAGTTGCCTATTCAAATTTATCCGTAGTTAATAACAATAGGAAGCAAGGGAAGACTGGGGGGTGCGAACGCGCGGGCGGGGTAACCGCGCGCCTGCTGCAAAATTCCTCCCACGAAAGTAATCAAGGAATTCGCATGATGGCTTCCAAACACATCCCACTAACATCACGTAGGAGAGCTGAACTATCCAAACTACCACAGGAACATCAATCATTCCTTACTTCAGACATACGTCATGTAGTGCAGCAAGTACAAACTAGAGGTACAGTAGGCTCTGCACGAGATGTGCCAGCAACAGGGCGCAAATATATAGAGTCTATAATTTCCTATCATTGCCCAAGTGACACCTTGATCCTTTCTACAGACACAACTGCAAAGTTATGTGTATTAGGGCTAGTACATATATATGCAGATTCAGAAGTCAAGGGGCCCGACCCAGATTATAATTTACTGATTTCTGCTGTCTTAACAATATTATCAGCATTTGCTAGTGGGAATGATATATTGCAGTCTGGGCTGCTTAGAGCTTGTGGCGAATATAACATAAAACTGGAGCCGATAACCTATGACAATGTAAAGTCAATAGATACCGCATTTGCGGAAGTTTGGCCTCTTGTCAAAGATGCGATGGGATTGACTGATTATGAAATATCACAATCAATGATCATAATCGTCTCACTCAGTATGTTACTGTTAATATCAAAACGATTGGTCACTCATGTGATTCCTAAGTGGTTTTATAATCGTTGGAGGAGTTTTTCACAAGTGTTATCGGTAAAGATGAATCCTGAATCTGTAAATGCACCTGATCTTAAAGCATGTCTTGCTCTGAATACTTCAATATCTTCAAAACATCAACTCCGTGCTCGATTGTTTACAATATACAGACGACTTGCATCGATGCAACACGGTAAATATAGGAATATCTTTGCGGTAATATGTAAACAACTGGAATTTTCAGAAATGAGTCACATATATTTGATCATAAATTATATTTATAATCAACACCCGGATGTACTTGGTATGACTGAACTGATGGGTGCAGAGCAATCAGCCATGAGTAGGGCGTTGGCTAAAATTGCTACATACCCGTTGGAAGATCGTCCTTATTTAAAGCTTCTCCACCCACATGAGGAATTAGAAGAGCTACATTCCAAGTACTTCGTTAAATTTACCACAGCAGCTAGGGCTATTGCATCCCTTTATGACCGCTCTATGGAAAACTACCAACAAAGATAAAGAGGTAAAAAAAAAAGAATTCCTCCCACGAGTAGGGTGGCGGGCTGGGACTGGTGTCCCCTCAGCCCGCCACGAGGAGTCAGGACGCAGCCAGCTAGGTCGGCTGCACGGAGGGCCGGGGGGGCACACAGCCCCCTCCTTCCCCTCCGAGAGGAACGTCCAGTCAGGACGTGGCGCGGGGGGGGGGGGGGGGAGCGGCGGATGAATCATCACGCTACCCGTCCCCCTCCCATCCAAACGCGCCGAGAGGGACATCCGCTGGGTTTTAGTCGGTAAAAATCCGACACTCCCCTTGCCTCTCCCCGGAGGCAGGGGGGTCTTCCCCCTCCCATAAAGAGGGGGCTACCGGGCCATATACCGGGTCTTCGGGCCCGGGAACCCGGTAGTCGAAGATTTCCCAGCGTCAAAAAAAAAAAAAAAAAAAAAAGCAAGGGAAGACTTCCGTACCGAGCGACGCTTGCACCTGATACGCGCGGCCCGTGGGCCCTTTCCCTACCCCCGTTCCGCACCGCGCTCAGCGATATAAGACCCTCGAGACGCGGGCGCTTCTTGTGCCGCGAAATTTTCAACAGTTAACTTCACGCTAAAGTTCTTTTTTCCAGTCTCATGGACTTAGAGTGTATTTCAAATTAAAATCAGTGAGAGCGCCCCACGAGATCTTCATGTTGGTTACCTGATTTGGCCCTGGCCAGGGCCAGGGACCAGGCTGGTTGCCTGGAAGGTTGCACTCGCAAGGTAGCAGTTCCATTCGGCAACGACAAACGACCTTCGATCAGACTTTCAAGTAAACGAAATCTCGTATATAAGTGGCGATCTCGCGCCACTCTCCATTATACCATCGCAAAAGCGCCCGCCTGTTCTTCCGCTCGGCCCGGGCAGCTTTATCACCGCTATCGCGTCCCGCCACGAACGTAACAACCGTCTTAATTCTTCACCGTTCGGTTTTCGCGATTTTATTGTAACAACGGGAAGTAACCCTTGCTTAATGAACAATTGTCTTTAATTTCTTTACCGCTTATCTATTGCGTTAATAATTTCGACGCTAAGGAAACGTTGCATGTGAAATTTTGAAATTGTGTTAAATATATGATTTTGTACCACTGAACCACCGGTTTTCGCCCTCAATTGCCCTGTGTATCTGATTGCGTATCCTGGGAGCGATATCGTCTTATTCATGTTTTATATAAATACGCCCCTCGTCGGACGTAACATTTTATATCATCAATAATTGATGCATTCGCGCTTACCATTCTTATTGTTTTTCGAACACAAAACCCAAACATTTTCTTAATTCACTGACATAAAGTCGTAATTATATTATCCCGCAATCGTACGAGAAATTCCTTTTCATTCAGTAAAATCGTCTGTGAACCCTCTCAAAATATGGCACTCCCGCTATCTATACTACTTTGAATCCGTTTACCACCGCTTTGTATTCACACTACTTCTATGTATATTACAAAAATCGAGTGAAAAAGCAGTTTTACTCAGTCTTCCACATTTCATTCAGTCTTCCACATTCCACATAGTTTAATTACTTTAATTTAAAAGGCAGGAGATATAAGGCTCCGGTTTCTCTATATATATATATATATATATATATATATATATATATATATATATTCTTCGTCGGGCAGAAATATTACATATACTGTTAGAAATGTTTATCAATATTTTATAAGTAATCGAAAAGTATCATTATTATTAATTACAATTACATATTTCTTAATAGGATACTGATAGATTATTATCGAATATCGATAAACGAAGTGAAGTATATTAATATATTTTAGTGAAATTGTTACGGAATCGAACACATCACGAATATATATATATATATATATATATATATATATATATATATATATATTCCGTAGCGTCTATAGGTTATTAAACCGCCGGACGTAACAATATCATTAATCGATTAAATTAGTCACGATTACATGTATGATGATTGATTAATTTCGATTATTAATTGATTAATTTCGATTATTGATTAATTGATTACTTTAATCAAGTTGTACGCAACCCTCCTTTGGTACACAACATAATTTGAAAATATTAATACATTTACTTATTAACGGCACGCGCGTTGACGAATATTACGAGACGCCGATTAATGATGACGACGATGAGACGCGACGTCACGTTCTACAGTTTCACAGTTGCTTTTGGCACGGATATCCCACGTGTTTTCAGGTGAATCGCGATAGAACGCTTTCCGCGAATCGCGAAGACACGATCGACGAGCGTTACGAGCTTACATTCGCGATGACATGTCGTCTCCGCAGAAGGCCACAATTTCTGGAAAAGTAGTACACACAACTAAATGTACCCCGGTGGAAGTAAAGATACGCCATACTTAAGAATGTTACCAGTATCAATTACCAGTATCAAAGGAAAACGAAATTACTTCTTAACGCCTCGAACGCATATCCTTTTTAAAACAGAAATGCAAATCTCGTGCAGTAAGATACTTCCTACGATGTATCATCTAAACGACGGATGGTACAGCATAACACCAAATGTAGAATACAGCAGATCACCTACAATAATGGAGCCGATGATCAAGCCTACTTAGCATTACAACGATCCCGGACCTTAGCTGCAAGCGGCATTTACACTAACCAAGACCTTGAAAAACTGAGAGACCACATAATGTTTCCCGCCAAAAAGACTGGGATATTGAATACAGTAGCACGTGGCGTAATGGGAGAGCTAACTTTAACACAAGGGATGTCACTCTCTTACCTCTTGGACGAAAATTCTTTACAGAAAATCACAGTGAACGCCTGGAAAAAAATCTGGGGAACGTTCTTAAGTTTTGGCAACGCAACTGCAGGATTAATCGGAATATACATCTGCGCAAGGACAGTAAAGCTATCGTACAATATGAATTCCAATGAATATGAGGAATATGTTCCGTTTGAAAAGGGATTTTTGGATTTGGAACAACTGGAGCAGGAATTAGGGGGACCTTTAATATTTGAACCATTTTTTAAATCTTATTTTCGTCAATTCGAAAACACATGTGTAAATACCGAAACTTGGAAGCAACACATGTTATTTTTATTTAAAAAAAATGAGGTAAGACAATTTTTCTACAAGTAAACTACGATATTATAAAGTATTAACAATTTTTGTTTGCATTAAAAATAATGATTTTTGTGCTGCTTTTAGGTGATAAATTCTCATTTGGACTTATGTTTCTCTGAAGTAAGGGAAGTTCCAATCATTGTATTTACCGAATTAGAAAGAGAGTGTAAAAAATTAGTAGAACAATGGACAACATGGGATGAAAATAACAATAATAAACCTAGTATATTTATGGATGCAAAATTGTTTCCTGACATATGGATAATAGAATTTTTAAGACGCTTCTATGAATCATCTCACATTCTGATCGCCACCAAAATGAATTTAATGTCGACACTATTATACACGATTACGCACTACACACCATATATGGGTGGTCAATACATTTAGTCAGAGCACTGTGGGACTCAATCGAGAAGGTCAAACTACCGCCAAAGTCCAAAACGAGGGAAAAGGCGAAGAAAGCGCTTGAATTAATCAAGAAGCTAGAGAGGACAGCGAGCTGAGCAAAGCCGAGAAAAGTGCCGATAAACTGCACCGCTCTGCACCGAGAACGGAACTCATTTGCTTTTTAATGTACATAATATTGCAGCTATAGTGATAGCAGTATTATTGACCCAAAACTCCCAAGCTCCCCAAGCTTGACGACCAATTTCAAATTTAATGTCTCCTCCGAAAGATTTGATTTGCGACTGCGACCATCAGCGTATTTTCTATATTTTTATTTGTCTCAATGGCAATCTTTATTATTATTATTTGTTGTGGCATATATAATCGATGGAAAGTATAAATAACAATAAATGGTAAGTGTCGGATGTCATCAACATATGATGGATCCTCCCCGACATAGTAATCGGCATTGGCAGTTATTAGTAAAAAAGTTCTACCGTGGAAGATATAAAAAAAAACCTGCGTACATACCCAGGTAGGAAACACAAGTCATTTTGACGTCAAATACTAGCCATGCTTGTACAAATGACGTCAAATGACCAAAACTTCCAAGCTTCCCTAGCTTGACGACCAATTTCAAATTTAATGTCTCCTTCGAAAGATAGCCCAGTTTCTCCGCATGAGCCCCACTCGTGCGGAGAGTGCAATTTGGAATATAAAAATTCCTGTGATCAGGTGGACTCGAACCCGGTACCTCGGGGTTACGAGTCTGGCGCTTTACCACAAGACCACACTGCCACCCGACATGGAAGGGACGGTAAAGAATGACGAAAATCAGGAAAAGGAAGTAGGAGCACCCCCGCTCCCAGCCGAACAAGAAAAAACTGCAGCGGACACTGAACACGCACACGCACACACTCAACTTTTACAATCTCCTTCGTACCATATTGCTATGCACGACGTAGGAAACGCAAAAAAACTAGTATCCGCAGCGAAGCTCACAATATGTATCCACAGCTGTAAAAAAATATTTCTCTTTCTTTCGTTCCTTCTCCTGTTTTCTTTCTCTTCCTCTCAAAAAGGACTGAAAGTAATCAAATCCAGATGTCGAAAATATAAAAACTATATTAACTAAGTTAAGAACAAATGTAAAACCGAAAACTCGAGAGTAGTCAGTACGATCTCGACTCACGAAGAACGAACAAGTCTTGCTCAATCGTTATCTTTGATCGCTATTTATACAAATCAAGGTAAATACTAAGCAAACAATTATATTACGTATACATTAAAATAAGCTTATTAAAATTAACACAAACACACATGTATGTATGTCTCAATACTGTTTACAAACCATATTGAACAAATAATACACCGGCATGAACGATGAACCCGATTCAAAACTCGACAAGGATTTGTGTGACGAATATAAAGATGAACTGGACATGATGGCTCGAAAATTATTGATTGGTCTGATGAATAAAGCAATAACAGGACTTGCTAATGTGAAGGTAACTTGCATGTTGCAAATCTTTTTGCGGGCGGGAGTTATGAGTATTAACAATATTATTAAAACATTTTTTAAAATATTGTACGCAACGCTCCTTTGGTACACAACATAATTAGAAAATATTAATACATTTACTTATTAACGGCACGCGCGTTGACGGATATTACGAGACGCCGATTAATGACGACGACGATGAGACGTGACGTCACGTTCTACAGTTTCACAGTTGCTTTTGGCACGGATATCCCACGTGTTTTCAGGTAAATCGCGATAGAACGCTTTCCGCGAATCGCGAAGACACGATCGACGAGCGTTACGAGCTTACATTCGCGATGACATGTCGTCTCCGAAGAAGGCCATAATTTCTGGAGAAGTAGTACACACAACTAAATGTACCCCGGTGCAAGTAAAGATACGCCATACTCAAGAATGTTATCAACAATTACCAGTATCAAATGAAAACGAAATTATTTCTTAACGCCTCGAACGCATATCCTTTTTAAAACAGGAAATGCAAATCTCGTGTAGTAAGATACTTCTTACGACGTGTCATCTAAACGACGGATGGTACAGCATAACACCAAATGTAGAATACAGCAGATCACCTACAATAATGGAGCCAACCTACAATAATGGAGCCTACCTGGCATTACAACGATCCCGGATCCTTAGCGGCATTTACACTAACCAAGACCTTGAAAAACTGAGAGACCACATAATGTTTCCCGCTGAAAAGACTGGGATATTGAATACAGTAACACGGAGCGTAATAGGAGAGCCAACTTTAACACAAGAGATGTCACTCTCTTATCTCTTAGACAAAAATTGTTTACAAAAAATCACAGAGAACGCCAGGAAGAAAATCTGGGGAACGTTCTTAAACTTTGGCAACGCAATTGCAGGATTAATCGAAATATACTTCTGCGCAAGGACAACAAAACTATTAATTGACATTGTTATACAAGACGGTTACGCACTACACACCATATACGGATAGTCAATACATTTAGTCGGAGCACTGTGGGACTAACCAATCTACTACTGCATCTAGCGCGAGGACGTCAAAGAATGACGAAAATCAGGAAAAGGAAGTAGGAGCACCTCCGCTCCCAGCCGAACGAGAAAAAACTGTAGCAGACACTGAACACGCCCACTCACACATTCAACTTTTACGATCTTTAAGTTAATAATAATGTTAATGCTCGTAACTGTCGCCCGCAAAAAGATTTGCAACATACAAGTTACCTTCTCTTTAGTACCTAATAATGAAATGGAATTTAACGAAGAACCTTTTGAAAGAAACAATGGAAGACGTCATTTCGATCTTCGTACCATATTGGTATGCAAAACGACGTAGAAAACGCGAAAAAAACTAGTATCCGCAACGAAACTCACACCATGTATCCTATAAAAAAATATTTTTTCTTTCTTTCTTTCCTTCTCTTCCTCTCGAAAAGGACTGAAAGTAATAAAAGATGTCGAAAATATGAGAACTATATTAACTAACAAACTTTTAATTCGTTTCAACCTAGACTTCAATTTACTTTGGAAGAAGGGGCTGAAAACAGACTGAATTTTCTAGACGTTACTCTTATTTTACATAATAACTACATTATTTTTGATTGGTTTCATAAACCTACATTTTCGGAGAGATATCTTAATTTTGAGTCGCGACACCCCCTCTGCCAAAAAAGAGGCACAGTGATTTCACTCATAGACAGGGCTTTCCGCCTTTCTCATCCAAGCTTCCACCAGAAAAATATCGAATTCGCGATCAACTGCTTGATTATTATCAATGGATATCCGCTCCAATTTATTTTCAATATTTTACACGAACATCTCAAAACCTTGATTACTTTACACAACAAGACAACCATGAATTCTACAACGACTAACGAGGATGAATTTATAAAACACCAACCATTTTTTACCATACCGTTCATCCCACACATCTCAGAACAATTTAATAATGTTGTCCGTGACCTAAAAACTAGAATATCCTACACTGGGATGAATAAACTTAGACAATTCATCCGAGTACATAAAGATTCAATTCCTACAGGATCACAATAATGTTGTTTATAGAATTCCATGTAAAGATTGTGACGCATCATACGTAGGATAGACAAAAAGGCTATTAAAAACGCGAATAACGGAACATTTTAATCATATTAATAGAAATACGAAACAGATGTCTGTAGTGACAGAACATAGACTCAGTGGTCATGAATTCGATTGGAGGATGATCGAGGTTTTGGATGAAGAACAGTTTTATAGAAAGAGACTATTGTCCGAAATAATTTTTATTAAGAGAAAAGGTCTCAATTTACAACTAGACACGGAAAATCTTCACCACGCGTACCTTCCAATCATAAACAAACTGCCAAAAATTTAATAACTACGACCGATGTTTATAAATTTAATTCCCCTTGACCTGTGTTGAAATTCATAACAGTCAGTATTCTCTTGTCGCCCGAGACAGACGGTGCTCCTTACGAATGGGGAGGGTAAGTTTCCTCCACATTAGAATATCACACCCGCACTTAAGATACAATAGATCATATTAATTAGGATGACGATATCTCCATCCTTTGTGGCGGGAACCCAGAGGAGGCTATATCGTCCGTAGGCGAAACGACACACGCCAGGAGAAGTTTCGAGATAAACAAAGTTTTCAGGATTCAAAATTTCAGATCCAATATGGGCAGATAAAACGGTGAAAAGTAACTAAATTCATGTGAAACTCAGTATTTGGGGAATTTTAGGGTCGCTGATTACGAATCTGAACGTAAAATTATCTGCCCATGTTGGATCTGAAATTTTGAATTTATCCCTTTAAGCAGCCATAACTATGACGCCATGTTGAATTGCGCATATATGCCACACGCCTTTCGAAAGCTCTTTTCAAGACGAACATTTTCCGTCCTTAGTCATTAAAATCCGTCCATACCAATTTTGGACAGATGGGGGGTAAAGGTGACGTGGATTGTCCCACATATAAAATAGCAAGATGATGAGTCCATTAACGCCACCGGATCTGATCGACGTGGAAGAGGACGAAGAGTCGATCGACGGAGTTCGACCATCGGACGATCCAGAAAGGTTCAAGATATTATTACGAAGCACGTGCATTCGAAGTCCGGAGGGTGAGAACATGGTGTATTTCGTGAGCCGATCCTGGTCGCGAAAGAAACTATGTTTTTGAGGAGATACCGCCAGTAGGCGATTTTCAACTCAGGAGAGAATGACACTCACTAAGCTCACGGAGACACGGCCTCTCAATAGCCGTGAAAGTCGCTTGCACCGTATGCAATGACGTTGTAATGGGGATAAGACCGGCACGACGGTGTCGGAAGTGCATACGAGAGTTCTTGAAGAATAAGGAGGTGTTTGAGGCAGAAGAAGCGCATCGAGAACACAGTGCTCATAAATCGATTATTTAATTGCAGTTAACTAAAGTCGCCTGACAAGCAGCAAATGTATATCGTTCTCGCGACGGTTGTTCCAGCGAGTGAAGTTGGCCGCGTGATTTACGAAATTCTCTTCGCCATGTTAGCGTCTATCTGCGAGACATCCATTAGTAAGACCTGCAAGGGTAAACCAAGGTGTCTTTTCTGCGGTAAAAACAAGCACGACTCTGACGAGAAATGTCCTGACAAACCCGCACAAAGCAGATGCATTAACTGCGCTGGACCGCATTTCGCTAAGTCTTTCGAATAGCCCATAGTCGTACACAGAAAACGCAAAAAAAACCTAGTATCCGCAACAAAGCTCACAAATATACCCACAGCTATAAGAAATTCCCTCTTTCCTTTTTTTCTCCTTTCTAAAAGAACTATTTACTACTGCATCTAGCGCGAGAAACACCCAAGAAAAACAAAAATCAGGAAAAAGAAGAGGGAGCACCCCCGCTTCCAACCATACAAGAAAAAATGCAGCCGACACCGAACACACACATACACACACTCAACTTCTACGATCTCCTTCATATCATATTGCAATGCAGAATGACGTAGAAAACGTGAAAAAACGTAGTACCCGTAACAAAACTCACAATATATACCCACAGCTAGAAATAGGTGGCCTGAGGATACCGGTAAGACAAGTGGATGGAAGAGGAAACATCCAAATAAGAGACTACGGGGGAACTCCCTACTCGACGTCAATAATAATATTAATTTTCATTTCCACCATTTCCACAAACCTACATTCTCTGGTAGATATTTAAATTTCAATTCGAACCATCTCGTTCTCCTCCTTTTCGTGTTTTGTTGAATATATATGTATCAACTATATTTAAGGTAAGTATTTAGATGACTATAATACAGCAAGACTGAAGACAAAAAAGGCCGAAGACACATCGGATTTAAATTCAGAGGTGGACACAAAAAGAAAGCGGATGAAAAATCGACTATACGAAAATGAAACCGATGATAGTGAGCAGTGTAATATCGCGAGCGCCCCAACAAAACAAAAACAAATAAAAGGTTTATTCCAGTATAAACATTATTCTCTAAAGTTAATATTAAAGTCCTTGTGTTAATATTAAAGTTTATAATACTGTAATGTATTTGCCAAAAAATATACTAATTTATATTTTCAATTTTTTCAGAGGACGAGGTGAGGAAAAAAAATATTAAATCACGTATAACAGACACGTTACAATCTTCAAGTGAAGCGTCAGAAGAGTCTGACAGCGTCCTACCAAAACATCCGCAAATGACAGGTACATTAATTAAAATAAGAAATATATATTCAAAATTTCCATTATTTTAACTAACTAAGCCTACCTGGAATTATAGCGATCCGGGATCCTTGGCTGCAAGCGGCATTTATACCAACCAGGACCTCGAAAAATTGAGGGATCACATAATGTTTCCTGCCGAAAAAACCGGAATACTAAACACCGTAGCACGAGGCGTAATGGGAGAACCAACCATAACACAAGGGATGTCACTCTCTTATCTCTTAGACGAAAACTCATTACAGAAAATCACGGAGAACGCCTGGAAGAAAATCTGGGGAACGTTCTTAATTTTTGGCAATGCAACTGCAGGATTGATCGGAATATACTTCTTCGCAAGGACGGCAAAGCTAATAATCGACACAATTATACACGGTTACGCACTACACACTATATATGGATGGTCAATACATCTAGTCGGAGCACTGTGGGACTCGGTGACCAATTTACTACTGCATCTAGCGCGAGGGACGCCGAAGGATGACAAAAACCAAGAAAAGGCAGTAGGAGCACCCCCGCTCGCGGCCGAGCAAAAAAAAACTGCAGTGGACATCGAACACGCACACGAGCACGCACACGAACACGCACACGCACATACTCAACTTTTACGATCTCCTTCGTACCATATTGCTATGCAAGGCAATGTGGAAAATGCAACGAAACCTAGTATCCGCAACGGAGCTCCTAATATGTATCCACAGCTATAAAATTTTTTCTCACATTCCGTTTTCTCTCTGCGAAAGACTGAAAGTAAAAAAAAAAAAAAAAAAAAAAAAAAAATCCACATGTTAAACATACGAAAACTATATAAACTAAGTTAAAAACAAATGTAAGACCCAAAAATTCGAACGTTAGTCAGTATATGATCTCAACTCTCAAAGAGCGCACAAGTTCATATTTCTATTCGTTATTCACTACAATTCAGGTAAATACTTAATAAAATTATATTATATATACATATATATATTAGAATAGTTATTAAAATTAACACGAACACACATTTATATACATTAAAGTAAGTTTACTTATAAGATTTATTCCCGCCTTAGCATCATGCCCGGCTATTCGAAGTCGCTAGATCTCGAAATTATGTGCGGTGAAGAGCAGCCACAGCTAATCGACGTGCCGCCTCGATCACAACATGACGGCGCGCCGGGAAATTCGGAACTAAGGCTAGAGATAATAAGGAATCTCATGAGGGGACGGGCCATGCGCCGAAGGATCGCCGAAGCCCCTCGCCGAATTGGCCGAATCGCGCGGGAGGAAGTAGCGATGATGGGGGACGTAGAAGGAGTTAACCCCTTAGAATATTTCGGAGGACTTGATGTCCCCCCGGCTGCAAGAGGGCGTGCCAGATTTTTGCACGAGCTCCGAGAACGACTCCTCGCCGGACCCCCAGCTCCGGCTGCGAGGGGGCGAGCCGATTTGAGGGCCTTCTTGCAAGCACGGATGGCTGGTCGGGGGCATGGTGCTCCCAATCATCAAGATTGAAAACCAAGCGATATAAAAAAAAAAAAGAAAAAATTTGGATAAGTGGACTCTATTTAACTACTTTCATTACTTATTGCTACACACATTCACTATAATAACACTATACATACTTTTAGACACAAATTTTTTTTTTCTTTTCTTTTCTCCCTCTTTTCAGATTTTATCATTTAGTTATGTATTCCTCTGTATTTAATATCATAAATCCAACAACACATACACTTATATACGTTCCATATACAATATTTTTTTTTTACTATTGTTCATTTTATATATACATTTATTGTAATGTCATAATTATAAATACACAAATTTAAACTTAATCTGCGCCTCACTGCTATCCACCGTAGTATAAGATAATAAAAATAAGTGAAATTAATGCGAGCGGTAGCATAAGTACATCATTCTATTTTTAACTCATATTACTAACCCATACTATTAACTATATTAACTCATACGTGGCAACATAACGTACCACGTATGACTTAAGGGGGAAGGTGTTACGTACGGAAATTTCATATATTAAAATTTCGACGACGCACTTTTGAACGCTTAGACGACGCACGTTAGCTCGGAATTCCGAGGGGACGGTCGGGTTAATGTAAATGTTTAGGTTATCTTATCAGAGTCCGTTGAAGGGCTGGGGGCCAGATGGGCCCAAACCGACGCTTCTCGAAGATTCTAGAAGCTTCTAGACAACCTCCCCCCTTAAGACGCGTAGGAAAAGGCGGGAATCTCGCGCGGGAGATTCCGGCTTTTTCGGGTATAAATAGGGCGGAAAAACGCCGCGGAAAGCAGATAAGTTTTAACTTCGGTCTTGACTAGATATAGTTCTCAGACCCTCTCCTAACTCTTATTCGATTTCCTACGATCCATTCGCGCTCAATTCTGGGACTTAGTCCCTGCATTCTCGTATTTTATAAAAGACCGAGCTTCACCCACGAGTTGTATTTAGATTTTTAGAATAAAGGTAAGATAAGTTTAAAGGGGAACAAGTTTGAAAATCTGGAATCTCATCTCGCGTTCTTAATCAACCACTTCTGGTATTCCGACTCGCAGTTTTCGCTGACAAAAGCGTGGCGATCTGTGCTGGGGCGCTGACGAAGAGTGTGGCGAACTAGTACTTTCGCTGCCAAAGACGTGGCGATTACGGGGTTGGTTTCCAGAAAAGACTGTGATCGTAATAAATTCCCGAAAGTGAATTTGACCTCTACGCTGACGAACTGAGCGCTGACGAAGAGTGTGGCGAGCAGTGTGTGTGGCGGATTGGTTTAGAGCGCTGCCGAAAAGTGTGGCGAGCTGTAAAATTCACTTTCGAGGATCCGGTTAAATGACGAAAAAGGGAGGTAAACGAACTCAAATTAAAAAGATTAGGTTCCAGATCAAACAAGCAATTATTTCAAATCAAGATCCTCTCCCCTTCCTCCAGAAATTACAACAACTAGAAAACCCACCTCCATTTAATCCTATTCCTGTCGACTTCGACATCGATTACCCCCACTACAATCAAATAAGTAAAAGTGATCCACGGTACGAAACGTATAAACTCCGGTATCTTTTCGGTCCCGAATAATAACAATAACCTTCACACGACTTGTCCAACTCCCTGGTAAATTGCTTAAATGCATTGACCAAAAAACGGACGAACAACTGACAGAACGTGACACGTGAAAAAACCTAGTATCCGTAACGAAACTCACAATATATACACATTAAAAAATTTTGTGTTAATTTAACACATTTCACATGTCCCAAACAATCCACTCAAATTTTTGTGTTATTTTAACACAAGATGAATATGTTAAAAAGTAACACAAATATTAACAATAAGAAATGTTTAATATCAATTTATCACAAAATATTCAAATAACATAATCACATAATGTTAAATTAACACTTGGATATGTTAAAAATTCAACACAAATTTTTAACAACTATTTTGAGTGGATCGACTGGAACATAAATACACAATGTGTTAAAATCTTGTTTACTGTGTACCCACAGCTATAAGAATCCCTCCCGATTTATCCTTGTTTAACACTCGATGAACAACAAGGATAAATGATGCATTATGCGCAATCGCTTTCGTGAATGTATATGTATTCGACCATCGTGAAATGATTCTAGTCAAACGATAGTTTATCTTTCATTATTAATATATTTAATTATTTTATTATATTGAATATCAAAGAATTACCTAGATATTTTCTCCTCAATTATGTCTTCGTGTAAGTAACGTATGAATCGTGCGTGAAACGGAAAGTACCCTAGAACTCTACCGTAGGGCAGTCTCACCGATATGATGTGTTCCGAAACTCAACCGAACAACCTTTCTGTCGATTTATGTATACGACGGCTTTAGTGTGCACTGAAGTGCGCATCAGTTCTGCGTTCTGCCAAAGAAAACGTTAGATACGGATGGCGCAGTTCAGAATCAGATGCCTGGAATTATTTCTCCTGCTAATGGCCACATTTCTAAGAACGCCACATCTACTGCTACGGGAACATCCCTCGCTGCGCACGTAGCTTCTCGGTGCGTGCGAGGGCAGAGTTGCAAAACTTTTACTCACTATCTGGACCTCTCACTCGTTTATCGGATCGAGCGATGAAGTTGCCGCTAGTTTACAGGCTGGTTTCGGCGGTCGTTTGAATGTGGAATTGAAGCATAACAGAGAATTTCCATTGTCGGCTTCTAACATAACTATCATATGCGATACAGTATATGAATTCGAGCCATGCTATGCTGCCGGTAATATGCGAGCTAATCAAAATACACAGTTGACGATCTCACATATCATGCTCAGGGAACATAATCGCATTGCTGATTATCTGGCGCATTTGAATCCCCACTGGACTGACGAAACAACATTTCAAGAAACGCGTCGGATTGTTATCGCCGAACATCAGCACATCACATCATGTATTACGAATGGCTGCCAATTTTCTTAGGTTCGAATTATAGACGACAACGTGAGGTATTTCGTGTGAATCAAAAACTTACCTCGCCTCGCGCGGGTGAGCTCGCAAATCAATAGACATAAAAACAGGAAATATTTTTGCGATCGATGAGTACATATATTTCAATAAAATTTATAATTTCGTATTCTTTATAAAAGATTTACAAAAATTGGAGAGTGGGAGACATTTCGCAGCGCAACGCACTGCTATATGTGTGAGAAACCGTTCGCGCCAGACGACACGTGGGTACGCGATCATTGCCATCTAACCGATAGATACCGAGGTCTTGCACATTCCAACTGTAACTTAAATTACAAAAATTCACATTAAATTCACAATACAGAACAAAAAATTTATAGTTATTCCGTTTATAAAAAAACATATCGAACAAAGCTGCTCATTTACTCAACAGCGAGGAACATATGATAGGATACAGAGTTCTCAATAATCTTGGTAGGTTCGTAAAAGCACAGAAAGACAAGAATCCTGAAACTTCGAATAATAATGTAATTTATAAGATCTCGTGCAAAGATTGTAGTGCTTCGTACGTAGGACAAACAAAACGACAACTGAAAACCAGATTAAAAGAACATAAGAGCAACATCAGGGCGGATCCGTCAAAATATTCTGTGATTTCCGAACATATCACAAAATTTAATCACACTTTCGATTGGGATAATACATCGATACTCGATTCCGAACCTAATTTTCATAAAAGACTAATTTCAGAGATGTTACATATCAAAGAACAAAAAAACGGGATCAACTCTAATACGGACACAGAATTTCTTGACGAATCATATTTTAGTATACTTGACGAGCTAGCCAATCACAAGTTTTAAAGAATGTTCGGTTACATTGTTATTTGTTTATAACTCTGCTCGTCCCGACAACCCGCGCAGTCATTTGACATCCGCGAAACGAGAAAGAGCATTACATAGCACATTTCACGGCCTGACGAATACTTGTAAGTTTCAACGGTTTTATACTTACGACAATCACCTCAGTCATACACGATCTTTACAGAAAAACCTTTTTATAATTTGACCACACATTCTGAGAACAATTATGGATTGGACCCAATTTATTCTCGCCTCCGAACGAAGAATCAATTACGCAATTTCACTGACTACATTTCATCTCTGACTGACTTCGCAGATGCATCGACACCAGTATGTAATCGTTAGACAATCGAATAGTGATGTGGCTCGATAGGCTTAAGAATTCATATTATTGTAACACGACGAATTAATTACCACGGCTGAAGAAGACTCAGTGAAGTCGAAACGTTCCGTTCTATGTATTTATACTAATTTATTATATATGTTTTAAACATCTTTTATTGCTCGTTTATTGGCCTTTGTTTTTTTCTATTAATTTTCAATTTATACGAGCGTTAGTTACTATTTATTTCACATTACATTCCTATAGTTTTCCACAATTTATCCGGTTACGACGCGCATTTTATCATAAAAGAAATAGCTATCGCGTTCAAAGGCTCGATCAATGTACTACCGATAACGAAAGAAAAATACGTCTCGTTCACAAAACATGTTAAAGATACCGCCGAAAAATCAGATTCGCGAAGCGACATAAAGTTACGGTTTATTGATTCGTACAAATTTCTCAGTACCTGTTACGTATCATCCGATAAGTCGTGCACGACATGCGCATAAACATATATGAATATGCACATATTAAGATATGTTTGAAGATCCTCCAAACCTCTTCAGCGATATGTTTGAGGAAGTAAATGAGGAGGAAGATGAACCTTTAGACATCAGTTCACCAGAAAATCCTGCCATGGAGATAAATGGAAGTAGTCCACCAGATAATATCCAACTTGATTACGAGGATAAGTTTGTGGATGTATCATCTGATACTGCTATTCAAACTACAGTAGCTATTCAACCTACAACTAGTCAAGATATAGCTGAGCCATTAAGAGCAATGATGATTTCGGCAGACTACATGGAGACTTTTCGCCATAATCTACTAAGCCACATTGAAGCTATCTCAACTAACGTTCAATAGCTTTGTAGAGTTGAAGCAGAAAAAGTGGATGTCCTAATCCAGTCAATATGCAGCTTGCGATCTGACATAGTTGAAGTCACAAAAAAGCTAGACAACATAGAACAAATTCAAAACACCCAAAAGAATTACTTAGCAGAGATGGCTCGTAGACTAGCTCATAGGGATGCCAGCTCCACCGCAGCAGATTTTTACTCCCATGCAAAGCTAATAATCGATACCATTATACACGGTTACGCGCTACACACTATATACGGATGGTCAATACATTTAGTCGGAGCACTATGGGACTCGGTGACCAATCTACTACTACACCTAGCGCGAGGGACGCCGAAGGATGACAAAAAACAAGAAAAGGAAGTAGGAGCACCCTCGCTCCCGGCCGAACAAGAAAAAACTGCAGCGGACACTAAACACACACACGAACACGCACATACTCAACTTTTACGATCTCCTTCGTACCATATTGCTATGCAAAGCGATGTGGAAAACGCAAAAAAGACTAGTATCCGCAATGAAACTCACAATATGTATCCACAACTATAAACAAAAAATGTTTTTCTTCTTTCTTACACTCCTTCTCTTTCGCTTCCTCTTGAAAGGGACTAAGTAATAGAACCCAGATGTCGGAAATATAAAAACTGTACTAAGTTAGAAACAAATGTAAAACCCGAAAACTCGAGCGATAGTCAGTTGAATCTCGATTCCCGAAGAGCGCACAGTCCTGTCCTCGCTCAATATTTTTGATCGCCATTTATAAATCAAGTATCGTGTGCTCGTTATTATAAGCGCACAAATTACCCTTTCTTTTAAGAAATATATATAAGCATAAAATAAGCCTCGAACCGCGATACCTAATAAACTGCGACGCGTTATATTAACCCGACCGATACAACATAAGCGAACAACACTATTTAGTTAAACATATTCCATTTGTCCACACACGTTTCATACACATTTTCTTTTCTGGGACCTTATTATTTAGTTGCCTTATATACTCTTTTTCCGTGACACATTGTACATTTGTACACGTCTCATAAACAATTTCTTATTTTTTTATTGTGAGTGTGGCGAGCAGAGTGTGTGGCGGATTGGTTTTAGAGCGCTGCCGAAGAGTGTGGCGAGTTTAAAATTCATTTTCGTGAACGCGGGTGAATGACGAAGAAAGAAGGTAGACGCGTTCAAATCAAACGAATCAGATTCCAGATTAAACAAGCAGTCATTTCTAATCAAGATCCTCTCCCCTTCCTCCAACACTTGCAACAACTAGAAAACGCACCTGCATTTAAACCTATTCCTGTCGACTTCGACATAGATTATCCCCATTACAATTAGATAAATAAAAGTGATCCTCGGTATAAAATTTATAAACTCAGATACTTTTTCGGTCCCGAATAATAATAATAATAATAACCTTCTGTTTGAGATCGGGATTGATTAGAACATTGCCTGCAAAAATTCCGCGCGATTCGACGGCGATCGTTATGGCCTGGGTCGTTTGTCAAAGTAAGCATTCTGGAACGTTCCTTAACGTTCTCGTGACAAACTAAATTGTCAATATCTCGTCAAAGTCATGAGACAATCGCGTTCTATCCGACTAAACAACCCAGAGCATAAACACTCCGTTTCGTGACAAACTTCGATCGCCATCGTCGACGGACAAAGTCACCGTCGCTCACGCTCGCGAAACGATGACGTAGACCTCGGAAAGCCAATCGCTCCGCCTAAATTTTCACGCGTGGCTTCGCCATTGGTAATTAGTGACGAGGAGGCCTCCCTCCCTGCGACAAGGGAAATTCGTTGCGACGGACGAATCTCTCGGGAACTCACTCGTTTTTCGATCGCAACACCGTACGCAAAGAAATCGCTCTACCGCCTAGACTACTCGATCGGTTTTAATCGAACTCTCGCGAGAATCCTCTCGTGCGCTATCCCGCTTCTCGGGAACCATCCGAGATCTGAAATTCGCAACCTGTACTTTTTTGTAAATAGTGTAAATATATTATTGTGATTCCTTATACAAAACTCTGCTATATTCTAACTCGTGTTGAACATCCTTGCCATCTCGCGCTCCTCCTCTCCAGTCGCGCTCGCGAACACCTTCACACGACTTGTCTAAATCCCAGGTAAAGTGCTTAAATGCATTGACCAAAAAACGGACGAACAGACAGAACGTGACATAAATTTGGTGACAGTGGTGGGATAGTAAAAGTTGTGTGAAAAAGTAATCCAAGAATATATATCATCCTATCAGCACCATATCACCTGTGATCTCAGAACATTATTCACACCACACTCATTATTCCTATTGTAGAACCATCTTACTTATAATGGCTGGACTATCAAAGAAGACAGACAGAACAGACAGAACGTGACAATATAATAACACGAATAACCATTGTAATAAGCGTGATAAAAATAATGATGTTATTTGCTTTAAGTGCGGACAGACTCATTTTGCAAACAGTTGTATCCTTCCTCGGATGGTAAAATGCAGAGAATGCGGAGGTTTCGGACATTTACAGAAGGTCTGCAAAAAGAAAGGCCAGGCACATATGCTCGAGGAAGTTTGTAGCGTGATGGATCGAGAGCATCTCGAGCACAGAGCGAAATTTACGGTAACCCTCCAAATCGAAAACCGAGACGTTGTATTTGATGTAGATTGCGGCTCAGCAGTTACCCTGGTAAGCGAGAAATGGGTGAAAAACACGTTTCCGAAGATACCGCTGTATAAAACGAATTTAAAATTGCGTTCTTATTGCAAACAAAATTTCATGCCGAGCGGTTTCGTTACAGTAAAAGTAAAAGATGTAGATCAAACTAAAACGTTGAATATGTATGTGGTAAAATGTGACCGAGACCCGTTGCTGGGCCGGGAATGGATTAATCAATTGGAAATATTATCTAAAGTTAAAAATAGTTTAGTAGAAATGGAAGATGTTAAAATGTTAGACACATGTAGCAATAAAAAGCTAGATGAACTATTGAAAAAGTATAAGAATGTATTAAGTGAAGATTTTGCACACATTAAGAACTTTGAAGCACAGTTAAAGTTGAAGCCGGACGCAAGACCGATATTTATTAAAAATCGGGCGGTGCCGTTTAAAATTCTGGAAAAAGTAGAAAAAGAATTAGATCGCATGGTAGAAGCCGGGATATTAGAGAAAGTGGAATCGTCTAGATGGGCCACGCCTATCGTGCCCGTGCTAAAGAAAGATGGTTCGATTCGAATTTGCGGGGATTTTAGTGTTACCGTGAATCCGGCTTTAGTAGTGGATGACCATCCCTTGCCCACGACGGATGAATTATTTGTGTCAATGTCGGAAGACACTATTTTTTCGAAGATAGATTTAAAACAAGCGTATTTACAATTAGCCGTCGCGGAAGCGGATAGAGAAATACTCACTTTAAATACACATAAAGGATTATTTCGGAGTAAGAGATTAATGTACGGAGTGGCATCTGCACCTGCTATTTGGCAGAGAACGATAGAAGAATACATGCTTCACAACTTTTTGTTATTTCCTCGATATCCCTATCTATTCTTGGCCACCAACAAAAGTTTCTACTTAATTGCTTCATTCTAATTGTGCCGAAATGACCTGTATGTAATTCTTTCAATACCTTGTTTCTTAAAGCTTCCGGAATGACTACTCTCTCTCTCTTAAAAATAATATCGTTTTGTAACGCAAATTCGCCGTCTTTGTAGCCTAACGGTACAAGGCTTTTACCTTTATCATTTTTTTGACTAAAGTACATAAGTTTGTTGTGAATTTTGTCGTGAAACTGTGTGTAGAATAAAAATATTTGTTTTTCATGTTTCGTAAACGAAAAAAACGTTGCAGACGAAAAAAAGAATCTGAAGAAGCTGCAGTAGAAATATTTTGGAATATAGTCGAGACTGATACATCTATTAAATTGCCGTCGTATGTAAAAAAAACATTTTTAAAATACACCATGTAGATAATTATGTATCTTTACGTGAAGTCGGAGAAGCGCAAATCAACGAAATGGAAAAATTTGTTGCAAATGATTTACTATTACATTTGGATGAAACTGAAAATCTCGAAAGTTTTTTTTGGAATTTTCCATAAGAACCCAACAAGTTTTCGTTTCATGAGTGGCGTAAAAACTCAGATTCATAATGTAATTACTTACGTTAAGTCTTTAAAACTGCAACTTTGGAATAAAAAAATAAACAATTTTTCACCAACTTCTGTGTATCGAAAAGAAACTAATACAAAGACAACCAGTATGTCATCGAGTGATCCAATTATTCCAAATGGTTGTGATGTTGAAGGAGAAAAGAAGAAAATACTAAATTTAATTGTTTTGTATGTAAAAAATTCAAAAGAATTAATGAACGATACAGAATTACAAGAGAAAGTGTTGGCTGACTTGAAGGTTAATGTTACAATTTTAGCAGATCCACAAAATGCCTTAACTTCATTCACATATTCTTCTCAAATAACATGTTCTTTATGTGATAGTGAATGTAACATTAACAAAGTGTTTCAAAAAGATGGGAAGAGTAAATGGATATTGTCTAACTTTTATAGGCACATAAATGGTCATATCAGAAAGACAAAATCTGTTTCCATTAAGAAATCTCGAAACAATTTTAATTTTTCCAATTCATCAAATGAAAGCATTTGTCAAGCAGAAAAGGAAAGCATTTTTCGAGCACTGGATCTGAACAGCAGCATATCTGAAGGCAATAGTAATACACATACAATAGTACCTACGCCAAATCTGGAAAATTCTACTTCTTTCGAACCTTTGATGAATTATCATTACCACAGTACACCAAACTCGATACCAGCAACAAGTAATAACTATCTTCAAGAAATAAATGGACAATTTACGATGAATTTAGACTGTGGAGGACTGTTGAGCAGTTCTTGCAATATTCTACAAACACATCAGGGGGAATAAATACCGGACGAATCATTCTGTTGATTTAAAAAATGTTCAAAACTATGAAGAAGCAAGCAATTCTACTTACCCCCTTTTGAAATAACTAAATGAAGCTTCGCATGAAAAAATATTGAAAAACAAAAGAGGTTATAAATATGATGAGGAATTGAAACAATTTTCGAGCTACATATTTATGACTGGAGGTAGAATTGCGTACGAAACACTAGCAGCTAATTTGCCACTTCCATCAACAAGTACAGTAATGCGAACCATGGCCAGGTCAAGTTCTTCAATAATTGAAGGAGAATTATACATAATTCTCTGTAGAACAAGATTTATATTGTTAATTGAAATCGTTTTTTTGCAAAGGCTGCGTTCTAACATTCATGGAAGTACTACAAATCTATAGTTTACGTCACGTACACATCCAGACAAAAATGCCAATACTAGTAGCAATGTGAATGGAAGCAATATAAACTTAAATTAAATAATCTTTACGCTATAATTATAAATATTATAATGCATCTTAGCATATACTAAAAGAGCAAAAATTATTATCTTTTTAATTTTTTTTTCTTTTAGAGAGAAAATATGACATCTTTATATTTCAAGAGTTATGACAGAAATCACCATATATTCGTAAAAGAAAACTTCATCTATTAATTAGCGAAAAAAAGATTTGTTACAAACTATACGAACACAAGCATATTCAGCCCTGAATGTCGATTTGAGGAGTTAAAACTGTTCTTAAGCTCTAGGAATCTGCCTCCTTACGTCTGGCTAAGTGAAGATGCAACTCGAATTATAAATCGAATTCAATATGATCCAAAAACGAATCAATTGGTTGGTTTTGTATTACCCTTAGATTCTAATGGTATTCTTAAAACCAAAACATTCCTTGCGACTTCTGCAAAAGTAATTGAAAATATTTTCTATGCAAATAAGCCAGCTTCACTTCTATACGCGATAATAGTATAACCGTTTATAGTTAAGAATAGTCCGCCTTTTTGTCTCTGTTTGTATGGAACTGATAATAAGTTTAACACCAAAGATGTGAGACCGCTGGAATTTTATTATCAAGGGATTGTTGGATGTTTCAATAACAGTTCTTGGCGTATCTTCTGATGGAGATAGTCGCTTATTAAGAGCAATGTCAATTGAAAGCTGTTTAGGAACACATGATCATAAACTTCTGATTGTAGATGATTTTGACGTAGTTTTTCCAAGATACTATTCATATTGGAGGAAAATTAAGAACAAGATTGTTGAAAGATACTGCATTGCTGCCAATTGGAGATTACGTTATTTCTGCCACTCACATCAAAATGTTAATGAAGCTTGTTTCCAGAGATAAACATCAATTAACAGAAAAGGACGTTTCTAATTCCGATAAAATGAATTTTCAAGCAGTCATTAAAATTTGTGATCCAAAAATCTGGGCTTTGTTAGAAAAACATGTTTCAACCAGCGAAGGAACAGAAGCCTACCTACAAATAATGTACTACATTTTAACTGCATATTTGTCTGAAGCCATTACTGTTCATGATAGAATTTATTACATCTCGTATTCTGTTTTTTTTTTCTGCAAATGTGGCGTTCTTGGCTGCGAACAATTGCTAACTACTCAGTGACTGAACATTTCATAAGTCGAAATTCTTACATATGTATTGAAATAAATGCTCACAGTTTGATAAGTGCAATCATACTGTGCAGGGACAAACAAATGCCTGAATGTTTCCTACCATTGTTATTTAGCAGTCAGCCTTGTGAAAGTTTCTTCCGACAATTAAGGTCGATGACAACTACTTATTGTACGATGGTGAATTTTACAATGCTAGATTGCATCCATAGACTTTCGCGAATTCAGCTCCAATCTGACATCTCGGTGCAAAAGCATTCTGATTGCGATACGTTCAGGTTTCCTCGAGTAAAGCATTTAAATGCATCATTTGAATCTCAAGATAAAGAAGTAGCTTATGAAAACTTCTTGAGTAACAGCAATACTGCTCTTCCAAATAACAGCGAAATTATTCACTTAATGAACAGAGCAAAAGAAGATGCATTTCACTCAATGTGTAATTTAGGCATTGAAATAGATGTAGACGTTGCAGAAAAAGTAGATTTTCAATGTGTTACAACTGACGACACTGAAAATAATGATTTGTACGATGAAGGAATAGAATTTGAGGAGGATTTTAATTTAAACTTAAGAGTAGATGAAGAAACTTTGACAACAGATTCAGTAGTAGATTCTAACTTGGATCTTTTGACAGATTTGACCGTATTATCAGCGGTACAAGGTCATTTAGAATTAAAAAATTACACAAATTTGACAAATAAATTGGATGAAGGAAGTCCGTTTACAGTTGTTACAGATTCTTCTGGAAAAGAGACTATAGTAAGAAAATCGTCTATCTGTTGGCTTTTAAATCAATTCTCGGGAAAATTAAGTAGTGATAGATTACAGAGAGTTCGACAATCTGAATATGAGTCGTATAAAGCAAATACTGTAAATCTTTCAGAGGATTTCGCTGAGGAATGTGAGCAAATAAATATTGGTGATTGGACAGTATTTAATCGGATTGACAATAATAAATGTCTTATAGGCCTTGTTCTTGGATTTGGTTATTTAAATGGCACAACACGAAAAACAAAAGAGTATTCTAGTACTTATGCAAACATTAAAGGAAACCAAAGAGATATTGGAGTATCATGTCAATGGTTTGGACTTACGGGCGGGGGATATTTAACATTAATGAACACTTTCGCACACGGTTATATAAACATTAATAAGTACAAATTAACAACATCTGCGCCTGTCATTACTGACGTAGGTTTGGCACTTTCAAGAAACATATTTATAAGAATCAAAGAATTGTTTTAAGAAAAAAAAAGTAGTAACGTAATGTTGCTTTATTTTTTATTTATACGTGATGCCAAATATATAGTTAATCAGTTTTAAGAAATTTATGGTATAAGTAAAAAGACTGTATAATATGGCTGTTAATTCCAGACACAGTAATAATTGTCATTTGAAAAATGTGAAGATTCTATCGGATTCTATCAAATAAATAGTATTAAAAATTTTTCTTTGTGTAATTTTATGTATTATTTCGAGTATTATTTAAGATTATTATGAATCACAAATTAATGCTTCTGTTATTAAAAAGTACTAAAAGTATTTTATGTAGTTCAAACTGTAATGTATTATGTAGTACGCAGTTACACACGCAGTTACATGATTTAAATACGTTTTGCAGATAAGTTGTGTAGAAACATTCGTTTTAATATACTTTTTAAAACATTAAACGAACCTTATAATTTCATATCAAAACAATTACGACTATAATGTTCGACACTGAATCATTTTTCACTCCAGTTTTTAAAACACGGTTTTTTTTAAACAATATTTTTTTCTTGTAGAATTGTAATTACTTTTGTTTCATCAAAATAACCATTCACTTTTAACGTTTAATTCCAATAGTGATTATCTAAGATGAGACTAATAATTTGTTTAGACAATTAATAAACTAATATTTTTATTCAATTTCTAAATTTTATTCATTTTAATGAGGAATTCTCCAAATATCTATTAATATTCATCTTTATTTAAATCAGTTTTAATTGTTTCGTAACGTTTATAATATATATTTGAGTAAATATATATTTGAGATTTATTTAAGAATAAAAACAATCTAAAAACTATCATGGAAAACTATTTTTAATTTCGTACATATTTAAAAAATTTGAATTGCTTTACGTTCTTAACATCTTACTTGATTCGTACGAATATAAGCAATCGAAAAAAAAACCGATTTGTCCCGACCTCGCCCGAGTCGAGCCCGGCGCAGTTGCTGACGATCAGTGGAAATCACTGGTAATCCCGAAGAAATCTTAGAAATCAACATGGGAGTCAATAGAAATTTCATTGCGAATGCCGCAGTCCAAGTTCTTTCCAGATTTCTTGAGTGAAAAGCCCCTCGCTCGGTGACCAATCTACATCTAGCGCAAGGGACATCCAAGGATGACGAAAATCAGGAAAAAGAAGTAGGAGCACCCCCGCTCACAGCCGAACAAGAAAAAACTACAGCGGACACCGAACACACACATACACACACTCAACTTTTACGATTTCCTTCATATCATATTGCAATGCAGAATGACGTAGGAAACGTGAAAAAACCTAGTATCCGTAACGAAACTCACAATATACATATACCCACAGCTATAAGAATCCCTCCCGATTTATCCTTGTTTAACACTCGATGAACAACAAGGATAAATGCTGCATTATGCGCAATCGCTTTCGTGAATGTATATGTATTCGACCATCGTGAAATGATTCTAGTCAAACGATAGTTTATCTTTTATTATTAATATATTTAATTATTTTATTATATTGAATATCAAAGAATTACCTAGATATTTTCTCCTCAATTATGTTTTCGTGTAAGTAACGTATGAATCTTGCGTGAAACGGAAAGTACCCTAGAACTCTACCGTAGGGCAGTCTCACCGATATGATGTGTTCCGAAACTCAACCGGACAACCTTTCTGTCGATTTATGTATACGACGGCTTTAGTGTGCACTGAAGTGCGCATCAGTTCTGCGTTCTGCCAAAGAAAAACGTTAGATACGGATGGCGCAGTTCAGAATCAGATGCCTGGAATTATTTCTCCTGCTAATGGCCACATTTCTAAGAACGCCACATCTACTGCTACGGGAACATCCCTCGCTGCGCACGTAGCTTCTCGGTGCGTGCTAGGGCAGAGTTGCAAAACTTTTACTCACTATCTGGACCTCTCACTCGTTTATGGATCGAGCGATGAAGTTGCCGCTAGTTTACAGACTGGTTTCGGCGGTCGTTTGAATGTGGAATTGAAGCATAACAGAGAATTTCCATTGTCGGCTTCTAACATAACTATCATATGCGATACAGTATATGAATTCGAGCCATGCTATGCTGCCGGTAATATGCGAACTAATCAAAATACACAGTTGACGATCTCACATATCATGCTCAGGGAACATAATCGCATTGCTGATTATCTGGCGCGTTTGAATCCCCACTGGACTGACGAAACAACATTTCAAAAAACGTGTCGGATTGTTATCGCCGAACATCAGCACATCACATCATGTATTACGAATGGCTGCCAATCTTCTTAGGTTCGAATTATAGACGACAACGTGAGGTATTTCGCGTGGATCAAAAACTTACCTCGCCTCGCGCGGGTGAGCTCGCAAATCAATAGACATAAAAACAGGAAATATTTTTGCGATCGATGAGTACATATATTTCAATAAAATTTATAATTTCATATTCTTTATAAAAGATTTACAAAAATTGGAGAGTGGGAGACATTTCGCAGCGCAACGCACTGCTATATGTGTGAGAAACCGTTCGCGCCACACGACACGCGGGTACGCGATCATCGCCATCTAACCGATAGTTACTGAGGTCTTGCACATTCCAACTGTAATTTAAATTACAAAAATTCACATTACATTCCTATAGTTTTCCACAATTTATCCGGTTACGACGCGCATTTTATCATAAAAGAAATAGCTACCGCGTTCGAAGGCTCGATCAATGTACTACCGATAACGAAAGAAAAATACGTCTTGTTCACAAAACATGTTAAAGATACCGCCGAAAAATCAGATTCGCGAAGCGACATAAAGTTACGGTGCATTGATTCGTATAAATTTCTGAGTAGCAACCTCGATAAATTAGCATCTTTTCTATGCAGAGATAAGTTAAAAATTGTACGTTCTCAATTTTCACAATTATCGATCAAGAATTTTGATTTTTTGACGCGGAAAAGTTTCATGGTTATGATGGAGAATGGTTTATTGTACTGCTGAGGATGGCTCGAAGAAGAGTCGAAACGTCCGGAAACTTGTAACTTTCGAATCAGAAGGGACTTAAAAAAACAAAAATTTTTTGTCAAAATTGCAACTTTTTTTTTAAGTCCCACCGTTTCCTTAATTTTGCACTTTTTCCTTCTTTTTTAGGTCATCGACAGCGTAATTTTATAGAGAATAAGAAAAATTTTTTTTATTTTTGTTTCAGAAGCTACTACTTCATCTCTCTAGGTTGTATCTCGTAAGCCGATCTTGGCCACGGAAAAGACATGGTGGTCCAATAGCGTGGCCGAGTTAGAAACAGCGAGTAGTTGCTCTCTCTACAATTGAGGCAGAATATATATTATGCTTCTCATGCTATCGGGACATGCTACCGGAGCTCGAAGACGGCGAAGAAATACCGACGTGGGTGATTTTCAAATCAGAGAAACATGGCACTCATTGAGCTCACCGAGGCACGGCCTTTCAATAGGCGTGAAAGTCTGCTGCGTCGTATGCGACGAAGTAATCATGGGAAGACCGGCGCGGCGCAGCGGTGCCGGGAATGCATACCGGAATTTTTGGCGAACAACAGACAGAACGTGACAATTATAAATTGTTAATGCGAACATTAAGTGTGAACACGTGTATATAAACAGTGAACCTTCAAATAAACGAAAAAACAGGGCAGATACTAAGAATATCTGCGCTGACCACAATGATTATACGGCGGGCACTAGTAGTGGCGACAATAACGCGGAAAGGGAGACCAATATTAGATATATTTATGTATTATATCCATGTATTAGTACTATAAATAAATGCGACTTCTCACAAATCCGTTGCCCTAAAATGGATAGACTAGATCAGACAGACTAGGCTGAGTAGTTAATCCTGGAGCATTATTATTTATCGATTTATTGTGCTTACGGGAGAATGCACCCATAAGCACATACATTATGTCGGTGCATTATTTGTTAATGCATCTAATGTTCTTTGCATCGTAGAACACACGAAATATATACCAGTCGCTTGAAATATAAGCAAGTTATTTAAATTTGGTAAATAATATATATTCTATTATCAAGTATATAACGATGTTAATTATGATCTTTTTTGTACAATACTAAAATCAATTATTTAATACATTAATTTCATTTTTCAAATTTGTTTTTAAAATTATTAAGAAATGTAGACACAAAGAACTAAAGTAGAATTTTATAAAATATAGAATAACATTTTTTGGATATAAGATTTCACTTAAGTTTTTTATGACTTTTATTTTTCGTGTAGAATAAAAATTTTTAAAACACACTTTTACATTACAATTAAATAAATAGAAAATAATTTTTTTATAGATAGACAGTTTAATTACAATTGAACAATTAAAAAATAATAAAAGATATAGATAACTGTAGGTTTACCAAAATAAAATAAATTAACCGATTATATAGATAAGAAAAATTTTGATACAACAATTAAATGTGTTTCTTCATTTTCTTTTTTCTCTCTCTCTCTCTTCTTATCCCATATATTCTTTCAGGATTAAATATTACATAAATTGGTGTAAGGAAGCAAAATGTATTAATAAATTCAATATGCATGTACGTATTACAAGTGAAAAAGACCAAAAGAGTTTAGCGAGAAATCGATACCGCATTCGAAAAACCGTATACTGACCGGTGCGGTGACGGTGATTAACGCGAACTATATCGAATTGTGACAATTTTTGGAAGAAACGCTGCGAATGTAGTGCTCGAGCAGGACCCGCGAGACGACAACGTGAGGCATTTCGCGTGGATCAAAAACTTATCTCGCCTCGCGAGCTCGCAAATCAATAGACATAAAAACAGAAAATACTTTTGCGATCGATGAGTATATATATATTTTAATAAAATATATAATTTCATATTCTTTGTAAAAGATTTACAAAAATTGGAGAGTGGGAGACATTTCGCAGCGCGACGCACTGCTACATTTGCGAAAAACCGTTCGCGCCGGACGATAATCGCGTACGCGATTATTGCCATCTGACCGGTCGTTACAGAGGTCCCGCACATTCAACTGCAACCTAAATTACAAAGATTCTCTTCATTTTTTGCCCACGTACATTGAGCTCGGGCTCAGTCCTTTGCCAATCAGTATTAAAAAGTCTTTGTGATTCGTTCATCAAAGAAGTTATTATTAAAATGGTCCGCGCGCAAGACATAATTGAAATTATGTATCCCGCCGATGGGGTACGTACGGTGATTCGCGAGTGAATTTTCACATTAACATTGACCATTGGCGGTGGATGCAGGAGGAGAGGCGGAGGGATCGCGAATGGCAGGAAATATGGCAGCTGTACAGCAACTGCCACGATTTCAATCTCGGTTTACGAAGACTCTTCGGGGAGGAGGACATTGAGGAGGAGGAAGAAGAAGAGGAATATTGGTAAGCTAATCGCTTTTTCAATAAATAATATTGAATCCTTATCTTAATCGTGTTATTGCATTTGTGTGTTTCAGGTGAAGATTATCGATTAACGTACTACCGATAACGAAAGAAAAATACGTCTCGTTCACGAAACATGTTAAAGATACCGCGAAAAAATCAGATTCGCGAAGCGACATAAAGTTACGATTCATTGATTCGTACAAATTTCTCAGTACTAATCTCGACAAATTAGCAATTTTTCCCGATATTCAAAGAGATGCTCCCGCTTATCCACAGAACAAACAAAACCACGACGCGTAACATATTCAGCCCACGGCGTTCCAGTAGACCAAATTTGAACTACTATGACTGTCTTCTTCATGGTCTCATACGTTTTCAGACCATGAAAGTATCAAGATGAATCTCAAAATAATTTTGAGTTCGACACTCATGATAAAAAAACCGGAAAATTGTCATTTCAGTGCTTGTTATGTAAACCCAAGAAAACATATCGGCGTCAGTGTCTTCAAACTCGAATTTGAGAACGCACATCAAGGTAAATTATTAATTATAATAATATATTAATAATAAATAAATACGTACTTTAGTAAAAACTAAAAAAAAACATTTAGGTTATGTTTTCAATATAAGTTATATTTATTATTTATATTTTATATTTGACATTTGTTACATTTGTACATACAGCATATACATCCTACTAAATTGGATGATTTTAACGAAGCTTCGAAAAAAAGAGCAATTAAAAGAAATTCAGTACACGAAACATTTGATGGGCCAAAGTCAGAACCAAAGCAAAAAAAGTTGGATAATTTAGGAAAAAAAAAACTTTTTAACCAAGCAAAAGTTTGAGCAAGCCACTTTAAAGCTTATTGTCAATACTGCGTCTGCATTTTCACTTGTCGAGCATGAAGCATTTATCGAGTTTTGTGAAATAACAATTCAGCAAAGGCCTATGACTCGCAAAACTCTTATGACGCACATTGATAAAACGTTTGAAAAAATGAAAATGGAACTGATCGAAGAGCTAGAGAAAGTAGAATTGGTGTGTGTAACGGCAGATTGCTGGACGGCATTTAGAAGGTAGTACTGATTTTTTTTAATACACAATTTTATTATAAATCGTCTCTTTTTATTCACTGTTATTGACCAATGATCGAATTATATTTTCATCGTAAGATCCTACTTGGGCATGACAATACACTGGTTGGATTCTGATACTCTGGAGAGAAAGTCAAGAGGACTTGCGTGCCGTCGAGTTCAAGGGAGACATACACACGATGTTCTTGCAAGGGCAATTGAGATGGTATTAATTGAATTTAATATCCAAGATAAGACGACATGCATTGTAACGGATAATGCTAGAAATTTTGAAAAAGCTTTCAAGTAAGCCAATTTAGTGTCTCGCGGACTTAATTACGTAGTTATATACATTCACCTTTAACAGAAAGTTAAAAAGTAAATAAATACAATTTTGTAATTTAAAGGGGCTTAATAGATAATATTGTGGAATTAATAATACTATTTATATTTACAGAGTGTATAGTGACATTGAAGAAGAGGCTAAAACAGAAAACAAACCTGAAGAACATCTAGAATCGGTCGAAATATCGGAATCTTTAGCCAATAGTGAAGAAAGTTACAGACTACCACCACAACACAGATGTGCTTCCCATACACTAAATTTAGTTAGTACCACCGATACGGCTTGCGCTGAGACAGATACTAATTACAAAGGAATTAGCAGAAGGACATTCGCAAAATGTCAAGCTATCTTCAACAAGCAAAATCAATCGTCCGTCGCAGCAGATATGGTTAAACAAAGTCTTGGAAAATACTTAAAAGTTCCAAACGCTACAAGGTAATAATTAGTGATTGATATTAATGAGAAATAATTATATCAATACTTTTATGTGTTACAACTTAGAGCTTAGAGCCAATATATTTTGTAAATATATTTATGCTTCCCTATCTGAATTATCTTCTAATAATTCTAATAATAAAAAAAGAAGTATGCAAAAAATGAGCCCAATCGGTTAATATTAACACGTGTCTTGGAATTTTCTATTGTTTTTTTATGGGAACAACATTTTTTCGTTTTTCTTCATGTTTTTTTGGCCACTCTAATGCATATATGTTATACCAAATTGACAATTACGTTTTCTATGTATAAACTATTTATGAAAGTTTCTTGGTTTTTTGTTGTTGTACATGGTTCTGGTTTTTATACTTTTTACTATTTATTTGCATGTAATTTAGGTGGAATTCATTCTACGATGCTATAGTGGAGGTAACAGACAATATTAAACAAGTGAACGCTCTAGCTTCTTCCTTAAATATTCCCACTTTAACTTCTAACGAAATTGATTTCCTTAAAGAATTCTTTCTTCTTTCTGCCGTAATACCCATCCATAAAAAGGGGTCCACACGAAAGTGCCAAAATTATCGCACAATATCTCTGATATCCCATGCCAGCAAGGTACTACTTAGAATAATCGACCGTAGATTGCAGCAGTATCTGTCTCACCAAATCCCTCCTGAACAAGCCGGATTCGTTGAAGGCAGAGGAACCAGAGATCAAATATTTAACATCCGCCAACTGATAGAAAAAGCACGCGAATTTAATACGCCTATGTTCCTGTGCTTCATAGACTACAAGAAAGCGTTCGACTGTGTAAGATGGAAAGACCTATGGAAAGTGCTAAGAGAGATGGGAGTCCCGGATCATTTAGTGACCCTGATAAGCAATTTATACAAGGAGAGTGCGGCTGTCATTAAGCTGGAGAACAAAAAATCGAAACCCTTTAAAACACATAAAGGGGTACGGCAGGGCTGCATATTGTCACCCAGGTTATTCAACGTCTACGGCGAATATATAATGAGACGCGCCCTGGAAGGAAACAACGGGGGAATAATAATCAACGGCAAAAACTTGAATAATCTCCGATACGCTGATGACACCACCTTAATAGCGAAAAACGAAGAGGAACTGACCAAAATGCTGGAATTAGTTACCAAGGAAAGCAATGAAGTAGGTCTACATATCAACCTGGAGAAGACCAAACTCATGGTGATTGACAGGGGCAACACGATACAACGGAACAATGTACGCCCAGACATGGAAACGGTCAATGAGTTCATCTACTTGGGATCCTTAATCTCCAACACAGGAGGAAGCGAAGCAAAGATAAGAAGGCGTATAGCAATGTCGCGAACAGCCTTGACGAACCTCAGGAGAATATGGGTAGACAAACAAATAACAATAAACACATAAAGATAGCCCTGGTGAGATCCCTGGTGTTCTCTATATTCTCATACGGAGCGGAGACATGGACCATTAAGGCGACGGACAGGCACCGCATAGATGCGTTTGAAATGTGGTGCTGGAGACGGATGCTGGGCATCCCTTGGACGGCAAGAAGAACGAACGTGTCAATTCTTAATGAGCTGAACATCACCGACCGACTGTCCACTATTTGCCGCAGACGAGTTCTCCAATACTTTGGTCACATCACACGCAGAAACCAGGACAATCTTGAAAAACTGATTGTACAGGGGAAAGTTGAGGAGAAGAGACCAAGAGGCCGTTCTCCATCGCGCTGGCTGCAAGGAGAAAAAGTAGAGGACATTATAACCCAAATGTCCGTTGAAAATACTGCAACAACATCGAGCCAACACTCATCGCAAATATCTGATAAAATAATCGCTACTACTAGTTCTGCTGAAATACTTAATTCCAAAAGTGATCTGCTGCAGAAACATCCCGAACAGTTTTCAACGTTTTCCTCCTCTACACAGCAATTGTCTCAATCAGAAGTGAATGTAAACTTATTCTCGGTAAAATTTTTACATTCTTGGATATGAATTTAAAATTGAGATTTTTTGTGTATTTTCTCTGAAACAGTTTTTCTTTATTTCTCTTTTTTTTTATTTTTAGCGCTATGGAACTGTAGAGAAAACACTTGAAAACCATGTGCAAGGTGCCTCTATATTGAAAGCTGCACATAAAGACTCTTTTAATGAGTCCGATAGAAGAGCTCTCGTGCGTATTGTCGTGGCTGAGCTTATTTCAGCACAAAACAATAATTAGTAAGTAGATATTTCTTAGTAAGTAGTAACTTCTTCATTTGAGCTCTATCATAATAGTGCATGAAATGTAATGGCATTTTATTTTAGCTATCCTCCGGATAAAACAAAAATATTACTTGCAAGTGCCATTGTTTCTGAATTCCCCCTACTAAAAAATAATGTGAAAGGATGTAAAGGATATGTAAGTTTAATAGAATGATATTCAGTAATATTTATCACGAATCCCGTGTGGGGTTGCTAGTCCCCCATCGGGCGCCTCCCCAGGTGGCGGATTGGGGAATGCTCACCGGCTTGCCGGAGGGTACCGGGGAAATTAAATACCCGGGGTGGACCAAAACTAGCAGAGCAGGCAATGCATAAAACGATTACGGAGAAAACTACCCCAGGTGGCAGCCCGAGTATCAACTCGGAAAATCCACCCTCCTCGAAGGCAGGCCTCACGGATTCTGGGGGAGGCCAATCATTGCTTACTTACTATCCTGATCATTCCGATCAGCAGAGAAAATTGGAGACAGCAACCACAATAGAAGAATCATCCATCAGGGAAGAAAACGAGAAGCTTCGAGCTAAAATAAGTGAAATAGAGATCTTTTGTGCAGAAATGAAGAAGGAGATTTATATGCTCAAAACGGAAAATGGTATGCTAAAAAAGCTACAAAATGATTATAATAATAACGGCTAGGCCCTAGAAAACGGTAAGCCTATAGGGAAAGATACGAACGATCTAAAGCAACTATCAAGTACTCTCATAGAAGAATGTACTAACAAAAATACTGACACGGTGCAGGAGTACCGCACGGATGAAGAGGATTTAGCTTGGGAAACATCTGATGGCCCAACAACAAAAAGACCCTCTAAAAAACGAAAAGCTGTATCCTCCCCAGAAGATTTAGCTGAACTTAAAAAGGATAAATCAAGAGAAAAGAAGATAACCCAGAATAAAGATCAAGGGATAAGGGAGTCTGCCCTTATGCTGGTGCTGACAAAACCGTGGGTAAGAAAAAGGCTAAATTCCCAAGGTCTAGATATCTTACAAGGAGATAAACATATTTTTATGGGACATTTATTGCCTACATTAGTATCAATCGAAGAGCATTTAAATAAAAAACTAAGTGAGGTGCTTTATGTAAAACCATTAGCAAATGCTCTCCTGAAAGGTATTCGCAAAAGGTTTGTATTTGTAACAATTATGATATAATGACAAAGAATAGTATATAGATTAGCAAATGTGTGCTTCACTGGATTTAGAAAATTAATCGATGATATTTGGTCAATTTTTACCTAATCGATAGTTTTATCATGAAACTTTCATAAGTATTTCAACTCCAAGTTCAGCGAATCTGACATCAAACTGAATTTTTAATTGAAATATTTGTAAAACTATTCATATACAAGAGATAAAAATTATCAAATACGTCATTGATTAATTTGATTGTTATTCTCTTTACACTATACAATATAAAAAGTATATCAATATTTTTTCAGATTTCACCATCTCTATAAGTACAACAATCTGAGGATTGCTGCCTGCTTGATACCACAATTTAAATTGCACTGGTTACAAGATGAAAACGAAAAAAAAAGAGGTTCTCGAACTTTTAAAATCGAGTGTTCAAGAGAACATAAAAAATGCAGAAGTTAATTCAAGTACATCCAAAGAACAGAAGGTCTTACGCAAAACCGACGATTTTTTTATATTTAATAACACGCTGGACCAGAACCGAAACGAAAAATTTGTTACAGCATGCCGATGTCATGCGCGAGACTCCTCCAGCGACTTACATTAATTTTATTCATGAGGTACGTGATTTGTGTATGTGCACGTTTTTTTATAATTTATTTTGTTCAATTTTTACAGCATGCCGATGTCATTCGCGAGGAGGCGCCTCCTCCAGCAACGTATTTTAATTTTATTCCTGAGGTACGTAATTTGTGTGTGTGTGATTTTTTAAAATAATTTATTTTGTGTAATTTTTACAGCATGCTGATGTCAGCCGCGAGGAGAGGACTTTTGAAAGATATTTTAATTTCACTCCATTTAAGATACGTGATTTGTGTGTATTATATGTTTTATAAAAATAATTTTTATAATTTAATTTTTTCAGTGGGTAGTAGACGTTCCGGAAATGGGGACGCTACATATTTACGACACTGCAGAGTGGGAGATGCAGCTGTACGGGGAGACATACGTAGTCTTCCGCCAGCCGAAGTATTCAAACCTGTCGCTATTAAATTCTAAAAGCTCCAATAGTGTTAAAATTCATACATTTATACGCAGTTTTAAACGAGTTCGCGATACAACACGATCATAATGCCGGCAATAATATGGAAACATTTTGTTAAACGAGGCGAATTGCAAGTAGACTGCCGTCATTGTCCCATAACAATTAAAGCAAATAGTAGAACTATAATATGATATATGAGATATCATATGCAACGTAGTCATGAAGACTTTGCCGAACAGCGTATACGCAGTTTGAAAAAGAAAAAAAAAACAAATATACAAAGTATATTTTTTATTTTATATATTGACAAACCATAATCTATATATTATAGATTATGGGAAGGTATAGTATATCTAACTATATTTATTGTTAATTGTATCCATAATTTTTCAAAACATTATACAGTTTTTTTTATAATTTATTTTTCAGTGGATCTTTACGACTGATATAAAAGTCCAAGGATATATCAATAATCACATATCATATATCAATAACAAGCTGCAAGCAGAGATACAAGAGGAGAGGCTGTGGCGAGTGGCGACACAACAAAAAATTAGACTTAACAAAAAAAAAAATGCCGCCGATATAAGATAATGTTGACAAAAAAAATTGAGAGAAACTTCTATCATCGGTAAGACGCGCTCCGATATATTCTTTCTTTTTTTTTTTTCAGATCTTTTTACGACTGATATAAAAATGCAAGGATATATTAATAACAAGCTGCAAGCAGAGATACAAGAGGAGAGGCTGTGGCAAGTGGCAACACAACAAAAAATTAGACTTAACAAAAAAATGCCGCCGACATAACCATTTTTGAAATATTTTATTAAAATATTTCAAAAAATGATTTACAAGAAATATTTCATGCTGTGTGGGTAACAAATTATTTTATGAATTTATATCCATAACGAATATTTTATAACGATTATAATTTTTATACTTTCATAGATTATGTTTAAATGTGTGCTGTAAATTTTTTTTCAATATGTACATAAGAATATTACATTTTATTCTTATATACACATAAGAATAATATTTTATCATTAAGTAGAAATAATTGTTTGTTCCGCCAATAATGATTAAAAAAGAAATGTTTATTATTTTCGATGATAATTGGGCAGAATGTAACATATGTAAGAGACATGTATAAATACTATGATGAACGATGATAAAAATAGTTTTTCAATACTCGACACTTCCTTGACACTCGAAAGGGCAAATATAAGATTACCATTTTATCAAATTTATGCATATTTTTATAATTGTCAAAAAGTAAACGGACATTTCATACAAAATATATCTACATTAGCTTTCATTATTAAGAAAGAATATTCCACTATTATGGGGTAATAGGGGGTACACCATTAAACACTAAAATCAATTTAAGTAGTGTATATATATATATATATATACATATATATATGTATATATGTATATATAAAATAAAAATGTAGAAAATGACCAACGCCAAACTTAAGGACCGAGGAAGAAAAGAATGAGAAATACGGGCCGATTGACGCAGTCCTCCCGGAAGAACATCAAGACACGTACAGGATACTTCTGGATAGCGCGTGCATCCGGGATCCTGAAGAAGAGAACGGTATGGTGCTGACTCCACCTGGCCACGGACAAATGTGCCTGGCTTGTTACCTAGATCACCTGCCGCCGCTCGAAGTTGACGAGAGGACACCAGAAGTGGAGGGGTTCGAGATAAAAAGAGGTTACCACTCCCTAAGTTCGCCGCGACACGGCCTCCCGCCAGCAGCAACAAAGATCGATTACTCCGAATACGACGAAGTGATAATGGGCCTAAGACCGGCCCGACAGTCCGGTACGGACACGTCGGATCAAGTTTCGACGCAGTGCGTTCAAGTTCGAGCAAGGTCGACTATTTTGGAGACTCAAAATGTATACGCGCGAGCGATTGGAAACTCTCACGCTACCTCAACTACAAGAAGAGCTACGCAGTCAAGGGTTTCAGACTGTGCCCGACGATCACGATCGGTGCATGGATCAACTCATAGACATGGCGGGAAAAAAAGCTCGTTCAGAGGCATCAGCCACTTTTGAAAGGCAACAAGGTTTCGGTTCTTCCACACCGGCTAATCACACGTTGCCGCCGTTTCTTAGGCGGGCGGATGAAACAGATCCCTCAATGACACCTCAACCAGGTTCAAGTAGAGATCCAGTGATCTCTCTGCCGCGACTGCATCGAGGAGTTCTTCATGCAGAAGGAGAGATTCATAATGGCACAAGCGACCCGCGTAAATTTAGAGATAGAAGTGCAGAAAAGATATTGAGAAAAGAAAAACGCGAAACACTACCGTGTCTCTTGATATACATATTTTGTGCAGTCATCAAGTTTATTTTTTGTAATATATTGCGTAAAAATGACCGATTATTTTGAGGACATATTGGATGACGAAGAAGAACACGTATTAACGGATGATAGTGACTACGGAAGTGATAACGACGATGACTGCAAAGAAGTTATCAATAAAATAGTGTCGCGTCCGGAAATTTTAGCGCTAAGTGAACGCACAAAGTGTTGCGCCATTTACTTACACTACACAGACGGATCACAGAAAGATTGTGCTTCATGCATGATCGGATACGCAGACACTGAATTTGACCACATATATGCCGTTCGAAGACATATAACCGGGCAGTACGCATTACGCGGTCGTTTCTGCAGCAGAGAGCCACATTACACGATATTTCCATGCAATATATGTCCTATTTGCACGAAATAGGACATTGCATGGAAATATGAAGCCTCGTGAAATATCAACGCAAAACGTAAGTATTACATTACATAAATTTTTCTAAATTTATTTTTAATAAATCATTTATCTATTTTATTTTTCTACAGTTTCAGAGGGCTGGTGAATCGTCTCCGATTGCTCGACACACGTATCTCGTGGAGAAAGTACTGCGCAGGAGGGGTGACGAGGGGTCTACGTGAAATGGCTGGGATTCGATGAATCACACAATTCATGGATACATAAGGACAATGTAATTTTACAGACGGTTCACATAAGGATTGTGCTTCATGCACGATTGGATACGATTACCATCTGTTTTTGTCACTACAAAACTTCCTTCATGATAAGAAATTGTCCTCAAGAGAAAATTGTGAAAATCGCTTAGTCGAGTTTTTTGCCAATAGGGACCAGGGCTTCTATGAGAGAGGCATCATGAAATTACCTTTGAAATGGCAACAAATTGTAGAACAAAACGGTGCATATTGACCCAAATCGAACAATCCTAACTATGTTAAATAAAGCCTTGAAATAAACGAAAAAATAATGGATTACTTTTTTCCCAACCTAATATAATTACTGCCCTTCTTTAATTTCACGAAATCGGCCAACCTGCCCCGCTATCGGGGGAGGTTAGTATATTCATTATTAATAGCATACATAATTTTTTTAAAAGTTTATACAGTTTTTTAATAATTTGTTTTTTTCAGAACATCACTTTATTCGATATAGTAGTGGAAGGCTACCTTAATAAAAGATTACAATGGTGGGTACAAGAGGAGAAGCGGTGGCGACGAGAAGACGTCAACCATTTATGTTTATGGTACGACACGCCAGAGGGTCGAGACATCGAGGCAATATATCATATCGAAGACGTGTTCTACCTAACACGTTTCTTCGGGCTCCAGCGAAGAGTTCTATGAGAAGCCTGACTGGGGAACATTATTTCAACACAAATCAACGTAAAGGGCTACGTTAATAAAGACTTACAAGCGTGGGCACAAGAGGAGAAGCGGTGACGACGAAAAAATATTAATCAATGCCTGCAATGTCAGACTAAGAAATTGGTTAAAGTAAAAACAAAACAGCCTATGTTAATCACCGACATTTTTCTTCTATCGAAAAAATATCAATGGATATAGTACGGCCTCTACCTAAAACCACAAAAGGAAACTCCTATATTTTGACAATTCATTGAATTGTCTGAAAGTAATAAAATCCAGATATCGAAAATATGAAAACTGTATTAACTAAGTTAAGAACAAATGTAAAACTCGAAAACGCGAGCGATAGTCAGTACGATCTCAACTCGCAAAGAACACGCAACCGAAGATTCTCAGCGATCATTTATAAGTGCGCAAGAGGTTAAGGTAAACACTAAATAAAACAATTATGTTATACATATATATATACATACATTCGATTTAAAATTAACACGAACACATATATACATAAAATAGTAATAAAATGAGACCATCAACACCGGATGAGAGAAGCGAAGAGGAGAGAAACAAACACTATGGGCCGATCGACGGAGTTCTCCCTGTGGAGCACCGGAATACGTATGGGATCCTCCTAGAAAGCGGGTGCATTCGCAACCCTGAGGAAGAAGAGGGGATTGGACATAACGTACCACGTATGACTTAAGGGGAAAGGTGTTACGTGCGAGCAAAATTTAACTCACTCTTAAAATAGCCAGGAATGTTAAAAGAGAGATATCGATATTGATTAATTATCCGATTTCTGATGGGGAAACGGTTGTCAGGCCGCGGTTCGTAGGGCATAGAATTACACCTAAAATAAAGCGTGTTATTCAATACGCATCACTATGAGTGATAATTCTATCGACAAGCAAGCGAGTAAACCTTGAAAGAAGGGGCTACTCAAAGCAATGAGAAGAGGCGAAACCGTAGAGGAAAGGGCTCTAAGTCCAAACAAGCTGAACTTTTTCGAAAGAAAAAGAACCAGGAGTTTGATACGGAACTGACCAAGAAGATTGAAAACATCAAAATATCTTTTGGTTATGTTTCGCGTGAATTGCTCGGAGACCGTATGCTGATTGCCGTCATTCGGAGTCAGATTAAAGTGCCCGTTGATGTGGATTGGTGATTTATGTTTACAGATATAGTTGAAGTTTTACACAATGCATGTAAAATCCCTACATCCAACGAGGCCACCGAAGATATCTTAGTCCAGTATGACGTTGAATCGCTCATGTGGGTTACAGCTTTACAGCTGGAGAGCAAATTATTTCATGCTCGATCGGGATCACAGTACTCTCCCAACCTCGACCGAGAGATGTGTTTTAGAGTTCAACGTACAGATCTGTTGCTGAGACGTACGATAATGCCATTAGCAGTTGTAGTTGAATTACGAGAGATAAGACCTTTCTTCTTCTTTAGGATACAAAGCAAAGAAGTGATGAGAAGCTTGCGCGGGGAATTCTCGCCACTTGAGTATAAATAGGCGCGAAAAATCATCGTACAGAGTTATTTTTCCTGTGCTCATAAGCTAATCTACCGACAGTTTTACACGAGCAAATTTATCAAGTTCTGACTTACACTTTAACTTCGACAAATCTTTAAATCAGGATCTTAACTACAATTGTAAACAAGAATTAAATCATATCAATTAAACCAGATTTTAAACAACTGTTGTAAACGTATTCTCACTGAATAAAGGTAATTTCAATTTTAATTCTCAAAACTAATTTTACTGTAATATCCTTTAATTTCACAACTTATTCGCACAGGATCTTATTGTTATACCTATACATCTAAACGTTCACAACTGTCGCTGCCAAAGAGCGTGGCAACAGTAATGTCCTGATATTCTTGTCGCTGCCAAAGAGTGTGGCAAAAGGAGATTTCCTTCCTTTACCTGTCGCTGCCAAAGAGTGTGGCAATAGGATTTCTTTTAATCCTCATTCATGCCCAGAAAAGAGGGCAAAAGATTCCAACTCAAAAGAATTAAATATCAGATTAAACAAGCTATACAATCAAATCAAGATCCTTTTCCATTCTTATTCAAATTAAAGAAATTAGAAAGTGAAATTCAAGACAATAAAACTCAAACCTTAATTCCATATAAATTAATCCCTTTGGATTTAATAGTAGATTTTCCAAATTTTCTAAATTTGAGGACGACAAGGAGACACCGGAGGTGGAGGAGTTCGAAATAAAAATGGGCTACCACTCCTTAAGTTCGTCGCAACACGGTCTCCCGCCAGCAACAAAGATCTGTTTTGCGCGGATAACGCTGTATCAGAAATTAGAAGCCCATGGTGTAGACTGCCAAAAATTAAACAACTGTCATCCAGCTGCCAAGTGAGGATGACAAGTGGCTACAATTTTACAACTATGGCAGGAAAGAACGAGTTCCGTTCATCGTATACACTGATCTAGAATGCATCCTGCAGAAGAAGGAGACGGACAAAGAAACGTCTATGTACGCCTATCAACATTACGAGGTATTCAGTATCGGATACTACATGCACTGCTCGTACGATGATTCATTATATCCATGATATATCGGTTTCATCCCGATAAGAATTGTGTCGTGTGGTTTGCCGAAGAACTCGAGAAAGTTCTGTCCGATAATGTTCGCATGACAGATTTAACGCAAGAGACGAATAGGAAAAGTTCAATGTCACGTAAGCGAAAAATCGTTCGCGCCGGACGATACGTGGGTACGCGATTATTGTCATCTGACCGATCGGTATAGAGGTTCCGCGCATTCAAATTGCAACTTAAATTATAAAGATTCACAATACATTCCTGTAGTATTTCACAATTTATCTGGCTTTACGATTCATATTTTATTATCAAAGAAATTGCTACTACGTTCGAAGGCAAAATAGATTTATTACCGATAACGAAGGAAAAGTACATTTCATTCACAAAGTACGTAAAAGACTACCGCCGAAAGATCAAAGTCACAAAATTGCGTAAAGCTACGGTTTATAAATTTGTATGGCTGTATGCCACTAAAATCACAAATACGGCTGAGATTGTAAATAAGCTTAAAAAAACAATCAACTATTTTTTGGAAATCCGCGAAGAATAATCTCAGATCTTGGCGCGGCGTTTACATCTAAGGTGTTTGCAGATTTTTGTACAACGGAAAATATAAATCATGTAACTAACTACAACCGGAGTTTCGCGTGTGAACACGATCAAGTAGAGCGCGTGAATCGAGTATAATTAATACCATTAACCAAACTTTCGGATCCTAAGCGTGAGGAGTGGTTTAAATTCCTTGATTTGGCTCAATTGTATTTGAATTGTGTGTCACAAAGAAGTATCTGTTTCATTTATTATCCGGAACTACTGCGCGTACGCGGGACGATCCTCAGATCCGAGAGTTATTGGAAAAGGAATGGGCTGATGACTGTGAAAATGGTCGAAACGACCTGCGTAAACAAGTGAAAGAATGAGTAGCGAAAATTTAGCGTGAAAATAGAGTAACTTTTGGGTTTTGTGATATATGGCATTGTTATTCGCGTAACATTTTATACCAATCAATTTTTGTCTTGGTTTATATGTAAAAATTTGGAAACTGTATATAAATATGTTTTTTACATTCTTGCTTCAAACTCTATGGGTGACATGACGAAATCTCCTTTGATGAAATATGCTCCATGTTAGTGCTACTCGATTTCCAAGTACTAGAATTTTTGCTCTTGATTTTAGCTTTCTTTCGATGTATCAAGCGATTAAAGTCAATAACTGAACTAATTTACACAAATATACAATTAATTGTGTATATATGTACCTTTTAAGCGTGTAATTCATATTAAAGAATTAAAAATGATACGCACAAGAAAATGATTTTTATTAGTTTTTCTTCGTCAACGTTCGTTTTTTAGGAAAACGAATGAGTTTCTGCGTTGGGTACTGTATTTTAAGAAGATGTAAAACTAAGAGAGAAGTCTACATTTTATTTGTAAATCGTGTGATTTTCATGCTTGTGTCATGTAACTTTGAATATTTCTTATCTAGAAAGTAAATCATAGATGTTACAAAATTAAATCGATCGTGAAGTTCAAGTTTTAACAATAAAGAAAGAGAGAGAGAAGAAATTTTTGTGATGTTTTTAGATGTGTGTTCCCTGAAATATAATCTCTGTTTCATAATTTCTTTCTCTTATCACTGCAAAAACGTTTACCGTATCTGAAAGATGGTATTGCAAAAACTCCCTGTTAACTTTAACGGAGTCGATAAACGACGTGTATCCCGCTAAATGTAAATAACGCATAGTAAGCTTTTCATTTTCGGGCATCTCTGCAATCCACATTCAATAAAATTTTTTAGTTTCGATCTTTCTCCTTTGTAACAGCACATTACGTGTTTTGTTATTTTTGTAAAATGAGATATATATGCGCTAAGATTCGTACGATTTGCGCATAGGAACCCTATCAAGTTATAGATATTAGATAAGTTACTGCTCGTAGTTATTTATTATATAACGTTCACAAAGAACAAGAAAAGAATTATTACCTCCAACCTAAAATAGAAATTGTCAAATTGAATGATTTCACGCTCATATAATAGAATGCGTTTTCTTCATACCTAATCGATAAGCTGCACAAACCGAACAATAAGTCTGACGATAATTGTAATTTCTTTTTCTGCACGGTCTCGACAATATATGTCCTTTTTAAAATTAATATAAAATAATATTAATATAAAATTCTTGATAGAAATAAATCAGAAATTACGATATTTTATGTCCAAATTTACTTTTACTTAAGGTACTTAATTATACTTGAATTTTATAATTTTGATAGGACTGAATTTAATATTACATAACATAACGAGTTTAATATCCTGATATCGTATGCTAATATTACGTAATAAAGATAATATATTTTATATACAAAATAATACGTTTTAATATAGCATACATAATTTCGATATAACTTATAGCGAATTCGGGCGCTTGCACCACTAAAGCTTGTTCTTAATCAATTATTGTATTTACAGATCATCTTAAATACTTCTTAATCTATAAAATGATTAGTACGGCATCCATATAAATGTTACAGATTGTTTTATTGGCTAAAAAGTTTTTAAATGTGTATTTAAGCTACTTTAAATATAAGAAGAATAACAGATTATAAACAAGCCTTAGTGCGCATTCAGTGTGCACTAGTGCAAGCGCCCGAATTCGATATTAATTATAAGTAAAATATAACATTTTGTTCATTACACCTACACATGCATTTTTATAAAAATATTATTCCTACATCTATTGCTCTACACACATTATTTTCCTATACATCTATTCTTATATTCTGGGGGGAAATCTGAAGAAGAGATCGAAGAGGGGATGAGAGATTCGTTTTCGGAGTTTCTGATAAATGGGAGGGAAGAGTTGAGGGAAATGATTAATCAGGTTTAGACGGATTCACTCTGTCAAGAGAGGAAGAAAATGGGTTGGTAACTCGCAGATTACTTAAAGTGTTTAAACATTCGCGGTATTTGAGATCTAAAAGCTCGCGTGCTTTACGAGCTTGCTTGTTCCGTCGATTCCGGCTGTGCTTGGCGGCCGATCGGGACTTTCGCTTTTTATATAAGAAATCGGCTGGAATTCTCGGGTCCACTATATATATAAAATTGATTTTGTTATTGATTGATTTAAACAGTTGCGAGTCAATTTTCTCTCGATCTCTTATGGGCATGTATCAATAGATTTGAAAATTATTACGATAACTAGCTTTGGCCCCTCGAAATGTTAGTGGTTTTCGGAAGCATTTTTGGCGAGGAACATGAAAGAAATAGTAAAAAAAATTTCCGAACCCGAGGTCTATCATTGTATAACGGTTCGGTTTTCAACTTTCTACGCGAACTGAGATTCACCCTCACCCTGTCTGCGGGGGAGAGGCGGTAGCCCTTCCCCCGCCTATATGTGTACTGTCTATATACACACAATCAAAGAATTATTTAAAAACTCATATTATTTATTTTTAACTTCAACACCGTATATCTCGAAAACTAACAGTTAGCCTTATAAGATCTATATAATTTTTTGTCTAGCGTAAAAAATACTACCAGAAACCATCAAATCAAGAGGCCAAAGTTATCGTAATCGTGCCCAGATTTGAGTTATTTGAGTTAATTGAGAATGCTACTGATCTAATCATCGATTTACTAACAATTAAGTAACACTACCCAAGTGTCACTCGCCGATTTTGTTTGAAACTGTGCACACATGTAGAACATCGAAAAATATTTGTGTCGTGTTTTTTTATTTGTTCTCATAAAGCGTTTTAATAGTAGAAACTATACTCGAAATATTGACATTCTCAACCTTATATATAACAACCTTTTAGGCCATATACGTTATCTTGAATGGTTTTTGCACCAGAGTACTATCACTAGGAGTTTTCAGGGTCGTTGATTAGGAATTCTCTTATTGGTCACATGATGCCATTGGAATCATGATACGTACTTCGTAAACAAAGTTTGAATTCCCGTTCTTTGCCGAACTCAGGAATAACCAACGTGGAGGTGACGAGCAAAACTATTCTTCTTTTATTTTACAATTTTTATTTTGCAATTTCTTATTTTACAATTTTTTAATTTTTTTTAGAATTTTTTTTTAAAGCAATCGCATGTATAATAACACATGTCTTAACTCTAGCTCGCCACACTTATTTTCGAGTCCTTAATTCGCTACACTCCGGTTCGTGAGACTGCTCGACTTTGTCGCGTTGTCATTTTCATTCTAATTAATATTTTTAAACTTGTACTGTAGAAATTGAAAATACAGACTTTGAATAAGATGTTTATGATAATATCATGTCAAGAAAATGATTTGAATTTAAGCTGAACTTATAAGGAAACTAGAAAATTATGTTATTTATGTGACAACTATAGAAAGCCGAAAATCGTTCAGCGATTCACTAAACCGGAGTGTGGTGAGCTAGAGTTAAGACATGTGTTATTATACATACGATTACCTTGAAAAAAAATTCTAAAGAAAATTAAAAAATTGTAAAATAAAAAATTGTAAAATAAAAAATTGTAAAATAAAAAAGAAACAATTTTGCTCGTCACCTCCACGTTGGGTATTCCTGGGTTCGGGAAGAACAGGAATTTAAACTTTGTTCACGAAGTACGTATATCATGATTCCAATAGCATCACGCGTCACTAATAAAAGAATTCCTAATCAACGACCCTGAAAACTCCTAGAGATAGTATTTTGGTGCAAAAACCATTCAAGATAACTACACGTGACCACATATATAAATAAATAATAAATAAATGTTTAAGACATTTTTTATGAAGCACTGATATTGTTTAAATGAAACAATAGTATCATTTACGCGATAGAGAATATGTCTTTCGTTTCAAACAATTGTTTTATTTAAGACGAAGATATATATTCTTTGAAAAATCAAACACTCGTAATCATTGATCGAAATATTAGTTTGTTTTGGACCATTCCAATCATGAAATTTGTTTAGATACAATAAAATTTATTAAATCCAAAGAATCTCTTTTCTCTGTGCAGTTTAAAAAAAAAACAGCGAGTGACACTTGAGTAGTGTTACTTGTAAGTTAACCCGCGATAGCAGCTAGGAAAGAAGTTGGAAATCGTAGATCATAGAAATAAAAAAAGAAAATAATATAAGTGGTGAATAATGTCCAGATATTCGAGAGTTCGATGCCCTACTTTAATAAGGAGAAAAGAAATAGAAGTAATTTATAAGACTTACTACTTGTTGAAATCTTTGATAGTTTCTTTGATTTGGATTCTCGAATACTTGGAACTTGGCGGTTCGCTCCTTGGTTTTTGGCTTCGGAATGGATAAACTTTCCTAAGTGCAGTGCCCAGAATCAAGCCTTCTACCTGCAATTATTGATTAACATGTAAAAATGCAAATTATACACTTGAATAACTGATTAACGATTATTGGATCAACGATTAATTCCAGAATAGCGATATTGGAAAAACTTGCAAAAACCTATTTAGCTCTTTGTTGCATAAATTTTTCTGTTAAACATATTTAGTTAAATTTTAGTATATAGAGGTTTTTGGGGTTGCTAATTGCAAATCTGAAATTTAATAAATTAAAATTGTGCACTTAATATATGGCAGCACAACTGAACAAAATTAACTATAGTTTATTATTTAAATATAAATTTTTTTTATACGTATAAAAGTTTTTTAAACTTCTATTTTAAATCTGCAGTCAAAATTTCAAAATAGCAGATCGAGTAGCAGATCCAATATAAAAGAAATTTTTGCTGCTTTTTAACGAAAAGATTTAATATATATAAATTTAAAAAAATATATATATACCACAAATATAAGTTAAGTATAAATAATTTTTTAAAATTCTTACAAGAGAATCTTGCGAAGTATGAAATATTCTGCTGGTAATAAAATTTTATTTTAGAAATGATAGATGCATTTTGTTTTGTGCTCGGCCGGAGATTTCGGAGCGCGATTTATGCCGGCACCACTCAGAAAGAGCGCGAAACGAGGGGAGAGCTGCGGATGAGAGAACGACGTCGGCAACCGGTATTGATTTGTACCGGAAACTCGTTGTGAATTTCACGGACACTGTCGTAGTTCGAATCGCTCGGAAATCTTGAGTCGTCGGTTGTCTGCCGCAAACGCGAGACGGAGATCTTGCCGAGCATCGACTTGATGCCCTTACGACGGAAATCTTGCGGTCGAACGGAGATCTTGTCCGCGAGACAGACGACGAGCGCGAACGCGACTACGCGACACGATGACAGTGATCGGAGACGAGCTCACTTGGTGAGCAGGATGATCACTCTCGTAGATTGCGTTTTAGCGCCCGTAGCGACTCAAAATCTGATGTCGTACTTATCCCGGTTGAACGGGTGAGCACGCGCGAATCGTCACTATCGCGATTTAAAGAATGTGGAGTCCCTTGACACTCACGCACTTTGGTGAAATTATTGGGCGGCGATGCCGCACACGAATCGGTGAAGAAACCACGCACACAGAATGTTTACCGTTATGCCGAAATCACTTGATTTGGAGACGTGCGAAACGAGTCTGTCTCGAGGTCGTTCTCTTCCGCCGGGAGGGTTAGGTTTCCTTCTCGAGAGATGGAAACGGGGCAGAGATCCGGAACGCGGCGCTCTCTGATTGATCCGACGATTAACGGAGTTGCGCTGTGGGCACAATTTTCGCGAACAAGGACACTGCGCGTGTCTGGAGTTGCACCGTGCTCCGATTCTCGACAATGCCAATGCCGGCATGCGCGCAATACTGTGCCTGTGCTGCCTGTGCGTGGGGCGGCGCGATCGACGCGTGATCGACTACGCGGGGCGGCGTGCGGCCTGCGGCGTCCGGCGTGATCGACAACCCCGTGCGGATCGAATCCGCGCCACGACGCCACGAGACTGACGGCAGGCACGTAGCAGTCAGTCTCGCGGCCCGATTACATCGAAAATATGTTCGATCCTTAACAATATATAAATATACCGCAAATATAAGTTAAATATAAATAATTTTTCAAAATTCTTACAAGAGAATCTTGCAAAGTATGAAATTCCACTGGTAATAAAATTGTATTTTAGAAATGATAGATGCATTTAGTTTTATCAGCGGTAGAGCAAAAAAAAAAAAACGGAAAAATAATAACATATTTTTCACAAGTACGTAATACATGTTGTTTATGTACACGTATGTACAAGTTTTACAATTAGAAACATAAACGATATCAAATATGTTACACAAATCAATTGTGAAATAAGTAAGAACATAGAAAAACTGCGAAGAAATAGGTGTCCTTAAATAAGGACACTATGCACAACAAATGTTTAAAGCTTCAACGTATGTTTTCAATGTTGAATGTTACGTCGGTCTACAAATTGATGCCGAGTTTGAAATAAAGTTTAGCGGTTTGTTATTTTATAAGTGGGATAGGTCTTAGGAAGAACAGAGAGAAAATGTTAGACATTTTTGCATGCAAATTTTCGTTAAAGTTATTGTTGAATTTATGTAGAGTATTAGTAAGTCCTATAGAAAGAGCATATGCGTCCGTTCTTTTTGTGTATACTTAATATGACAATTATTTCATATAATTCACTGTAGGTGATCATTAGAGTAGTTGCAATATTTAGCTGGAAAATTCGAGCTTTTTTACATCCCGACGTTAAATGATTTAGAAAGCATTTCACACAACAAAGTTTTTTTATAGCAGTTGACCGAAGTGTATCCAAACAATTGAAAAAGATAACATTGCAAAATGTTCTTTCTATATTAATAAATTTGTCTCAGTAGACTTTAGAATTAAAAAGATATATATAATTTTCCGTAATTGAGACAAAAAAAATTAGCGCTTAAATTGATTTTATACATGACGTATAAGTCTGTTCAGCGTTAATTTGAATATTATAAATTAATTATATAAATTCGTTGCATCGGTTTCTTTATTGCTATTACCTGGTTTAGAAGCCCACCTCATGTTATTTTTATGTTCTTTCTGTTGAGATATATAGATTTCACTGGAATAAGCGTGAGCCACGTGTTAAAGTGAACGAGAAAAATGAACACTTTATTGAGTCACGTTTCACACAGAAATAGAAAATATAGTTCTAGCAGTATTCGTACAAATTTAGGGAATAGTTTACTCCAAAACAGTATAAAGAATAAACGTCGATTGCGCCGATTTCAGCCGATCTTAATTTTACTTCTCGCCGAACCGTTACACGTGTTCGCTTTTCGACTTCGCGCAGGCAAGTAAATAGATTCGAACGAAGATGAAGTATCGTTCTTACAGAGTGCGCAACTTGCCGGTTACATTTAGGCTGGTATTCATGGCTGCGTTCAGATTCCCCACCCGAATGCTAAAAATCCTCTATAGTATGTTATGTGTTATATGCACTATAGATTTTCAGCACCCAGGTAGGGAATCGGAATGCACTCTATAGGATGGGTTCGGGGAGCGCGCTTTTAGCGCTATGAGCGTGCTCTGTCCTTGTTCAACTTTCAGTAAGTAACAGAGATAGAATGACGTTGTCCGCGCTAATAGCGTCTCCCCAGTCCCCGAACGCACCTATAGTCAGATCTTATTTCACGACCGACGCTAGCATCCCGCCACACTCTTGGTGGAATTTGTTAACTTATACAACGAGCAATAAATTCAGGATCAAATATGTAAGAGCAATAAATAATAGAATCAATGTAACACCAAAATTAATTCAGCAAATAATTTTGTAAACATTACTTTATTCTTGTCGTAACGCTAGAACCGCCACTCTTGGCGGAATTTATTAAGTCAAACAACGAGCAATAAATTCCGAATTGGATATTTTGAGAGCAATAAATTATAGAATCAATTTAATACCAGAACCAACACAGCAAATAATCTTTTAAACATATACTTGTTTACTCTTGTGACGCTAACACGTGACGCCATACTCTTGGTGGATTTTGTTAATTTTAACAACGAGCAATAAATTCCGAAGTAACATATTTTACGAGTATTTGGTTGGAAAAACAGTTTAATGTTAAACTTATAAGTTTAACTTTCTATTTTCGATCGTTTTGTTGTTAGCGTTCTCGTCGTTGTCGTTCAATTCTGCGGCACCCGAGAGACATTAGAATCGATTGCATGTAAAAAAAAATTTACCTTATGCAGTAGAATTTCTCCCTCGTGGAATTTTATAACCATGCAGCAGTAAGTATAACCTTTGCAGGGCAACCGTAATAAGTCAGAAATCTTGAAGATTTTCCTCCGAGCTAGAGGGACGTCCAGAGATGAATCGATGGAGGATTTCACCTTACCGTGCAAGCGATCTTTGTCTTCAATAAGTCACCAAGTCAAGTACAAAATCCAAGATAGAAAATATACTTGTTATAAACCGGCACTGCAAACTCTCCACGTGCGAACCCGAGGATGTCTCACCGCAGAATGAGAGAGTGGAGATGGGTTTCGTTACTTTCGTTATGGATGTGTTTTCCGCTTTTGGCGAGCTAAGGTTTTTGATTGGTAGGATTTTTTCACGTGACACAAGTTTGGTCCTGCATCTACGGCTGCCCATTGGTGAATTCAAAGTTGGGTCCTGACCATTCCGGTTTTTGCTGGGTGAGCTACCGCTCCTTCCAGTGCCTCATTGGTCGCGTTCAGCAGACTAAACTGCTCAATAGCAGTCGAACGTAATTGGCTCTTACTTTTAGAACCAACCAATCAACGCAGTGTGTTGATAGAGCGAACTCAACAGTTGTGTCTGCTGAACGTGCCCATTGTGTTCTCCCCTATTCACTCCCTCTTTTATTGTTAAAAGTTGCCGACTGACCTGGATCTCTGGGTTATTTCGGAATTTTTCTGGAAACACACAGTAAAAAATTTTATGTATTTTTGTTAAAAATGGACCTTGTTAAAGTTTTTGTGTTAAAAATCTAACATGCTTATGTGTTGGTTTAACTAATTATGTTATCTTGTTTTCTTTGTGTTAAATTCATATTTAAGTAAATCAAATGTTAAAATAACACATTTTATATTTAATCGTAAGGTTAACATAAAAATAATGTAGTTTTGTTAAAAAAATATCCTTTTCATTTATATTTAACATTATACAGATGTCTGTTGTACATACAATTTTCGTTCACATATTATCAAACTTTTTTTTATTTTGTGTTAAATTATGGACATATAATATTTGTGTCATAATTTGACACGTTCACATTATGTTAAGTTAATACAAAAATTTAAGTGGACTGTTTGGGACATGTGATTTATGTTATATTTAACACACATTTTCTTACTGTGCAGAAATAAAAATGTACTTTTTTTGTCAGAACTACGTGTCTAAAGCCTTGTGTCCGATGCTAGAAATCGCTTCGAAATCTCGGAGACGGAGAAAGAATTAACCAATCGCATTGGTCAATTGGCCGAATTGTTCAAATAAAATTGGTCAATTCTTTCTCCGTTCGAGATCTCGGAGCGATTCCCTAGTATCGTGGACACAAGGCTTTACTAATGGTCTAGAACAAATAGAAAGTTCCAGTAACATTTTTTGTATAAGGATTACAGAAATGTTAGACTCACGTCGCAAACTCCGTTTTTCGATAAGACACTACCCAGGCAATATTTTTTTGCCGGTCTAGACAGATATACCTTTTTATTAAGATTTTCTTTGAAACTAAAAGCCTTTGGCATACGACGACGCCGAGATTGTTGCCGCGGATCAGACGAAATTGATAAAAACTTTGTCTCATCTGCTTTAACTGCTTTAACTGTTTGAATTTTGTCGTCTAGAAGGTTTCTCTCTCGGTTTTATCTTATTTACGTGAAATAAACATATCGCTCATTTGCTACAACAATAACATAACTCAAAAATTTTTGAACTGTTTGCAAAAGAAGGGTGAAAATTCAATATACTGAATAAAAAGCTAATATATATATTTCGCATTTTTGTTCCTCTACAATCAGTTATTGCACCAAAATCGCATTTAAAAGTATAATATTAAAATTTTTAATGATATAAAGCATTCAAACTTATTTTTTTGGAAAATTTTGTTTTCTGAGTTATGTCATTGTTGTAGCAAATAAGCGATATAGAAAAAAGGAACGTGTCGATATCATAGCCCGCTTGCTGGCAATCGTTAACAATTTCGTCAGTTTTAGTTTACTTCTTATCCTAAAAATTAATTTCGTTAGATTTTTGCGAAACAAAGAAATTTGTGGAATCCACAGGACATAACATTTATATTTTTTAAAGACATTATCAGCGGGATGTCATTACTGTAGCTAATAATTTTTAAAATTATTATTTGATTATTTGAGTATTAGAAGTAACATCTTGCTCATTATTTATGGTCTCTTTCAAGAATCGCTTTAATAATACTTAAATAAATCCGTTTCTAAAGTTTGGTTGATAATAAAGCGATAAAAATGACAAAACTTTATAAAATTATCTTGTTAAAGAACAATAAAAAAAGATGTTAAATTCTTTCGACAAAATGTATATTGTGTACAAAAATGTGTTGATACAAATTTTAATTCAAATTGTGATACATGCACTTATCATTAAATATATTAAAACTATTTGAAAAATAAAATCCACCCTATTTGATCAAGAGTGTTTATGCAAATAAATTTGTTAAGAGTCGAGATGTCATGTCATTTCACCTGAGGAAGCGACGGGTATTTTGCGCTACATGAGGATGAACATTATCTTGCATAAGCAAGAATCTTCATTCAATTCTATTATGCATTGGAGCACACGCGGACGGCACGTACGGCACGGTGTCATCGACGGTTCGGTCTTCAAGCTTTACGACAGTTAAGCCCCTTGCACAATGCCAGGCAACAGGCAATAGGAACAGGAAATAACCAAAAAATCGTTAATTACAACCTAAAAAATTCGAATGCTATGATTGGTTGGCAACAGGCAATAGGCACAGAATTTCCAACGTGACGGAAACTCTGTGTCTATTGCCTGTGTCACTGTTTATTCTGCATTTATACATGATTTCTGATTTCTATTCCCTGTTCCTATTGCCTGTTGCCTGGCATTGTGCAAGGGGCTTTAGGGGATAATAGGCGTCTCTTCAACAAAAGAAACGACCCAACATGGGCATCTCCCAGCATTTTTCCCTAAGATTTCCTCTCTACATACTGCTTTCCAAAATGCAATAAAATGACGAAAAAATCGTAGATTAATTTTTAATATGCAGTTTTGAAGGGCAGGCTTTAAACTTTAAATTTATCTTAATTTTAGTTGCAAAAAAATTTGTGTAATTTAAACCATTTAGAGTGATTTAACTTCGCAAAATTTTTGATATTTAAATTTGTCTTGAATTTTCCACCTTGCGCGCGCGCGCGCTGCTTAACGTGTAAAAACATTTTTGAAGAAGATAAATTTATAAAGGTGAAAATAGAGACTCTTTAAAATGACTCCAGGAAGATTGTTGTACGATGTTTTCCACAAAAATGTAAGTTCAAAGATCGAACAATTTCTGCAGAAGTTTAGTGATCTTTTAATTTTACTGTTGAGTGTATAATAAAAATGACAAAACTTTTGTCAATTTTTTTGATAAAACATATTTTGTGTAAAAAAATATCTTGATACATGTTTTAATTCAAATTATGATGCATAATGCTTATTATTAGATATTAAAGTTTCCATCTATTCAAAGAATAAAATCCACTCTATCCCATCGGAGTATTTATGCAAATAAAAGCCTGTTTTTTTTAGCTGAACTTCTTGCACGGTTGCACATTTATAATACATTAATAATAGAAAGTTTAGTGTTTAATTATTTATAAAAATAAAATTTATTTAGTAATTAAGGAAAATATTTTAATAACGACTTGGTGAAAGGTACGAAGGTTTCAGCATATTTCTGATATAGGGACGCTGTTGAGGCACAGCATTACACGTGTCATTGACAACTCGGACAGCTTTATGGCAGGGTCGACAGTCGGGGAGCGCACCGGACACAATAGTCAATGTTCTCGGGCGCTCGCCATAGATGCTGGTCAGAACACTCGTAGGGTTTTAGCCGGTAGGCTATGCATGCAGTATCGGTGGGCGATGTGCATGCATAGAATCCGGCACTCCCCCTGTCCTCTCCCCGGAGGGCAGGGGTGTCTTCCTCTTAAGTCCCTTGCACATAGGCAATAGCGATAGCGATAGCGACAGCAACAAGGTTGCCGACAAAGCTATACCTTTGTCGGCAACTTTGTCGCTATCGCTATCGCCTATTGTGCAAGGGGCTTTAGGGTCTACTGGGCAAACCGGGTTAGTCCCGGGATCCCAGTAGAAGATTTCCCTACGTAAAGAAAAGGGTCGACAGGGGACAATAAGCTTCACTTCAACAAAAGAACGACCCAACATCTGCATCTAATTGCTATCGTACAAGAATACGCTGTAACCGTTCACTTATAAAAGGACTTATAAAGTACTATAACGAAAAATGTACATAGCCTGAGATACTGCGGTGTCTCTTGGTAAGTTTAATGCCTGTTCTTTTTTTTTTTAGCTGAACTTCTTGCACAACTGTATCCTTTCATAAGTGAAAGGTTTATATAGCGTATTCTTTTACATTGCTGGGAATTAGATGCATATGTTGGGTCGTTTTTTGAAACCTATTATCCCTTAAGGGGGGATTCTACTGTAGTGGGTCAAAAAATCGATTTTTTTGCAGAAATAAATAGTATAAGGTTTCAAGAACATATTCCCAAAGCGTTATCGTCGAATTCGTAAAATTGACGAAACTATAGCCTCTTTAGTGAGACGCGCTTTGGATTGATACAGCAGAAGTACGCTGTACTGACTTCGCAGCGTCCTCGGCATTCTATCGTTGTGGGAACAAAAGATCCTTTATACCTGCCTAGACCCTCGACTATTTTGTTTGACCCTACATAAGTTTATATTTATGTGTTAGTATTTTTGTGTGTATGTGTGTGTGTGTGTGTGTGTGTGTGTGTGTGTGTGTGTGTGTGTGTGTGTGTGTGTGTGTGTGCAAAACTGGAAAGCACTAAAGAAGCTCGAACAGCCAAGAGAATGATGAAACAGGAGTTCTACGAGGAAGAGGAAGGCATTTTATATGGGCTCGGAATAGCGGATTGAGCATTATTTAACTGTAAGTATCGTGGAAACATCAAAATTTTAATTTCTTTATTCAACTGCGACTCTTTTGACCCGCCATATTGAATCCGCTATTTTTAATTTTAAAAATTTGATATCAGATTCGGATTCAGCGACCTCAAAAACTTTTACACTGAAATTTTCATGCATTTCTACGTGCTTTTTTGGCAAGAAAATAAACTTTAAACGCGTTTTTCTCAAAACTACTTTTTCCAACTTGGTGTGCAGGATAACTCAAAAAGTAATCAATCAAATAACTTTCGCCACGCACGATTCGATTCCTTACAATTTTCTCCAGGGATTATACCTACCGCTACTTTTTATTGTTTATTTATAACATTTTTATCAACAATAGAAGATTGATTTTTTGATGGAAAAAAATGTCACTTTTCTTACGATTGCTGTAACTTCTTCAATTTTTCATATTTTTATTTGCAAATAGGTATAATCCCTGCGTAATTGATTAAGCTTTAAGGAAAATTTTTGTTTTTTGCTTTCAGATAACTCAGCTCGTTGCTACATTGCACACCGATAACCGTTGCGCTACCGACAACCGTTGTGCCACAAAATTGTACGCCAACACAATAAAAATTAATGAAATTGAAAAAATATATATATTTTTTTCTTCTTTAAGAATGCCTCTTTATATCGTAAAAAAAATTAATCCAATATCACTTATAGTTTTCTTTAAAAAAATGTCCAAAAAATCATTATTTTTCGCCCGGCTACAGTAGAATCCCCCCTTAACTGTCGTAAATCTTGATGACCGGAGCCGTCGATGACACATGTAATGCTGTATTTTAAGAGCGTCCCTATATTAGAAATATGCTGGAATCATACCTTCCACTAAAACATTATTAAAATATTTTTCTTAATTACTAAATAAATTTTATTTTTATAAATAATTAAACTCTAAATTTTCTATTATTAATGTATTATTTATGTTTTATAATAATAATTGTGATAATAATATATATTATAATAATTAAAGTTTTGACAAGAGCTTTCCACATCATCGTGAGGTACAATTGTTGATGTTTTCTTTTAAGTGGTTTTCTCTATTTCCACTAAAGATCTATTCTGTATGTATAAACTGCAGAATTTTTGTTTTAAGCAAATCTTGTCGTCAGGTGACAGCTGTATGTGCCCAAATAAGTAATATATTTAATTTTTTGGTGTTTTTGATATAAAATCGCGTTTGTGTAGTTAGATTTCGATGCGTACTTTAATTCTGTAAAAGATTTTTGCAATTCTATAAAGCCAATTAAAAGATCCATCTAAAAACGATAATGTCAGTAAATCATACGGCTGCAGGATCCCCTTAAGTGTGATATACATAGTACATGATTTCTCGCACAGATATTGCTACATCGTTGAGTAGTAATATTATTAAATCAATCAAAATTTGCATATTTACATGCATGTTTCATGAAACTGCAATAGATGACATACGTAAAAAACTAAGGTATATAATAAGACAGAATTATATTGTCGAATTTATGTATCTTGTTTTGTTCATGAATCGTCTTTTGTAACATTATAAACATGTATACCTTAGTACATTGTAAATATGTCATAAAATTGGATTAATTTGATAACATCGATACATGTATCATGTACGCAAATTAATATATTAATTTATTATATTTCATTAAATTCAATTAATTACAACAAATATACATTAATATATATAATTTGCATACGTATAAGTATGTGTATATATAATACATAGACGTAAATTTATGTATATTAATTATATACTTTTCTGGATAACGCTTTAAATCTGTTCCGCTTGATAATAACAAATTTTATTTCGAAAACGGAAGTCAAAATCTCGATATTGTGTTTTAAATAAGTAATATTAAAAATGAAACAACAATAATTTCATTGTAATACCGATATAACAAGAAAATAATTCTGTTCTAACGAAGTTGATCAAAGAATTAAATATTGCAAGTTGGACCTCCTAAAGATGGACATATAAAGAAATCACTGTTTATACCAATCAATTTTTGTTTTAGTTATATTATTTGGTTATATAAAAATTCGGTTACGTATATAGGTATGTTTTTTAAACAATTTTAAATTCTTGCTTCAAATTTTGTGAGTGATATGACATATAATAAAATCTCTTTCATGAAATATGTTCCGTATCTTCGTGTTATTCGATTTCCAAGTATCAGAATTTTTGTTTTTTACTTACTTCGATATCTCAAGCGATTAAAGTCGACAATTGGTTATTATTTGCAAACAGTAGGCATTTGTGATTCTTTTTTATTTGGAAAAGACTCATATGCATGATGTTTGACTTAAGTCGATCATCCATCGACTATCAGATATAGATTTTATCATTTAATATGACATTAAAAGATAATTTTCAATGTTGCTAATTATTTTAAAATTAATTAACCTTAATCAATAATTTTATTAGCATTTCTCTAATTCAAATAAATGTACAATTGATAGTAGTAGAGTGTACATGTACTTTCCTAGCATATGTAATACATATTAAAGAATTAAAAATGATACGTTCACGGAAATTATTTTTATTAGTTTTCCATCCTTAGCGTTTGCCATCCGGAAAACGAGCGCGTTTCTCTGTGGTATGATGTATTCAAAGATCATGTAAAATAAAAAAATGTGTACCTTTCCTTTTCAAATTGTTTATTTTCAAGCATAGATGGGTAGCGACATAAAACAAGTACATAATAACGTTTTACATTTCGCCCAGGCGAGAAACTTAGTTTACCTTGATAAGAGTATTTTTTTTACTAAAACTTCAATTATGTTAAAAAGTCAAAGTCGGGAAGTTTAGTTTATAAAAGTAATGCATTATCATTTCCGTTTTCGTCTCTGAAGGGTAAATTGGAACCATTATTCAATAATTAACGCGATCGTTGCTATTTGCGTTACTTTTGCTTTTTCATAGAGAAAGCTTTGTTTTCGTAAAAAAAAATTTTTTTTTGTTTTTCTGAATGTGTTCAGAATGTTCTAAAACGTCGAAAAATTGCAATTTTAAAAAATGTCTGTATGTATGTATGTGTGTGTGTGTGTGTATGTGCCAAATTTACCGAAATTTCTATAACTTCCGCAAATATTGAGATATCGGGCTGTTTTTTTTTTTTAATCGATAGAGTATTATTCAAGGAAGGTTGGTATTGAATTTGGCGATGATCGGTAAAGGGGTTCTTTTTGAAAAAAATTTTGAATTTTTTTAGAAATGTCCGTTGTTGTTCTAACTTCCACAAATATTGAGATATCGGGCTGTTTTTTTTTTTTAATCGATAGAGTATCATTCAAGGAAGGTTGGTATTGAATTTGGCGATGATCGGTAAAGGGGTTCTTTTTTAAAAAAATTTTCAATTTTTTTAGAAATGTCCGTTGTTGTTCTAACTTCCACAAATATTGAGATATCGGGCTGTTTTAATTTTATTATATTCTTCAGTCTTTTCTACCCCTATTTCATACATAATACTTTAAGATTAGGTTGATTATCGGTATATCTAATAATCGGTAAAAAGGTTTTTTCTTTATAAAATTTTGAATTTTGCGAGGGTCGGTGAAAGGATAATTTTAAACCTTAGTTTACTCATTATTTGTCTCTTTCTAAGGGGGACAGTTAGACCATCTTAAGTCTCAATAATTGAGACTTTAAAAAATGATATGTTTTAGGATAATAAAAAAGTGTGCAAGTAGAAACTTGCACATTGCTTCCTCATAGTTTTTAAGTGTGCAAGTAGAAACTTGCACATTGCTTCCTCATAGTTTTTAAGTGTGCAAGTAGAAACCTTTGCTCACAAAGCCTACTCTATGAGGAAGCCCAAACAAATAAATACTAATAATTATACATCGAATAAAATAAAAGCTTCCTCATAGAGGAGCTTTGTGAGCGAAGGTTTCTACTTGAACACTTAAAAACTATGAGGAAGCAATGTGCAAGTTTCTACTTGCACACTTAAAAACTATGAGGAAGCAATGTGCAAGTTTCTACTTGCACACTTTTACTTTTTATCAGAAAGATAAGAATATATTTCAATTTTAAAATTAACCGAAAGCCATTTTCTATTTAAAATATGCGGTATCCCTTTTAGATGTTATATATTAATTTTAATACGTATTATTTATTTTTATATTGACATATGCTGCGTCATACAATTACTCATATACTGCAACATTCCAATCCTTTATTTATTTATAGCTATTTTAATACAAAATAGGTCTATGTAACAAATGGCTTGTACTTTGACATCAAATGTAAGCACTCTACTATAAGTGTAATGAAACGTGCAATGCTCTGCATAATATTAAGTATAACTATTCTGCATTTTATTTTCTGTTATTTTGCATACTCTTGTTATTTTTATATAAATAGTATATTGTGCACCAAGGGCCGAAAGTAGCGTTTTTCAGACGAGTGTGAAGTTTGCCGCCCGAGCCGAAGGCGAGGGCGGCAATCACACGAGTCTGAAAAAGCTTTCGACCCGAGGTGCACACGTTATTTTTCACAATGGCTTTACGGAAAGTTCGACTTCCATGCCTAGAGAGAGGCGAGAGTGACCAATTTCACGACAGGGCAGCAGTAGCGGGCGGAAAGTGAGCACTTTCCGCCCTAGGGCGGAAAGTACTCACTTTCCGCACGCTATGCCGCCCTGGCGTGAAATTGGTCACTGTCGTCCCTCTCTACAGGTATGGAAAGTCGAACTTTCCGTGAAGGTGTTGTGAAAAATGTTTTACCGGGTATATTTAAACAAAATTAAAACATTTCTGTTTATTCCTTTGACATTAGCTCTCTTGATTCAAAACGAACCTGTTTTCCATTAAGCACTAATAAATTTTTATTATTAAAAATTTATTGAAATTTATTTATTAAATTCTAATTCATTCTCTCGCCTGATTATATGCTTCTGACATTAATTGTCCATTTTCGAGAGTATAAATTCTCGCAGTTTAAATTCTTAGACTTGAAATTTTAAGAAATTATGCGCTTTCCGAGATTTTTTTTTGTTCTTCTTACCTTCTTACCTGATTGTATTTTCGTAATACTTTATCCATTTTTCAGAACTGAAACTTTAGAGAAACAAGAATGTAATAAGAAAGTAGAAAACGTTTTCAAAATACATAAATAATGTTTTAGCATAATACGTTATTAAAAATTTGTAAACACTTCTGCTAATTATACACAGTAAAAAATTTTGTGTCAATGGAAGTCCACTCTCAATTTTGTGTTAAAATAACTCATTCATCGTGTTATTTTTGACATTTTTTACTTAAAAAATGTCGATATAACATTTCTAAATGTCAAAAATAACACGATGAATGAGTTATTTTAACACAAAATTGAGAGTGGACTTCCATTGACACAAAATTTTTTACTGTGTACTTTTATACAATTTGTTTTCAAACAAAAACAAAAACAAAAACAAAGACACATTACGTAACTTCTAGCTGTTATGGCCAGTCTACAATGAGTCGTTAGTCGTTAGTCAGATGTCGGAAGAAATAGTTATAAGCGTATCGTAAGGCAATCGGAAGTCTGTAATCGGTGATCGTAAGAGATGGCATTTGGTCAATCGCTTACGATCGCCGATTACAGACTTCCGATCGCCTTACGATACGTTTTATGACTTTTTCCGACTCTCTTCCGACATCTGACTAACGACTAACGACTCATTGTAGACTGGCCATTATTCCTTAATGCAAAACAAAGATAAGGATTACATAAAACAGAGAATATACGGAACGATACAGTAATATGGTTCAATTTTAGTCGCCAATTTTCCAATAAAACTGTATTTGACACTATAAACATATCTAATTTAAGCAGAATAAGTAACATTTGCTTCGCCAGAGAATAATAAACACAATATACTGGCAATAATTATAATCGTGGCAACGATTACAATCGTCGTGACAAATCGTCACCGCGTTTCGACCAAAGATTCTGGTCATTTTAAATTGATGTAATTTTAGATGTTTATAATATAAGCGTCTTGATTAAATAATTAAATTCATTGCAAAAAATATTACCTCAGCCAAATCATATCTGATTTATCTGACTCGATAAATTGTGCCAGTGAAGTACGAGCTTTATGCGGACGCAGTTGATGCCATGTACTGCAATGCAGAATGAATCTTGAATCTATTTCTAAATTGACATGGTATAATATTAATACAGTTTTGTTTATAGAGGAAATATGAACGTTTTGTTAAAAAAAAAAAAAAAAAAAATGAACGCGTGGTCGCCACGCGCGTTAGAAGTGAAACTTCTGAAGGCAAGGGCTTTGCCATAACTTTTCGTGTCGCAAAATCGAACTTACTACCGTGCCAAAAGAAGGAGCCGTCTCGCCAACGTCGTACGCCTATTGGTCGAATTTTCGTTACACCCCACACAGCAAAATATATCTGGGATATAGCCAGATATCTTTATGCCTACAATTTCAAGTCAAATCTGAGATATCTTATTTTCAGATATTCACAGAATATCTGCAAGACATCATTATTCTCTCATCATCATTATCTCTGCAACATTTGCATTCGAATATATGGCCGATCCACAGTTAGCTCTTATATTTTATAAAGATCAACTCAAGTTTATTCGTAGCTAATAAAACAATCCGAGAGGACTTGGACGCCGACGTCGTACAGATTTGTCCCGGCGAAAGCCACACGCCGCGAGGGAACTTAGAAAATTTTCACCGGGCGGCGCCGGAGGAAACAACCGCGGCGCGAAAGCAACTCGCCGCGAGAGGACTTAGAAAACTTTTGCTGGGGCTACACCGGAGGTAACGACCGCGGTGCGAAAGCAACATGCCGCGAAGGGACTTGAAAAATTTTCGCTCCGGCGAACGCTAGTAACATGCGCTGCCGCGACGCGGCTACATACGCCAGTACCTTCTCGTAAGCAAAAATCCTTACGCACGAGGATAAAAGGCGAGCCTGTAAGATACTTGGCTCTAATATTTTTTGTGATACCTCCGAGATATCATACAGTGTAAAGATGGCAAAATGCAAAATATTGGAATAGTATCAAAGCATAATTTTGAATTTATTGCACATTTTTATGTAAAAGGAACTTCTTTTACATCTGAAGAAGTATTCAGAATTGGTGACATAAAAATGAATTTCTTTTGAACTCTCAAAAATCATTTTAGAATAGAGAATAAATAAATACAGAAAAAGAATTAATTTTATAAATCGAGAATTTAAAAAGAATTCTTCTTTTTTTCTTGCTATTTGGGTTGTATATGTAGAAAATAATTGTTCAACATTATGATTTGAGTTAGGCGCCAACTGTTCGAGCTACAGTTAGCCTGTAGGGCGCGCACGTATATAAACAAAGAGATGTCGCGATAATCGTGGCGCTAGTGTAGTATTTCCGTTTCATGTTCGTTTCCGTTATTGTAAAGCATTGCGTCCACCTTCTTCGATATAAAGGAAGGGTCATGTATACTCAAAAGTAAGAGTTCATTTTATTTTGTGTACAATAAAGAGTAAATGACGATTTCAGTGTGTACGTCAATAAGAACCTCCGACTATACAGAAAGCATATAATTTAACAGGTTATGGGCCCAGGTATGTCGGAGACGTAAAAACTTTAAGTGTAAAAAGTAAAAGGGCAGTAGAGGAAAAATGGCGACTAACAATCAAGACGACGCAATACACATTGAAAAGCTCAAGGATAGTGAGAACTTCATGATCTGGAAATTTCAAATCACGATTCTGTTCAAATCTCTTGGATTATACGAAATCGTAACAGGAGTATCTATTCTGAGAGAAGATAATACGGAAGCAGTAAAAGCAGAATGGATCCGGAAGGACGCACGTGCCCAGAAGATAATAATTACGTCGATAGACAGGCAGCCAATGACTCACATACTGGTATGCAAAACATCACATGAAATGTTTCAACGAATTTGCGCTATGTACGAAAGGGACACACAGCAGCAGAAATGTATTCTACTTCAGGAATTTTTTAATTTTACATATCAGAAAGGAACAGACATAGCTACACATGTGAGTAAACTCGAAAACCTAGCATATAGATTAAAAATTCTGAATGCAGACATCGATGATGTAATGTTAATGTCAAAGATACTTGCAACTCTGCCAGAAAAGTTTAAATATTTTGCATGTGCCTGGGATTCTACCGCTCAAGATCAGAAGACACTTACAAATCTCACGTCAAGATTGCTCTCTGAAGAAAATAGACTAGTAGCGGCAGACTCGAAACAGGATGCAGTGGCATTTAAATCGACCGAGAAAAAATGCTACAAGTGTAATAATGGAGGACATCTTGCAAAAGCATGTAAAACGAGCAAGAAGAATAATCAAGAAATACAATGTTTCAAGTGTAACGGTCGAGGACACATAGCAAAATTCTGCAAGAAAGAAGATAATTCAGGAGACGCAACAAAGTGTGGCATATGCAAGAAAAATAACCACTCTGAGAAAGATTGTTACTTTCGTAAAAATAAAACGGACGATCAAACAACTGCGAAGAATAAAGTATCATTTTTGGCCTCCTATTGCAAAACGAATGAATGGATTCTAGACTCAGGATCCTCATCACATATGGTAAATGACAAAAATTTATTTAAGGATATACAAAAGGTGACGTCAGAGATCGAAACTGCAAAGAAAACAGAAGTTTTAGCTGCTAAAGGAATTGGCACTATTGAAACAGATAAATGTATACTAAATAAAGTTCTCTATGTTGAAGATTTGAGTAAAAACTTATTGTCAGTTAACGCAATCACAGAAAACGGAGGAAAAGTGATCTTTACAAAAGAAAAAGCTGAAATATGGAAAGATAACGTAAAATTTATTGGCTCACGAACTAGAGAAGGCTTATGGACAGTAAATCTAAATCAAGATCATATAGGCAGTGCTCTTCTAACGCAAGAAAGTAAAAAAGCTCTCAACTGGCATCAGAAGCTGGGACATCTCGGAAAAGGAAATATGAAGAAGTTACTAGCCATGTCCGATGGTATGAAGATAACAGAAGAAAGTCTAAATATTTTAAACAATGCATGTGAGACTTGTCTTAAAGCTAAACAGACGAGATTACCTTTCGGGAAAGAGAGGACAAGAGCAAAAAGACCTCTGGAGATTGTACATACGGATGTATGCGGACCCATCGATCCACAAACATGGGATAAGAAGAAGTATGTGCTAACCTTTATAGACGACTTCACACATTTTGTTATGGTCTATCTGATTGAAGGAAAATATGAGGTGCCGGACAAAGTAAAGGAATACGCAAATGAAGTGGAAGCAAAGTGGAATATGAAGATCTCAAAATTGCGATGCGACAACGGAAGAGAATTCGTCAATGAAGATCTCAAAAATTGGTGCAAACAACGAGGAACGATTTTAGATCTCACAACACCGTATACTCCTCAACTTAACGGGAAGGCAGAACGTATGAACAGGACACTAGTTGAAAAAACAAGGGCTTTACTAATGGAAGCACAAATAGATAAAAGTTTTTGGGGAGAAGCAGTTCGTACAGCAGCATATCTGACAAATAGAAGCCCCTCTGACACAGTTCAAGATACACCATTTGAAAATTGGACTTCAAGAAAACCAGACTTATCAAGATTACAAATTTTTGGCTGTAACGCTTACACAAAAACTCTAACACCACTGAAGAAACTGGACGAGAGATGCAGAAAATACACCTTTATTGGCTATGCTCCGAACGGGTACAGATTATATGATCAAGAACGAAGAAAAGTAATAATATCAAGAGACGTGCTATTTGCGGAAAAGAATAAACAGGAAGATAAACTGGTCAAGATAAATGAGATAGAAGAAGAAAATGAAGAACAAGAAAGTGAAAACGAATCAGAGGACATAATTGAAAGTGAAGAGGACACACAGTATGAAGATGCAACTGAAGAATCAAAAGGTGAAGAAGAGGAAATACAAGAAGTTCAAGAAGAACTAGGACGTGGAAAGAGGAAAAAGAAGATTACAGAAAAGTTAAAAGATTATGTTTTTCTAACGTATGAAGAAGCGACCACTGGACCAGATAAGGAAAAATGGAAGAAAGCGATACAAGAAGAAAGAAGATCACTGGAGGAAAACAATACATGGAAGATTGTGGACAGAACTGAAGCGAAGAACACAAAAGTTTTAAGCAACAAATGGATTTTTAAAGTAAAGGATGATGGAAGATACAAAGCACGCTTAGTGGTGAGAGGATGTGAGCAACGATTTGGGATTGATTATGAGGAAACATTCAGTCCAGTAGTTAGCAGCAGTTCCTTGAGGACCATATTTGCATTGGCTAAAAATAGAAGATATCATATCGTAAAATTTGATATAAAAACTGCATTTCTTTACGGAGAACTAAAAGAGCAAGTCTTCATGGAGCTTCTGGAAGGATTCAATCTGGTTGACAAGATATGCAAACTCAACAAAGCTTTGTATGGGCTCAAACAAGCTCCTTTAAATTGGAACGAGCATTTTACTACGTCCCTTGAAGCCGAAGGACTGAAACAAACCAAGACAGAACCATGTATATACAAGACTGATGACGGCTTGTTAATATTGGCTATTCATGTAGATGATGGACTCATAATAGGACTAAATAGACAGATGATAGACAAACTGCTAAGTAATCTAGGTAAGAAATTTCAAATAAGCGTATTTAAAATATTAAGTCTTTTTTAGGTATAGAAATACAAAATAACGAAGGATGTCTTAAACTCAAACAAACAAGTTATGCAACACACGTAGTAGAGATGTATAATATGGAAAATTCGAAGCCTGTAAACACTCCCATGCTTGCCAATGATGACGGAATCGAAGAAATGAAAAGAGGTTTTCCGTATCGAGAAAGTGTTGGAAGCATCCTTTATCTAGCCAGCAAAACAAGACCTGATTTGGCATACGCTATTGGATTCGCAAGTAGACATTTAGATAAACCGACAAGACAAGATGTAGCAAACGTAAAAAGAATATTAAGATACATAAATGCGACTAAAGATTTAGGTATTAGTTATAAAGTAGATAGTAGTAAAGATGAAGAAGAACTAATAGGTTATACAGATTCAGATTATGCAGGCGATATAGAGACTCGAAAAAGTACATCCGGTTTTGTTATTATGTACTGCGGCGGGCCTATAAGTTGGAGCTCGAAGAAACAGTCTATAACGGCATTATCTAGTACTGAAGCTGAGTACATTGCAGCAACCGAATGTTGCAAGGAAATCTTATATTTGAAATCTTTAATTGAAGAATTAACAGGCAAATCAGTTGTGGCAACATTAAATATTGACAATCAAAGCACCATTCAATTAATTAAAAACGGCATAGGTAATAAAAGAAGTAAACATATAGATGTTAGATATCGGTTTATAAATGAAAAGTTCACGGAAGGATTGATAAACATAAAGTATTGTACGACTGATAAGCAACTAGCGGATATATTTACCAAAGCACTAGGACATAACAAGTTCGAGATTCACAAAAGCAAATTAGTAAGCTAAGTTAAGAATAAAACTATAATTTTAATTATAAGTATTTCAGTTATAAGTTAGAAAGTTCAGGTTAAATATAAGCTAAGTTTATTAAAAATTGTTTCACAATTAAGGGAAGGTGTAGAAAATAATTGTTCAACATTATGATTTGAGTTAGGCGCCAACTGTTCGAGCTACAGTTAGCCTGTAGGGCGCGCACGTATATAAACAAAGAGATGTCGCGATAATCGTGGCGCTAGTGTAGTATTTCCGTTTCATGTTCGTTTCCGTTATTGTAAAGCATTGCGTCCACCTTCTTCGATATAAAGGAAGGGTCATGTATACTCAAAAGTAAGAGTTCATTTTATTTTGTGTACAATAAAGAGTAAATGACGATTTCAGTGTGTACGTCAATAAGAACCTCCGACTATACAGAAAGCATATAATTTAACAGTATATAACATATTTACTTTTAAATGAGGCATAGATATCCGATATATATGCAGAATCAGATATCATATCTGAGATAAAATTATCATGGCTATTTATAATCTTGGAGATGTCTCTGAGGACTCTGAGATATTCTCATGATATCTTGCGCAATCAGATATTCCGTTATTCAGATATCTTCTAGATATCTTGGTGATATATTTTGCTGTGTGGGACTTTTCGTGTCGCGAAATTCGTGTCGCTTTTCCGTGTCGCAAAATCGAACTTACTACCGTGCCAAAAGAAGGAGTCGTCTCGCCAATGCCGTACGCCTATTGGTCGAATTTTCGTTACGCTTTTCGTGTCGCAAAATTCGTGTCGCAGAATCGAACTTACTACCGTGCCAGAAGAAGGACCGTCTCGCCAACGCCGTACACCTATTGGTCGAATTTTCGTTACACTTTTCGTGTCGCGAAATTCGTGATTTCGTGTCGCGAATTGAACTCACTATCGTGCCTAAAGAAGTTTCACTTCAATTATATATGATCATATAGAGACAAAATTCATATATAATTCCATTATATATAAAAGAAGAAGCCGTCTCGCCAACGCCGTACACCTATTGGTCGAACTTTCGTTACACTTTCCGGGTCGCGAAATTCGTGTCGCTTTTCCGTGTCGCATAATCGAACTTACTACCGTGCCAGAAGAAGGAGCCGTCTCGCCAACGCCGTACACCTATTGGTCGAATTTTCGTTACACTTTTCGTGTCGCGAAATTCGTGATTTTGTGTCGCGAATCGAACTCACTACCGTGCCTAAAGAAGTTTCACTTCAAAAAGTAGAATATTAACTCAAGAACACCACACCGAGTGTAGCACACTCATTAAAATGCCCGCCGTTTCTAAATAGTGAAAGTTAGGGAATCAAAGTGGTAAGGTAATTAAACTTTTGTTCTCTCTCTACGACTCCTTATGCTGCGCAGCCTCATCTGCCGTTTAGTAAAGATGTATGGCACGCTATTAAAAATAATATTAGGTGTGTTACACCCATGTGTGGTGTGGGTTCTTTTGCGTCACGGTCCACAACTTTTATCGCGTCTAAACAATATATTTTTTAAAGAAATCACTATTTTATTTCTTTCTGAAAAGTTACATCCTTTACCTTCAACAAATAATTAATCGTTTTATACAATACGATATTGAAAAAAAAGTAATTTTTGGAAGCAAATAACGCTTTTTTGTGAGTCAGGAAATTTCTACCTGGGTTTTTTCCGAAATTAACTTTTGTTTTTAAATGTTAATTGTAATTACAATGACATAGATGCGGCCCTGATATTCTGGCGTTTAAATAAAAAAAACGTGTTTAAAGATATCGACTTTTCAAAAAGTTATTAATAATAATTGAAAGCACACTGACAATGAGTATCGTACATCCATGAGTGTGGTGAAATCGGGACTTTTAGGAAGTGTGATGTTCTAGGATTAATAAAACTATGATAAAGCAAATGATTAACAATTTATTGCAGCAGTACTTTATTTTATTCACTTGCAGTTTTATTATCACATATATTTTACGATCCTAACAATAAAATATGTTTAACGTTATAACATCGAGTGTTATCCTACACAGAGAGAATTTTCTGTTAGAATTTACCCTGAAAATCATGATTGTGGGACAACTATCATGTATTACGAAGAATTTTATGCGAGCTACTCTGATTAATACCTACCATAATAAAAAATATTAATATCTATTGCAATAAGATATAAAACATGTTTGATTAATTTTATTAAAATATACAGTAAAATTTCAGCATTTTTTCAAAAATTACCAATGCCTGGTAAATTTAACGGTAAAATATAACGAAAAATTTTCTCCGTGTATGTACATTATATATAAATATTTGTATAAAAATATAGGTTTGCGAAATTTTCCATTAAATTACTTTATCATCTAAACATTGGGTAACTTCCTCGCTATATCTCCCATCGAATTCGTTTTCAAATCGCTTTACATTCATGATTGTTGTTTTAATCGCATTACGCTACAGTAAAAAGCTACGGTAAAAAAATTTTTGATTGACATTTTTATTTGCATACTCGTGAGAGTTTGAAATGATATTGGTAAATACTTTGGCTTTTTTCTCGTTAGAGTAACGCAAGAATTTATTTTAAAAGTACATTATTTATTAAAAAAAAAAAAAAAACGCCACTTGATGAAGGCACTTGTAGATACACAATCAATAGACGCTCGCAACAATTTTCATTCCTTCTACTAACAATTAACGTGCGTCGCTACCTTAACTTATTTCCAAAGTTTTCGTATAAAATCATAAGATAAATAAGTCAATGATATTTTTAATACATCATACATTATTTGATACGTTACATTATTTACTTTATTTAGTTTTTGGACAATTCGATTCGATTATTTCAGATTTATCCTCGCAAGTGTTTTGCGCAATTACGTATTTCAGGTAGTCCTGATACTCGAGACCGTACAGAAAGAGAAATTACAGTTGTCAGATTTATTGATCTCGGTTTGTGCGGCTTATGAATAAGAGAGATTATAACTTATCGATTATGAAGAAAATGCATTTTACTATACAAGTGCGAAACCATTCGATTTGATAATTTCAATTTTGGGCAAGGTAATGGTTTTTTAATACAACAAATAATACGAATCAAAGTTTATAACAATAACTTGGTTAGAAGTATATTCTACATACACTTTTCTTTCCCTCCCTCTCGTTCTTCCTTCTTCTCTCTTTCTTCACTCATACAAAATTGTCTTTCGCATGAAACATACGATTAAAGCAATTGATGTACAGCTTTTGTGTGATGTAGAACAAACTAATACAAAAGTATGAAAACCTACAACGCGAGTTGTGACAATTATCATGAAAAATGTTATATCATTACGGTTAAAAAAAAAGAAAAATATAATTCTGATTGTGAGATTAACTTAAATGTCTTAATGTAGGTACAAATTTGATCAAGAAATACCGGTATCATCGTATGCGGTAATTGTGGGCTCTTTATACAAGAGAGAAATTAATGATAGGACAAATATTGTGGCAGAAAAGAAATTTATTAATAAAAAATTTGATATAATATCGAGTATATTTTTAGCATTACAACTAATAACTTTTATGTTGTTTTCAGTTGTTGGATAGTATCAAATAGAACGATTAGTTCCACGTGCTCTCTTTAGAATCTAATATACCAAAAGAAACACCAAAAAGAATCGCATCGAATAAAAGTCTTTTTAAGTTAGCAAAAAAGAAAACTGTTCATTGTTGGACTACCTACCTTATATTATTGTCTCATAGGTGGAGAAATTACAGACATAATAAAAACAGAAGTTAAACTAATATAGATTAGTTCTCACACTTTTGACAAAAGTGCGAATTTTACGTGAATTTGTGAAAATTCCATCTCGGACTATTACAAAAGTTTATATAACATTAGTTAGAACGAAATCCTGTTCCTGCAATCTGGTAGTCCGTTATAGATTACAACCTCGCGTGACTTTTGTGTTTTCAAATTCAAACAGGCACCATTAAGTTAAGAACGAGTTTAATCACTACGCGAATTATTATGTTCTACCTGTTGAGCGTCGTTGGCTCAACAGCGGCAATAAAAGACGCATCTTCCTCGTCTTCACATATTCCACGATTTCAACCGTTATTGAACAACTTGGAATATGAGCAACCTGAGAAAAAGACTTACATCGCCAAATATAAGAGACCACCCCTTTATAACTTTGGCATCGGAAAGCGAGGGATTGACAGTAATGAAGATGAAGTGAGTTTTAGATAAAATAATACGTTCAGTTTTTTTATGAACAATTTCTTTGTTAGAAAAAATAATCTGATTATTAAAAATGTCACTGATCCAATGAATATTCGAATAATACATTAAAAATTCGTATAAAGTTTTGTAATTAGGAAACATGAATTTTTATTACATTGTTTATACGTTACAATACTAGCGAAAGTAAAAATGAATTCGATATATTTTAAATATAAGATCAAAATTAATTTTTTATAATTGTATCTTTACGTGTTGAAACTTTGTGCACAGAGAACCCTGCAATTATCGTTCGGTATCGGCAAACGTCTCCGAGACTACAGGTTTAGGAAAACGCAACAATGAATACCAACCCTTGAATTTGGACTACTTCCCGACCGACAACATGGAGGGGTATCAATCTCGTGAGGACAACTCGAATGACTTTATAGAGAACAAACGCGGTAGTCAACACTACGGCTTTGGAATCGGGAAACGACTCTGGAAGTTGGCGACTCGAGAAACGGCTGGAAGAAGACTGAACGATGGCCGGTATTCATAGTCGGTTCTTATATTTAAGGCCATCTTAAGTACAATCTTAAAATGTCATTAACCAATCACAGAGCCGTATTAGCATCTTAAGATATTACTTAAGACGATCTTGAAATAAGATCTGATTATGAATACCGGCCGATGTCACAGTCCCGAAATATTTGTTTGGGTTGGGCAACGCACTAGATGAGGACGAGGATTTGATTCAGTAAAGCGTTCTCGTTGAGGAGCACGAATTATTACCTTCCTCATTCGCTTTAACCCTTGGACGTTCAGAAAAAAACATCTGAAAAAAAATTCTTCAAAAAAAAATTTCAAAAGTTACCTTACTTTTTAGCATGTTACACGAGACTCCCCCCTTAAACGGGCGCACGAAGTGCAAATAAAATATAGTTCTTAATTTTAGTTTATTAAACAGCGAATAATAATTTTTATCTTGTGGCTAGGCGTTAAATACTGTGAACTGGTATGAGTGGCTTTATCAACAAAGTCATCCTTATTCGCAAATATTTGAATCGTATTTAATAAGAAATGTACGCTCACATGCAAGAAATATAGCCACTTTGTAGCTATTCCGAGGAACTATAGAGCCTTCTGGCACCGTCGACCCATCGAGCAGCAGCAATGATCTTATTAAGATAATTTTTTAACCCATGTACTCGAATCGTATATAAATTTGCCGAAGAAAAAATTAGAAAAGATAAAACATTTGTTTTTGGACCAGGAAGTTTGTGAAATAAAGTAGGTAAATATACTTTTCTATTAATAAAATCTATATCCGAAAATACTTCAAAATTTATTAAATAGCGATCAAATCAAATTACTGAGCCACAAATATAAGAAAATACCAAAACAGTGTAATAAAACATTAGTGAAGGCATTTTAATTGAATTTGCTTGTGGTTATTCTAACTACCAGGAGTTATTAAGACAAGGTTTTTCACTTCCATCGATCAGAACATCTTCAAAATATCTTCAATATTGATGATGACGATGAAAATAATCATCCAAATAATGCACTGGAGCAGATGTGTTTTAAAAGTAACATTTTTTGTTTATAAAATTAGCATCTGGTCTTATGATCGTTTTTACCATAATATATTGTTTTTACTGATCAAAAAATATTGTTTTTTATATTTCAAAAAGTTCTTGTTTTTATGAAAGTGGTTATACAAATAAACATTGTAAAAAACTGTCGAAAACTTATGGTTTCAACTTTCATTTTGTTTTTATTATGTCTATACTAGATTTTTTCGTATAATTATTCAATTTCTTGTGTGTTTTCGGGAAAGTAGGATTCATCATCTTAAAAATTTCAGATTTATGTAAAAAAAACTAAAAAGAAAAAAGTTGCATCTTACAGTTTTTTTGTACAATATTAATAAATTAATAATATATATAAAAAAATATTACTAAAATAAAGATTATATTGAATTTTTTCAGTTGCGTGAAATTATATACGATGATTGTGACCTAACAAAAGAAGAAAGCGAAATCCTTGTAATGAGTGCAGCTCTTCGTCATCATCTTACCGATGCGGCTTTACAGGACTTGATAAAACTAATCGACTGTCATCTGCCACGTAAATGCCATGTGTCAAAGTATTTATTTTTAAAATCCTTTCCGGAAAATAAGTTTTGTAAGTACTATTACTGTCCACGCTGCATTACTATTTTAAATTTTGTTAATCGTGAAGTTGTTGCCGAATGCGATAATTGCTCCACTATTTATAATCGACTAAATTTACAAAGGGAAAGGAAATATTTTTTACATCTACCTTTAAAATATCAATTAATTGCGTTAATTAATAGTGAAAATTATATGCATTTTCGAAAGGAAAGTGAGACTGAAAGTGACATAATAAATGGTACATTTTACCGAAAGTTGAAATCAAAAAATATTATTGGAATTAATGATATAACTATACAGTGGAATACCGATGGTGTTCAGTTGTTCAATTCTTCTTCGCGATCTATTTGGCCTATTTTAGTCACAATCAACGAATTGCCATATCGTCTGCGCAAATATCATATGATGCTAACCGGATTGTGGTTCGATTCTGTTAAACCCGTTATGAATACTTTTCTGAAACCTTTCATTGAAGAACTTATTGACTTGCATAATAACGGTTTTCAGTGTACCACATTTATTCACAATAAACCAATTCAAATAAATGTCCATGCTCTTGTGGCTCCAGTCGATACTATTGCAAGACCAATGATTCAATGCATGAAGCAATTTAATGGAAAGTATGGATGTTCATATTGTTATCATAAGGGTAAACAGATTCGAATCGGTGATGGACGTGTACATAAAAATATTTATCCCGGTGATGTACGCATGCTGCGAAAAAGAAAACATTATGAAATGCAAGCTGAAAAAGCATTACAAGAGTCCAAACATATAAAAGGAGTCAAGTGTCCATCAATTGTGGTTCTTCTACCCGTTTTTAATATAATTTCATCTTTTCCACCAGAATATTTACATAGTATTGCAGAAGGTGTAATTAAACAATTTGTTATGGCATGGTTTGACTCCAACAATCACAAGCATATTTGGTCTTTGCGCAAACACGAAGCACGTTTCGATGTTAGATTAAAAAGTATTCATCCTCCGTCTGAAATAACCCGAATACCTCAATCGATTGCTCTTCGTAAATTATGGAAAGCATCAGAATTTAAAAATTTTTTGCTATATTATTCTTTAAGCTGTTTGAATGGATTATTACCAGAGAAATATGTAAAACACTGGTTGTTATATGTTTATAGCGTGCATATTTTTCTTAAAACGAAAATTTGTGATAATGAGTATATTACTGCAACTTTTGCGATTCGAAAATTCGTGCTGGATATTGAAAAATTGTACGGCGAACATTTTATGAATTACAATATTCATTTATTATTGCATATACCGGCAGCAATTCGAAAATTTGGTGCGCTTTGGGCGTGGTCCACATTTCCTTTTGAAAGTTTCAACCATGTTTTACAAACTTCGTTTAATGGTACTCAATATGTACCTGAACAAATTTGTAAATTCTATTTCCGTCTTAATTATATTAAACGAAATAACATTTTTAATCGTCAGAACTGTAGCGCTAAAAGAAAGGCTGTATTTGATGCAATCATGAATGAATGTAAGGTCCAAAAATGTATTGAATATGAAGATACCTTAAGAGCATTTGGTTCCTCGCGTGAAATTCAATTAAATTTGACATATAAATTAAGTATAGAATTCTTAGTAGGGCAACGCATCAAAAATAATGCAATAACTTTTGAGCGGTTTATTTATAAAAATATTTTATATCATGGGACCAATTATTTCAGATTAATTAGGAGAACGAACAGCACAATAATAACAAAAGAAAAATCCATTTTAGTAATATTATATCTCTGTACTGTTGAAACGCTTACAGGTAAAAAACATAATGTGTTACTTTGTAATAAACTGCGAGTTCTTAACGAAGCGTTATGCAAAAACGGTAATATTTCATCGCAACATTTCTCTTATATCGTTGAAGAATCAGACAGTATTACATGTTGTCGACTTCGCGACATTGAAAATAAATGTGTTCGGGTTCCATTCGAAAATAATAATAAATTTTGTATTACACCTTTAGTAAATACTATTGAAACCGATTAAATATGTACATGCATCATGCATACATTTATTACATGTATATAAACAATAAAAAACCAATGTTATATTACAAAAAATCCAACTATTTTAATCTTTAATTTATATATGGGGCATTCTTTCTCAACGTCACACCCTTCCTGCCCATTTCAAATTTTGGTTAAAAAAAACTTTCATTAGGCTCAAATTACAGCAAATTTTATCTATTTTTCCATGCCGTGTGGCAGTTTTAAAAAATTCAACATGGCTAACCAAAAATGGCGGATAAGTGTAACTGCAACTTGAAATACGAGATTAAAATATGTGGATTTTCATGACACTTGGTACGTAAAGGTTTTTGGGGTCGCTGAATACGAATCTGAAGTCAGTTGTTCAAAATTCAAAATGGCGGATCCATCATGATGATCATGATTCATGATCATGATCATGATCCGCCATTTCATCATCATGATGATGATTCATGATCATGATTTTTTGTCATGATTTTTGTCGGATCCATTTTGAATTTTGAACAACTGACTTCAGATTCGTATTCAGCGACCCCAAAAACCTTTACGTACCAAGTGTCATGAAAATCCACATATTTTAATCTCGTATTTCAAGTTGCAGTTACACTTATCCGCCATTTTTGGTTAGCCATGTTGAATTTTTTAAAACTGCCACACGGCATGGAAAAATAGATAAAATTTGCTGTAATTTGAGCCTAATGAAAGTTTTTTTAACCAAAATTTGAAATGGGCAGGGGGGGTGTGACGTTGAGAAAGAATGTCCCATATATATACCTTTATAACGTACACTATAATAACCACACTCGTGTGTTCCGATCTGTGTAATAACTGAATTGTAGTTCCGTCTTGTAATCTGTCTACTGCAATAAGTTGTCCACCGTAATACTTGTATTACAATAATTACATGAGTATGGTTCGTCGAATGTAATATTTTCGTGCGGGATTACAATAACTACATGGATTACAATTCTCCGCCGGTCGGTCTTTTTCGTAAGGGATCGCACGCAGAAAGTCCTTTTTGTTGGTATCCGTAACAAATTTTGCACGTTGTGTGACATGGCGGAGCGAAAAAGTCTCGAGCCAAATAGTCACAAATGCTACAAAAATTTTGATCGCTGGGCCAGCTCCACAAGTATGGAAAGCGACGCCATTGTAGAAGGCTTTAAATGTAACCTTGAAATGCATGGATTAATATATAAAACGGTTATTGCCGATGGTGACAGCAGCGTATATCAGTCCATTAAGAATAACGCACCATATTGCGAACAAATGGTAACTGTAAAAAAAAATAGAATGCACGAATCATTTGCTTCGCAATTTATGCAAGAAGCTAAGAGCCGTGGCAGAGACAGTTCAGCCAAAACAACATAGAAAGCGTGGCTTTGTACATCCAACTTTGGAGCTGTCTGTCGCATGAGACCAACAACGTCTTGCGCAGCGATTATAAAAAGAATTTTGTATCCTTCGTTCATCGATAATGCAGTCATGAAATATGGTCGCGAGAACGAAAAAGTTGCCAGAAACGAGTTGGCTGTAAAGCTGAACAAAAACATCACACCATGCGGATTGTTCATTGATTATGAAAATCCATTCTTGGGTGCTTCTCCGGATGGACTTATTGATGAAGACGGTCTAGTAGAGATAAAATGTCCCTTGTCAGCCGATAATTTAACAGCTGATGTGGCTGTCAAAACATTGTCTCAATTGAAGGGCATATTCGATAAAAAGAATGCAGATAAAATGAATCGAAATCATCGATTCTTTTTAGTCCGAGAGCCCGCGACAAAATCATTGTATTATCTTATTCACCGCCATATTAATAGAATTAGTTGTTTTAATCGAGTAAGAAAGGTACATAGTATTGCCGAGGTCGTTCGGCGGGACATAGATGCAGAAAATTATAACAAACATGTAACTTTCGAAAGTGTCCTTGTCAAATCTTATTCACCTTGAAACTTGTTTGCTAGTTAGTTTTTAATAGATAATTTATGAAAAAACGTTTCTTACACCTGGCAAGCGGGACAAAATTGTTCTTACAGGTTGTAAACAATGTAATATTTTACGAGGGTGATGTCGAATATTATTCACTTTGAAATTTATATGAGAGGTAAGTTTGAACTATAAATAATACGAAAAAAAAAAATTCTTACGGCTTGAACGCGGACCAAACGAGTTCTTACACTGCTCTGAAACTAAAAATTAAGAGCGCCTACGACGCTCTTTTGCTGCAGTGCGCACATGGTAATTTTCCTTTAATGTTAGTATATAAATCGGGTTTGTCACTTACATATAAACATGTAAAATAGATGGACAAATTTTATTTGGCATGGTGGTGTCGACAAAGTTACAATTTTAGTCCTTTGATTTTTTACTTGCATTTAGATTTAAACGTAAGATTGCACCCTTATTTAATTTCCTACGTGCTCTCGCGGTATACGCGTGCTCTTTCAAGCTGCAGATTTCAAGTAATTTCAAGATTCTAATCAGCCAATAAAATAATTATAAAACATATTTTACTTAAAACAATTCTAAGGTAACAGCACACGATACGATCTTTAATTCGTAAAGATTCGCACGTGATCTAGGGGTGCATTCCCGTTTCGCATAATGCATCAGTAACGAAACAAGAATTCAATTATTACAGCCAAAATCACTTCAGTTCCTAATTATAATCTGTAAACATTTTATAAAATCGAACGTTTTAAATAATGTAAATAATAATTTCGATTTTTGTAACAAAGAAAATCAAAAATCCTTAAATGAAATAAATTTAGGACCTGAATGTGAAAATTATCTTAATCAAATAGTCATACAAGGGCATATAGATGTAGTTGTAAATGTTCGGGAAAATTGTTTAAAATTTTACATAACTACTGCCCAAGATATTTGCAAAAGATTGCCAATTAACGACAAATTTTTATCAAAATTAAAAGCTTTCGAATCGGAAACAGCTTTACGTAATGTTAACAGAGAAACTTCGTTTAATGATGTCTCTTCTGTTGCTCAAACTATTGGTGAATTTGATGACAACGGTTTGAAGAAAGAATGGTTTGCTTTATATCAAGATATTACAGAAATAGAAAAAGATAATCTTGCAAGACTAAATTTTGATGATATGTGGAAACAAATTTTTCAATGTTCTCATCAGTATCCCAATTTGAAGTCTCTTTTAAATGCAGTTAGATCGATGCCAAATTCAAATGCTGAGGCAGAAAGAGTTTTTTCAATTTTGCCGGATTTAAAACAAAAAAACGAAATAAACTTTCGTCTGCTAGTGTCAATGCTTCTTGTGTTGTTAAATCAGCTTTGAAAGCGAGAAAAGAATCTGCTGCAGAGATAACAATTACCGAAGAACATTTATCTTTAATGTCAGCGGACAAATTATATGCTGCAAATTCCAGAAAACAAAAAAGTAATTTAACATTATATGCTGCAGATGAAAATGAAATTACTAGTCCCTGCTCGTCTACTGTACGATAGAATATAACACAATGCCTTAAAATAAAATTTATTTTATAGGCATTATTATATACATTATTACAGGGATGATATTCACTACATCTATAAATAATAGATGTTTTAAAAATCTGTCAAACACTGCCTATTAAACAGTTTATAGCAATTACATCTATACTATGTAAGTACTACATTTATATTTATTGGGCGTGTTAGACATCAAATGTATAAAAAATACATGTGTAAAAAACTGTCGGACACACCCTGTGTGTTGGACATCAAATCTATAAAAAATACATGTGTAAAAAACTGTCGGACACACCCTGTATGTTGGACATCAAATCTATAAAAAGTACATGTGTAAAAAACTGTCGGACACACCCTGTGTGTTGGACATCAAATCTATAAAAAATACATGTGTAAAAAACTGTCGGACACACCCTGTGTGTTGGACATCAAATCTATAAAAAGTACATGTGTAAAGAACTGTCGGACACACCCTGTGTGTTAGACATCAAATCTATAAAGAATACATGTGTAAAAAAACTGTCGGATACACCTTGTGTGTTGGACATCATATCTTCTTAAGCATACCAAGTAAAATTTTTAATATATTAAAATGTGGTATGATAGGGCTACAGGCGAAGGTCCACGTAAAAAAACCTAACGCGCTTTATTAGTGGCACCTCATGGGTAGTGTGGAAGACCACTTTTAATAATAATAAATTATACATTATATTTAATATACGCAAATAACACGCAAATTCTAAAAAGTCAGAAAGCCTGTTTTTTTTTTTCAGCTGAACTCCTTGCATGCTTCATCTTTTCTCTTTTTCTCTCCAACATGAAAAGAAAAGGAGAACATATAAAGAGTTAGAATTCTGTGTTTTGGAAAAAGAGAGAAACTGTGTCTTGAAAAAAGATGCGACTACTATGTTTAATTCCTTATTCCTCTTATTATATCTATAGAATTCCTCTTATTATATCTGACAATGAGCTCTCATCTGCAGTATGTTCATTCTCTGTCGGCATGTCTTTGATCTTGAGCGCGCGCGTCACCATCCTTTGGAGCTTTCTGAAGCCGGCGGAAGTCGCATTTTCGTAGTGACCACGGAAGCAACTAGTCAGTTTAATAAGACTTATAACACAGATAACTGTAGTAAAAAAACAAAATGGTTCATTGTAAACCATATAACATTTTTTACGATAATCTCCAAAAAATACGGTAAAATAATGCACACACACACACAATTGAAAAAAGTTGCTTACAGAATTATAAAGCCAAATATACACCAAATATACACACAAAATTATAGAATAATGAAAAAAATTATAGATGTAACAATAAAAACATGAAAAATATGTAAAACTTACGAAAAAAAACTTAGTTTATCACCCAAAAATCACAAAATGTGGCCTCAAACAGCCGTCCTTTGCGCGATTTGCCGGCCGATTAGGAAGCCGAAGAGGGGTTCAAATGCGAGTCGTTGCATGACAACAAGCACAATCGAGCAACATTACATTTATGAAATATCGTAATGGTTCATAGTGTACTACTGGTTTCATATAAAAATCATTTCTTTTTCCTAAAATAAAGTGCACTACTCGATTGCCAAGGAAATTTTACATAAAAAACTATATAACTTTTTCTTTTTTTTTTTATTAAAAATGACTGAGATACGACAGTTAAAAGTTGTCGAAATCCCAAATCGCACTAGTGTAGTTTTTGAGGTGGCCCAACCGAGGTGTGCTAATTGAGGGTTAAGACGCGTAGGAAAAGGCGGGAATCTCGCGCGGGAGATTCCGGTCTTTTTCGGGTATAAATAGGGCGGAAAAACGCCGCGGAAAGCAGATAAGTTTTAACTTCGGTCTTGACTAGACATAGTTCTCAAACTCTCTCCTAACTCTCTTATTCGATTTCCTACGTTCCACTATATTCTAAGTTCGAGCATTCGCGCTCAATTCTGGGACTTAGTCCCTGCACTCTCATACCTTATAAGACCGCGCTTCACGCACAAGTTGTACTGAGATTTTTAGAATAAAGGTAAGATTAGTTTGAAAAGGAACAAGTTTAAAAATCTGGAATCTCATCTCGTATTTTTAATCAATCACTTCTGGTATTCCGACTCGCAGTTTTCGCTGACAAAAGTGTTGCGATCTGTGCTGGGGCGCTGACGAAGAGTGTGGCGAACTGGTACTTTCGCTGCCGAAAGGCGTGGCGATTACGGTTTCCGGAAAAGACAATGATCGTAATAAATTCCCGAAAGTGAGTTTGACCTCTACGCTGACGATCTGAGCGCTGACGAAGAGTGTGGCGAGCAGAGTGTGTGGCGGATTGGTTTTAGAGCGCTGCCGAAGAGTGTGGCGAGCTTAAAATTCATTTTCGTGAACGCGGCTGAATGACGAAGAAAGGAGGTAGACGCGTTCAAATTAAACGAATCAGATTCCAGATTAAACAAGCAGTCATTTCTAATCAAGATCCTCTCCCCTTCCTCCAACAATTGCCACAACTAGAAAACGCACCTCCATTTAAACCTATTCCTGTCGACTTCGACATAGATTATCCCCATTACAATCAGATAAATAAAAGTGATCCTCGGTATAAAATTTATGAACTCAGATACCTTTTCGGTCCCGAATAATAATAATAATAATCTTCACACGACTTGTCCAAATCCCTGGTAAAGTGCTTAAATGCATTGACCAAAAAAAAAAAAACGGACGAACAGACAGAACGTGACATTGGCAACGCAATTGCAGGATTAATCGAAATATACTTCTGCGTAAGGACAGCAAAACTATTAATTGACATTGTTATACAAGACGGTTACGCACTACACACCATATACGGATAGTCAATACATTTAGTCGGAGCACTGTGGGACTCGGTGACCAATCTACTACTGCATCTAGCGCGAGAAACACCCAAGAAAAACGAAAATCAGGAAAAAGAAGGGGAAGCGCCCGCGCTTCCAACCATACAAGAAAAAATGCAGCCGATACTGAACACACACATACACACACTCAACTTCTACGATCTCCTTCATATCATATTGCAATGCAAAACGACGTAAATCTTGCCGGGCTCGGTCTCTATTTTTAAAGTTAGACAATCTGTATTCCCTTTCGTTCCAAAGATGAAAATCTGCTTCGCCTGTTTTAGGGCAGGACACATTAGTAAGACCTGCAAGGGTAAACCGAGGTGTATTTTCTGCGGTAAAAACAAGCACGACTCTGACGAGGAATATTCTGACAAACCCGCACAAAGCAGATGCATTAACTGCGGTGGACCGCATCTCGCTAAGTCTTTCGAATGCCCCATAGTCGTACACAGAAAACGCAAAAAACTTAGTATCCGCAACAAAGCTCACAAATATACCCACAGCTATAAGAAATTCTCTTTTCCCTTTTTTTCTCCTTTTTAAAAGAACTATTTATTACTGCATCTAGCGCGAGGAACACCCAAGAAAAACGAAAATCAGGAAAAAGAAGAGGGAGCGCCCCCGCTTCCAACCATACAAAAAAATTGCAGCCGACACCGAACACACACATACACACACTCAACTTCTACGATCTCCTTCATATCCTATTGTAATGCAGAATGACGTAGAAACGTCGAGCATGCTATGTTCTCATATAACACTACTCAGTGAGAAGGCTAATGTCAATTCGATGTCAAAACGACGTCAATATCCTCGGTATCATGTCAACGGGTGCTTTACATCTAACAGAGATCGAAATTGTCGACTTTTCGATATATAATGGAAATGATAAATTATAAGTAGAGGATAGTTTATTTCTCTCTAAAATCAAACAAATGCTTTTTTAATCTTGTAATTTTCGATTTTTGTTTAAAGTCAAAATAAGGTCGAAATATTGAAATTTTCGACTTTTCGCGTCATCGATAAAGAAGTTAATCGACAACAGCGCCATCATTTATTGCCATTTTTATGGCTTTAATTCCAATAGCTTCAGGTAACTATAATTACATTGCAATATAAGTTCTTATACATGTTCGTATACTAATGTTCTTATACATGTTTACTAATTAGAAAACTTTATTGTTTTAGAGCATAATATCGGACCTAGTGTCACATCCGATGAATCTTATTCATTACTCTTAATATCCGGCTTAGCCGCCATTATTTTAATTGCCTACTCATTACTCTTAATATCCGGCTTAACCGCCTTTATTTTAATTGCCTACTACGGCAGGTAAATTAATATTTGTGTCATATGTTACAAGTTAATATATTATAATTAATATATGTTTGCACACACAGGTATGTTCCGGAACTGTTTACGTCTTCTGAAATGTACAATCCTGGGATATACTGTAGAACGTAAATGTTTTCCAGAACAGTCCTGGAATATAACGATGATACATCATATAAAAGTCTCGGAACATAAAACTTACTACGGCAGTTTTCGAGGACAGTTTTCGAAATCTGATTACGAATATATGGTTATATTCCAGGACTCGAGCGCTATATCGCACGCGCTGTCTTGGGTCATTTTGCCTAATGACGAGAACATTTCACGTGCGATTCGAAGAGAATTTCCTGTAATTCTGTACAGACTTTTTTGTTCGTTTGACTCGTCTATAATTACATTTGTGTTTGTGTGCACTTCTATGACAGAAGTTATAATAGAGAAGACAAAATAATACAAGATTTTGCATTAATTGGCCATCATGGACCATACGGAACGTCCTGTAAGTATACTCGATCATAATATGAGAAAGATGTTGCCTTTTCCTAATAACTCAATCTAAAGGAAAGTATAATCGCGTAGATCACTTTTGTATATTTAGTAGACAAATTCAATATTTCTTATTTTTTATTATTGCAATCTCGTTTGGGCAAATTCTATTCTTACAGGTTAGGAAATAATAGTTTATTTATAAATAATGAAAATTAATAATTGAGTATATAATTATTTTTTAAACTATAAAAATATATATTCCTAATCAAACGATTCCCAAACAATTGCAATAATAGAAAGTAAAAAATATTAAATTTGCTAAGTATACAGAGATTGCGTAGATTATTCTTTCACTATGAACAATCACAGAGTGAATGAAAAATAGATTTTAGAGCAGCATTGAAATGGTAAGTTAGTAAATTAGATTAGAATAATGCTAAAATATGAATGAGAATATATGGAAATATATATGTTGCAGTGCGTAAACAGATTAAACATTACACATGCTTGAAATCATTTGCTGACAGTAAATCTTCCTGATAAAAATATTTCCATGGTATTATTATCCCTTAAGCTCTTTATTAAAATTTGAAAAACATTAACTTTTAATTGGTTTTATATATTCCTTACATTTTATTCTTTTTAACATCACTGGCAATTTTAGTTCAACATAATATATCTATGCATTTTTGGTCTTGTTAGTTGTGCAATGACTTTTCCTCCTATTTACTATAATTAAAACTAAACATTTTTTACTTCACGATCCTTTGTATATAATGGAGTAACTTTTTTTTAGATTGATCAGAAAGCGTTGAAGCGTAAGCTCAACCGACAGCTTCAAAAAACTGAAGCTCGTAAAATTAAATTAGAGAATTATTTACGAATACTCAATCAGCCATATCCTTACAATAGTAATAACAGCATGTCTTTAGATGATTCTGTAGGTGGCTGTAACTTTGAACAAATGTTTATAGAGGAAACAGAGCAAGAAGTTGGAGATAATAATGATCCAGTAAATATAATTAATGTTAGTGAGGAAGAAGGCAATGAATTTCAGCAGAATAATAGTAATGAAGATGAAGATAGAAGTAATGATGATGATGATGAGGAGCAGGAGGAGGAGGAGAAGGAGAAGGAGGAGGAGGACGACCGACGACGACGACGACGACGACGACGACGTCATTGCATTTGCTGATGATCATGGAAGAGGTTTATATATTCGCGAAACAATTCGACAGTGGGCTTTAGAAGGAGGAGGTTTATCGATGATAAAATTAAATGCTCTCCTAGCTCGACTTCATCCTATTTTTCCTGAGGTACCACTTAGTTATAAGACTCTCCTGTCAACTCCAAAACATTTAGATGTGATTGAGTTTGAAGATAATACCCAAATGTGGTATAAAAGTATCCAAGCTAATTTATAGTATGAATCTTCGAGAATATTTACAAAGATTTAATAAAATAACCATCGATGTCAATGTAGATGGGCTACCTCTCTCAAAGAGCTCCAAGCAAAAATTTTGGTCAATTTTAGGCAAACTAGTTGGAAGCAAAAATGAGCCATTTATTATTGCAGTACATCATGGCAACAGTAATCCTGAGCCTGATGAATATCTCATGAATTTTGTTTTAGAAATTCAAGATCTGTCAGAAAATGGGTACACTTATGACGGCCAACTATATCAATTTGTTTTGAGGCATTACATTTGCGATGCTCCTGCTAGGGCCATGATGAAAGGTATCGTTGAACATGGTGGATATTACGCTTGTGAGAAATGTACTGTGGTTGGTGAATGGATTCAGAATAGGATGGTATATTTAGAGTTAGATCAGGTTTTGAGAACTGATGAATCATTCATGAATAGAGAACAGCCCTCTCATCATCGAGCTGAATCTCTTCTTGAAATCATTCCAACAGGTATGGTCACTCAGTTTCGATTGGATGTGCTTCATCTTGTTCATTTTGGAGTGTTTAAAAGATTATTGCTTGCATGGATGAAATGGAATGGTCCTTGGAAGCTATGTACATCACACGGCAGTAAATGCAATCACATGTGCCTTGAAAACCATTGAAAGTTCATGTCCCTCAGATTTTAACAGAAAGCCAAGAGAATTTAATTTGGCACATTATAAGGCTACAGAATTTCGTAGAATTCTTTTGTATGATGGAATTGTTATTTTCAAAGATAATGTACTTAACAATGTATACAAACATTTTCTTCTTTTGCACTGTGGCTTGTATATTCTTAGCAGCTCTGTTCTAGTGCAGACCCATCTCGCTTATGCAGACGAACTGCTTAAACTATTTATCACGCATTCTGCAGTTATATTTGGTGACAAATTTGTCGTCTATAATGTTCATTCCCTGTGCCATTTAGTGCAGGAGTGTACTGCACATGGGAATGTGGAATCCTTTAGCGCATATCCCTTTGAGAACAAACTAAAATCGATTAAATCAATTTTGCAATCTGGCTATAAACCATTGCATCAAGTAGCATACAGAGATCATGAAAGAAACCACAACGTTGAGATTGTTTTAGAGGATAATCATATTCAGCTTAGCATGAAGCACTTTTTGCTTGAAAATAATGTTCAAGGCTCACAGTTTAGATGTGTCTCTGTTAATGGCGTTGTGCTGAAAATCAACGAAATAAAAAATATTCTTGATTAATTTTTAAATTTATTCTAAAAATAAATCATTCTTGAATAAGTCATGCGATCGACGATCGATATTGAAATCACATCGATTTGATGTGATTTTGACGTCGAAAACATATCGAACGGGGGGGGGGGGGGGGGGGTCAGAAAACACTCGAATCGATGTGAATTTCGATGTGAATTCGACATCGTCATTTTGAGGTTGATTCGAGGTCGAATTGATACATCATTTCTCACTGGGGAGATCGACGCAAAAGCAAAAACCTGCAGAAAAATGAGAAAATCGCTGACCAAGGGGATCAAGAACAACCTTCAGTTAAAACTGAAGCCCCGAAGAAAGCAGCGGGCGCGAGGAGGAAGTTTTCCCAGAAACCAAAGCGGATACCAGGACCTATTAACAGTCCATTACCGCAAACTCCTCCAGGGGCTAAACCTGAACCAAAGAAATTATCCACAGTACCGACACCATCAAAGAATGATCCGATGTGGTTGGATATAGACTGTGAAGGTTTCGAGGGTATGGTACCCTATAACGCTCGTAATGTACAATTTTGTCATAAATGTATATAAAAAGCGTAAATACATGTATAATAAATGCGTAAAGTATAAGCTAAAACTAAAATATGTAAGCTAAAATATAAACTAAAATAATCCACTTATTAATTTTTTTTGTCGTCTGCGCCATTTCATGCCTCAATGTTATTCGAGGTGAGTGGGAGCACCATGCCCCCGACCAGCCAACAGATGTACTCGCACATAGTGCCATTCCAAAAATCTAGCGCGGCCCCTCGCAGCCGGAGGGACATCAGGAGCGTCAACTGGGAAATCGGCGAGGGGTCGCCCTCGACCTTCATGAGAAACTTCTTGAGGTCCTTCGAAATATAGCAAGGGGTTTCCTATGTCCTCCATAGGTGGGCTCGGTCGCCGAAGAGCCTTTTCTCTAGCGTGTCAGTAGGGTATATAGGGGCACTCTAACTCGGGTGCTCCGAGGGGGGGTGCGGGGCGGGGGGGACTTGAGCGGCAAGCGGGTCTGTTGTTTATGCTCCGAGGGGGGGGGGGGGGACTTGAGCAGCGAGCGGGTCTGTTGTTTATCAAATATTGATAAACATATCGGTGTCAAAGGGGGTGCCGCCACCGAGGGGGTCCGCGAGGGGGGGGGATGGTTACCGTTCGGCCGAGGGGGTCGGGGGGGGGGGGGAATGGTCACCGTTCGGCCGAGGGGGTCGGGGGGGATGGTCACCGTTCGACCGAGGGGGGGGGGGCACGTTCGCGTTTTCGGCGCGGAGTATTACAAAGGCTAACGGGCGCCATTCGGCTGCTGGAATTTTATCGGTGAATGTAAACAAAATAGGGAGTCAGTTGCGAGACACTTGTATCTGCAATGAACCCACGCTTCTAGAACTTGCGAGCCGCTATTCGATTACGGCGTTCACGTTTTCGACGCGCCGATGGTCCGACGACAGTTTAAAGATAAAATGGCCGAGGTAAACAATTGATAAAATTTGTCTCCGATGACGATTCAACCGTTGCAGAGTCCTTTTCATGTTTTTTTCTAGGAAGAGCTGCTGCCGATTACGATTTAACCGTCGCGGTGGAGGGTATTCGGTTACGGCGCGGCATATCACAAAAAACGAGCGCCGATGTCCGGCTGCTGGAATGTATAAACAAAATATGTCCAACGGTAATTATACAAACGCATAGCATCCATTGTCGCCAAGATGATTATAAATCCACATCTTGCGGATCAGTCTTCGGCTAGCCTTCGCAACGCGAACGTTTTAGACTCGAGAGAAAAAAGTTTTTTGTGTCAAGTGGGTGGTAGTATAAAGAAAAGTTTTTTTTCGTAACAATGAGTATGAAAAAAGAAATATGGAGATAGACAATAATTTCGACGAGGATCGCGCGTTAACGGACGACAGTGATTACTTCAACGATGAAGACAACGATCATAAAGAAGTCGTCGATAAAATAGTAACGCGTTCGGAAATCATGGCACTGAACTTACGTACGAAACAGTGCGTGATATATTTTTATTACTCAACGGGTGGTGCACTTGCACTATGTGCTTCGTGCATGATTGCTCTATCGGACCTTGATATCGGGCACTTGTACGCTGTCCGAAAACACTTCGTTGATTTACGCGTTACGGAGCATTTCCGCGCCTGCTCAAAGTGTCATGATGTATTGTACATGACATTTCCATGTAATATATGCCCGATTTGCACACAATAAAAAAACATTATCGCAGCTCTTAAAAGAACATGCTCGGGGGCTGAAGTTTTTTTGTGTCAAGTGGACGGTATAAAGAAAACATTTTTTTCAAAAACAATGAACAAAAAAATGGAAATGGACAATAATTTCGAGGCAATTGTTACGTCCTGTGGAATTCGCGATTTCTTTCTTCCATAAAAATCTTTCGTAAGATGTTTTTCCAATAGAATTGTTTCTGGGATGGCGAGAACCAAATAATATTTTTTGATCGGCGACGAGATTACGGATGATAATGAATCACCATTGTTCTCGACATCAAAATTAAATAATTGTGAAACTGTGCCGCCGGTCAACAGCCGTCATTCCCGGGGAAAATTCGTGAAAAACACTTGACAGCAGACAATAACAGATTAAAACAAGACGATAGAAATTTCGAAATCTAGCGTCTCGACTCATGAGAAATTGTGAAATTCGTGAAAAACACTTGACGGCAGACAATAACAGATTAAACGAGACGATAGAAATTTCGAGATCTACCGTCTCGACCCATAAGAAATTGTGAAACTCGTGCCGCCGAAAATTCGTGAAAAACACTTGACGCTAGACAGTAACCGATAAAGACGAGACAATAGAATCGTCTCCGTGAGAAAAACATGTTTTTCGGATGATGACTAACAAGAGTCATCATCGGAAAAACAAGTTCCCCACCAAAAATTGAATTGAGACATATTCCTCGATAACCCATCCCTAAAAATCATATATAAACCGCGACAGCGGGACACCCTTCGCTTCACTCCATTCTGAAATTCTAACCAGTTAACTCCGCGTCTAACGGGATTATTATTATTAAACTAAACTCTGTGTGGGTCGATATCAGCACGTCGCGGTGTTACTCTGAGTCCAGGCTCCAGAAGAATCCTCGACCCAGCTTCGCCGCTGCGATCACCGATCCCAAGATCTTAGAGAGTTTCTGTTCCAGAAATCATCAGCGGAAATAGTAAGTTTAAAATAATTGTTAGTCCTTTTCCCCACAAATATATGTATGTGTATATACAATATCGAGGATACATATATATATATATATTTTTTTTGTTCTTCCCCTCTTATTTCGATTAATTTTAAATCATAAATAATTTTAGTGTGTAACTCCCACGTGCACCGCCCCAAGACCCTAGGGGTGCTTATCCGTAACAGAATAAATCGGAGCAGGCGAGCTCGCGTCATAGAGCGGAGGCTCTTGCGCTCTTACATAGAACGCCTTAGTTATTCGCCGCCCTTCGCGCCTCCCCCGCCTCTCTTCGCCTCCCTCACCCATCAAATCCTCCCCGATACCCCCGATTCATCCCCTTTCCTAGACCCCTCCTATTCCCCGGTTCCGTCCGAGGAACTCGAGGATTCCCCCCACAGCCCTTTCCTGGAGTCTTATTCTCCGCTCCCATTCGAATATCAGGAACAACCATATCATAGGATACCCTCCCCCGCTACCTCCACATCGACCATCAAGTTGATCGACGGTCGATCACCTTCCCCCGCGCTCTCTTGTTCCAGCGTGGAAATAATATACGAGTCTATCCTCTTAGATTAGATAGCGACACTAATGCTGTACATACACTATACCATTACTTTTCTTTCTTTTTCTTTTCAATTTCCATGATTCTGTAATAAACCGAGCAGGATCTCAAGTTAATTTAGATTCTTTCCCCTGAAAATCCTGTTCGATGACCTCCGCACCTATGTAACACCCGCGCCCCTTCACACACACACACACACACACACACATTCACCTCACATTCGTACATATGCATATATAAAATGATTTGCCTGTTTCTCTAGTGTAATTATGCTTAAATATTATTGGATTTTTGTAACAAATGTTTAAGTATCTTCGTTATTAATAAATATATATATATATATATATATATATATATATATATATATATATATAGTAAAATGAATACCAAATTTTTCATAGAATAGAACCTCGTCTTCAGCTCCCTCCCTCTCTCAAAAATCGCACAAGGTCCGATCCCCGGTAAAAGGGATAATATCCTTGACCGAAAACAGGACCACGAGTGCACGAAACTCACAGTAGGCGTAATAGCGTCCCTTCTGGACGTTGACCCATGACTGGAGTTTCCCGAAACGTGCATTCGTCTCGAGGCACGCGCCTTTTCCAGCGTGCACCCGAGATACGATAAGATCTTGTTACGTCTTCCTATCTCCCCTCCTCTAGATAGCCTTTTCCTTGCTGTCCTCCAAAACATAATATTCTACAAATTCCGGAGTTTGACGTAACACAATAATGGATGTAGATTCATCCGACGAAGATCGTCCGATGTCGTCGGACAGCAATTATAACAGTGACGAAGACGGCAACCGTAAACAAGTTGTTAAAAAAATAGTGTCGCGTCCCGAATTTTTAGCGTTAGATGGACGTACGAAGTGTTGCGCCATTTATTTTTATTATGCATACGGTTCATATAACCTGTGTGCTTCGTGTATGATCGCTTCACCAGACACTGGTGAGCACATATGTACTTTTCGAAAGCATGTAACCGAGCTGTACGACGTAATAAGAGGTCGATTTTGCGGAAATTGCAATACTCCATTGTATCACAAATATTGCCGTGCAACATGTGTCCGATTTGCATGAAGTGAAGAAAAAAAAAACATTATCGCGAGTGGGACATTAACGTGCGCAACATGGTGTGGATAACTGAAGAAGAGAACTCTATAGAGTTGCCAGACTCTGAGGATATAAAGGCTGAGTATATAATGAAAGATGTCACCGATGGTTTGCGTGAAGAAGATCAAGGAGTGAAATTGACGGATGGGCAACGAATATCACCGGAGCAATTTCTTCGCGATCGCGAACTTGGTATACGCGGAACCGATCGACGCATCGTTAGACAAGGAGTCGCTATCGATACTAATTCAACATATAACTGGAATTCTAACGTGAGACGGAAAGTGTATCGACGGCTGCGGGACGAGTGCGTTAGCGAGCAAGAATCGGAAAATGCAGCTCTCTGTGCTACTAACTTTGCGCCACATTATATTCAACCTAAATTCCAGAACCCTGATTGCGCGTTACAGAAACATTAATTCCCCCTCCCCCTTCATCATAGTTTTGAAAATTATCGCGTATATTCGATTAATTTTACGACGGCGATCAGTCTTGCATCGGTCGCTTGTATCAACGGTTCGCTTCTCATAACCGAGAGAAAGAAATGTATTCCGTTGAAGGAAGCAACGGCGGCAACAGTGGCAGTAGACGTATGAATTATTACGTACTGATTCACGATGAATCGGTTGAAACTGCAACGTGTGAAAACAAGAAAGTTTTCATTTTTTTTTTTTAATTATAAAGCTACATATTTTTATATCTTTTTTGCGAATTGTATTATTTTTATTACTAATTTCATTTTTTTTTTTTCTACAGTATTTCGTTGGAGCGTCGCGCGGTTCGTATACTAGGCAGACGATACGCAATGACATCAACAGCTTATAAATATTTGGATATTGGAATCAGCGTGGGACCTGTGTCCTTTGTGGAACTACTTCTCGGTGATAACTGAGGAAATCAGATGGTGTTGGCTCATACGACGTGGACAGCGCTAATTGAAAGACGTGCGGATATCGAACGACTCCTGCAGTCAACCGCACCTTCATCGATGTCGATTCGAAATCTGATTATAGAACTCGTAAAAATACGTGACGCAGATATTGTAAAATTAACATCGTGCGACACCAGATTGTACATGAAACCGTCAACCGTACTCTTCTTATTCGAACTAAAACATTGCGTCGAGAATGTGTATTTTCAACTATGCCAAAATGTTCATGGCGTAAGTGAAAAATTTAAACAATTTGTAACCATTTTGGGAAGAAATTGTATAACCGATAAATGTGATGCAGCTAGAATCTTGCGCAACGTTTTTGATAAAAATTCGACTATTGATTGCGAATTACTAGCTTATGCTTTAGACAATATTGTATACGATGCGACATATAATAAATAAATTAATGTTTACATGATAAAAAGTTTATCATCTTTCAATTCTCCCAATTATTTATTATAAAGGAAAGAAGCGCAAAGTGGAATGAGAGCCGTATATGCGACGTTCGATAGAACTCAGGCCCATGAAATTTAAAGTATCGTATATCATAAACTGAGAAGCGATGCTTCGGCGACGCTCCGGCGACGCTCGCCTATGGTGCCGATGCTCCGACGGATCCTCGCCATTATAGTGCGAGATATATTTTATCTTAATTACTTTTCTGAGCTCTGGTGACTTTTTAACCGCTCCGTTCTACAACCGTCGTTGAATTCAGTCTCATCGAGTCCGCGAACGGTTGCAGACTGTACGTGTCAGGACGTGTTTTAACGAGTTTCGCCCCGGTAATCGTGATTGTTTTTTACTTTCTTGTTTGTGATGTCTCCGAACCTTCCCCCGTATGAAGAGAAATATGTAAAAATAAGTGAAATTGAGGGAAGTGTCGCAGATTTAGACAATTTTAATTTCGACGACTTTGCTGGTGATCAGGGAGAGAGGCCCGCTGCTCCCCAGCGTCAGCCACACGGTATCGGACGCGGGCGCGCTGCTCCCCTGCGTCAGCCACACGGTATCGGACGCGGGCGCGCTGCTCCTCTGCGTCAATTCCGGGTTCGAACGCGGGCAGATGCGGCTAAACAGTAGCATCGCGGAATTTTACAAATCTGACTTTAATTTTGATAACTTTGAGTTTGAAGTTATTGAAGACAGTGTTAGTGATTGTGACAGTGACAGTGATATTGCTGCTCCCGAACCCCCGCGTCAGCCGCTCGGTATCGGACGCGGGCGGGCACAATCTTACGTTGAATCCCTCGCGCAGGGTCGCGCGTATCGTCCGACACCTGAGGACGAGAGATTGGCGGACGAGCTGTTGTTCGACGCGGTTCGATTTGCGACGGGCCGCGGCCATGGGGCCCCCCCCTCGTCGAGACTAAGGTAAATTTTTTTTTTTTAATTAATAACGCGGGAGCGAGAGGGACCGCGCGAACGGGGGAGAAAGAGAGAACGCGAACGAGAAGACGCGCGCGAATGGGAGCAAGAGGGACCGCGCGAACGGGGGAGAGAGAGAGAACGCGAACGAGAAGATGCGCGCGAACAGGAGCGCGCCGTGTGACGTTACGCGGACCCTCCCTCCCCCGCGGCGCGCCGAAAAACGCGGTTTCCCTCACCCCGCGGACCCCTCCCACGAACTCTCATCTTAGAACGCCCCCCCTCGCGGACCCCCTCGGTGGCGGCAATCCCTTTGACACCGATATGTTTATCAATATTTGATAAACAACAGACCCGCTCGCTGCTCAAGTCCCCCCACCCCCCTCGGAGCATAAACAACAAACCCGCTCGCCGCTCAAGTCCCCCCCGCCCCGCACCCCCCTCGGAGCACCCGAGTTAGAGTGCCCCTATATACCCTACTCGTGTCTGCTCCGCCCCCGCATCAGATACCTCATCCTATTATACCATTCCATAAACATTTCAAAGTGTCCCGGAGCACCCTCATACCGCGACCGAGGCGGCAAGTCAATTATCTGTGAACTACACTTGGATATTGAAACCTGCACGAAATAAACTACTTTTGCAAATAAATATGCAATATTTTCCTTTTGCGAGCCAACAATGGCTGATAATGTATGTTCTTAAATATCAGGTTTTGTGACATCAGCCTACTATTGTTAGCTATTCTTTCTATGCCATAGTTTTGACCTAGAATGCCATAGAATGCGACCAGTATAGCGATCTCCAAGGTGTGCTGACTATCCCTGGGATTCTCTAAAACAGGATTCTAGCAAAATAAAACAAGCGAGCTTTTATTTTAATTTTATTATCCTGTGAACCTACAATTAAGATTGAAGACTATGCGTTGTCTGTTGATACAAAAAATAGAGTCGAAACGCTGGATGAGTCACTGGAAGATGCGATTGGTTGCATCCCCAATAAAAGTGGGGCTTACTCCAATAAATAATCTTAAAAATCGATAATTGTAGTAATTGTACCACCTCGCAAATAGATAAAAACTCAATAGGTAAAAACTCAAAATCTACCTCCTGGGTAAAAAACATTCTACCAACCAAAATCCTCAAAATGGGAACTGATACATCCCACAATGAAAACCACCCCCTAACTTTGCTATGTAAACCCCGGTACATCTCCCTCCTTGAAATTATTTAATGCGAAAAAAAGAAAGCCGCAAATTAAAACTAAACTAAAGAACTTACGATTTGATCGACGATTTGACATCCTGGTGAGAGTTACTCCTTTAGGGGATCTTATTTAAAAAAAAAAACCTATTATAAACCTTTCATACAATTTAACGACACATTCAGATCGATAATTCACAATAACAATACGACCATTGAAAAAGAGATACAAGAAAAATATAAAACGATGAAGAAGAGTGTTAAAATCAGGGACCCAGACCGGACCGAAACCGAAACCGAAACCGAAAACCGTACTGTAACCGTATTTTGTAACGTAACGACGAACATATAGCGGCGGAAAGTATTTTGACAAAGCGTTTATTGCCGGTAGAGCGCACACCGTACGCGCTGCGTAGTAGAAATTGTTGTTAGTAAACACTTTTCCGCAGTCTGCAGCGGCGACAAAATCAGTTTTGATTGGGTGGATGTTTCGTTTCCGAGGTGCCGCTATTATCTTTAATCTGTAAGTCGAAAAGTATTTTGACACAGTGGGTTTCGTTTAAGAGCGACACGCAGGGGCTCACGTAAGTTACTTTATTCACGGTTTTTGCTTATTTTATGTTTTGTTTACGTTCAGGAGCTATGCCAAAACAAAAGGAATACTCCAACGACAAAATTGGCTGTTATTGCAGCATTGAAAAATGGAAAATCTCAAGCTCAAGTAGCGAGGGATTTTAATCTGAGCAGACAAATAATTTCGGTTTGGAACCGTAAACAGCAGTCCACAGGCTCGGTTAGCAACAAACAAAGATCGGGTCGACCGCCAAAACTTACTGACAGGGTATCTAGAATTATCCGCCGCATGAGTGTCGCTAACCCACGTCTGACAGCAGTTGACATTAAGAGAGATTTAAATGAGAATCACAGTTTTGACATCAGTTTAACCACTGTAAAACAATACCTTCGCAACGCAAATTTGTTTGGCAGACGTCCTTCCAAAAAGCCATTTATATCCGCGAAGAACAGAAAGGCGCGTCTCGAATTTGCCCAAAAACACAAGAACTGGACTAGTAAGGAGTGGGCTCGTGTACTGTGGAGCGACGAAAGTAAGTTCAATATGTTCTCATCTGATGGCATAAGGTATGTTAGACGACCTCCAAACAAAAGAGATGACCCCAAGTATCAGGTACCGACTGTTAAGCACGGTGGTGGCCATGTCATGGTTTGGGGCTGCTTCTCTTATTCAGGAGTCGGTCCGTTAGTCGAAGTGAAGAGCATCATGGACCGATTTTGTTACTGTGAAATACTGCAGAATTACATGCTCCCTTATGCTAAGCACAACCTTGTCAGAAACTGGATTTTTCAGCAGGATAACGATCCAAAACATACCTCTGCATATGTAAAAGAGTTCTTTACATCTAAGAAGATTAAAGTTCTAGAGTGGCCAAGTCAAAGTCCCGATCTAAATCCAATAGAACATTTATGGGAAGAGTTAGATAGACGGATTAGAAAAAGAAAATTCTCCAGAAAACAAGATTTGATGGCCTGTCTTGCAGAAGAATGGAAGGAAATACCATTAAGTGTGATCACCAAACTTATTGACTCTATGCCGGCAAGATGTGCGGCTGTGATTAAATCTAAAGGCTTTGCCACTAAATATTAAAGCTTCTGGTGCAGTCAAATTAATTTTTGATGGTTAATTACAGACTTTGTTTAAAATTTTCAACAGATAATGGTGTTGTCAAAATACTTTCTTTCCACATTTGTTTAAAAAATGTAAAAAAAAAATGTAGTTTTCGTTTATAAATGTTATATTTTTTTTCTTTCATTTCTACTGAGAGGCATTGTTGCCTTTGGACACATATTATAACTTTGTTTCAGAAATAAACATTTATTTTCTATAAATTGTGCTTGTCAAAATACTTTCCGCCGCTACTGTAGAGAGCTTGAGTATCGTACTGTATATCGTCCGGAAATATTAGCCTTAAAATTAGGCGGATCCAAGCACATGATTTTGGGGGAGGCTCAGGTCCGATTAGGACTGTTGCGCCATTAAAATAAAAAAAATGAAAAATCAAGAGGGACGAAAGAACCGATATCAAATTGTTATAAGAATGAATAAAGTTTGTTAAAAAAAAAAAAATACTGTTAATTACTTACGAGGCACGCACGAGGTGTTGTATGATACACTTCTATTATACGAATGGTGGATTATACGTCGTATGTATGTCGTGCATTATATTGATTAACGATAAGGTAAATGTCCCAATTAGTGACGTAGTAACTTCATCGTAGTAATAAATTAATAAATTAATAATGTACATGTTAAAAAAAGTATACAAAATTGATTTTGTTAGAAAGCTTAAACATTTAAGATTCTAATTGTGTTATCTTTTTTTTATTTATGGACAAATTTTAATTTCTTTATAATATTTTCTTAAAAGTAGCTGAAGTACCATTTAATGACACGTCAGTTTGGTTCTGTCCCAATTTATAACATATGCATGCCTGTATTACTAACAGGCGATGAACATATGAACGTTCTTATTATTGACAGGAGGGGAATATACAAATGTCCCTATTGCTGACAGAAGCTATGTATTAACTTACTGATGATCTGCACATTTACGCCGTGTGAAAACATGTTGATAGGACTGTGTATCGTCCCGAAAGTTTGGCACTAAGTAAACGCACAAAGTGTTGTATGATACATCTGTATTATACGAATGGTGGATCATACGTCGTATGTATGTCGTGCATGATCGCCATAGGAGATATTGATGATCCGGTCATTTACGAAAATATGTAACTGGCCCGCACGACGCGTTAAGCGGTCGTTTCTGCAAGAATTGCAGAAACCCGCTTTTCATTATATTTCCATGCAATATATTTCCATGCAATATATGTAGGGGAGTCAATAAACGTATTTAATCTAGTACAACGTCGTTATTAACGAACATGAGATATCATGTTCAACGTCGTCATGAAGACCTTGCTGAAGACCTTAAAGACGATCGTAAATTACCTCAAAAGCTGATAAATAATTTTGATTTACGGAATTATTATGGGACATGCAAGCATTGTGAAACCTCGCCGATGAATTGTGTACGAAATTTTGACAAGTTGTAATATAACAAGTTATAAACATAGATGTCCTAACCAGCACTTAAGTCCTCAACGGTATGTAGGTACACATTTCTTACAGAATAAAAACATTAAAACCCAGCGAGAAATGACCAATTCGACTTGATATTAATCAATCAAAAGACATTGCAATGTTGCACGAAATAGGACATTGCAATATGAAGCCTCGTGAAAATTCATCGAATCAACGCAAAACGTAAGTATTACTTTGCAATCTTTGCATAAATTTTATAAAATTTATTTTTTCCATAAATCATTTATCTAATTTATTTTTCTACAGTTTCAGAAGCAAAATGTAAATGTCATTATATCTTAAAAAAGTTAAGACTAGAAGATAAAAACATAAAAAACAATGAAGAAATGACATCTACGTCGAAATATCATCATTTATTATAATATATTATTAATTATTATACATATTTTATACAATCCGTACTAAAAAATAAAAAATAAAAACATGTGTATGTAATGTGAAAAAAAATATATGTATAAAAAATTAAGATTTACAGCATATAAATCCACACACGCAGTATGCATATGTAAACAATTTAATAAAAATTAAAAGAAAAAAATTTTAATAAACCGGAACCGAAAAAACTGTAATTTGTGCAATACCTAAACTTTTGTTAGCTAGAAAACCGAAACAGAAACCGAAATCTTTATTAAGGACGTTCTCCGGTCCTTATACTAGAGAAAATCGATTTTCTACAGATTTACTTGAAACTGTGAATACACGTTAATTTAGGTGTGCTTTATGCGTGGTATAAATTTCAGTACCTCTTGCGGTATAAAAAATCAAGATATTGAGCCTCAAAGTTTCAACTTTTACTTTTGGTAAAAATTGAAACCGTGAAATATTACCGTGCAATATATATCCTATTTGCACGAAATAGGACATTGCAATATGGAGCAAGAACTGCAACAACAATCCGTTCGACTGAATTCGAGGGAGGAATTCACTGCGTGGAAAGAATTCAGTGCGTGGGAACAGCGGTGCAACGAGTTTATCAATTCGTTGGAGGAACAAAGCCGAATTAAACGACCAATTATCGATCGGTCACCAACAGTCGTTGATTGCTTGTATCGCGCGAATCGAAAATCTAAAAGATTCGGTACGAAGATCCGCACATTTACGCCGTGCGAAAACACATAACCGGCGCGAACGATGCGTTAGATGGTCGATTCTGCAAAAATTGCAGAAATCCGTTGTATCAAATATTTTCGTACATGTGCCTAATTTGTACAAAGTAAAAAAAACCATTATCGTGAATGGGACAATATAAAATGCGTGTCTTTACGCGGCGAGCAATATGGAAAGAAACCTTTACGTTGGTGCTAAATCTACAAGACATTGAGTTTCGAATGACGTTTAAATCAAATTAAAAAGTTTAAAAATCTCAACGATGTATCTATCAATATACATATACTATCGAGGGACAGAAGACGCTAAATGTTCTCCCGATACGGTTTACCGACCGGAGGATAGACAAACATGTAAATCTGCTGTACCATTCAATCTTGCTGGAATAGGTATAAAGAAATCTAAGAAAAATTCTTAATACTTTACTAAGATGTCAAATTTCCTTAAAATTTAACAAATTTAAGTGGCAATCCTTCAGTAATAGAAATCGGTGATTATTCTCACTTTTTACTTCGTATTGTGATTACGTATTGAGAAAAATTTATTTGATGAGATTGTTAAAGTAAAAGATACGTCAAAACAACAATGACATTTTTTTATAACTGCAAATTGTAAAATGTTATTTTATAATGCCGTAAATCCATAATTTATCTTAAGAAGAAGAATGCATTCTGGATAAAAAAAGAAATTTGTGAAAACTTTACATGTAATCTCTACCTTTAGAAGGTCCACTCTGAACTACGTAATCCTTTAAAATCTATCAGAGAAGAAACAATGCGCTATTATACTTTAGAACAAGAATATGATTGGCATTGTGTTAATAGTAAAGGAAATGAGAAAAGTTTGTTTGACGTGATTCTCAAAGTAAAAGATAAGTTTGTTAAAACTGCAGCCGAAATTTTATTAAAAGAAGAAAACATCGACGATCTAAGTGCAGCAATTGGTTTAGCTGCAATTTTATCCGGCAAACTTAACGAGCTAAAAGGAAAAAGGTGAGCTCTGCCATATAAATTTAATAGTTTTTTAATAGCTTTCTTTAAAATTTATTAATTCCGCGTATATAAAGGCGCGTTTTATGTGTTTTGTGATCAGTGAGTGCTCACTTTCCTGTTTTGTATTTAATAAAGTTTACTATTGTAATATGTTATAATATTATATAATATTATAATAACATTATTTAATAACATAATTTTTTGTGGGCGCCAGGGTAATAATGCCTGTATTCGGCAAGATGGATCGCTTTGTCTGATGTTAAAGACAATAAGACGGATCCAAGTTCGGAACCTTGTGCTGGCCCCTCAAACGCCTGAATAGAGGCAAATTTTCATTTTTAAATAGATTGACAAAGAGGAATGTTAAGAAAACTCTCATACATTCAAGGTTTAAATAATCTAAAACATCTGGAACACAGAACTAATCGTACCCCGGTGGAAGTAAAGATACGCCATACTCAAGAATGTTATCAACAATTACCAGTATCAAAGGAAAACGAAACATACTTCTTAACGCCTCGAACGCATATCCTTTTTAAAACAGGAATGCAAATCTCGTGCAATAAGATACTTCCTACGATGTATCATCTAAACGACGGATGGTACAGCATAACACCAAATGTAGAATACAGCAGATCACCTACAATAATGGAGCCGATGACCAAGCCTACCTGGCATTACAACGATCCCGGATCCTTAATTGCAAGCGGCATTTACACTAACCAAGACCTTGAAAAACTGAGAGACCACATAATGTTGCCCGAAAAGACTGGGATATTGAATACAGTAGCACGTGGCGTAATGGGAGAGCCAACTTCAACACAAAGGATGTCACTCTCTTATCTCTTGGACGAAAATTTTTTACAAAAAATCACAGAGAACGCCTGGAAGAAAATCTGGGGAACATTCTTAAACTTTGGCAACGCAATTGCAGGATTAATCGGAATGTACTTCTGCGCAAGGACAGCAAAGCTAATAATCGACACTATTATACACGGTTACGAACTACATACCATATATGGATGGTCAATAAATTTAGTCGGAGCACTGTGGGACTCGGTGACCAATCTACTACAGCATTTAGTGTGAGAGACGTCAAAGGATGACGAAAATCAGGAAAAAGAAGTAGGAGCACCCCCGCTCCCAGCCGAACAAGAAAAAACTGCAGCGGATACTGAACACGCACATGCACACACTCAACTTTTACGATCTCCTTCATATCATATTGCAAAGCAAAACGACGTAAATCTTGCCGGGCTCGGTCTCTATTTTTAAAGTTAGACAATCTGTATTCCCTTTCGTTCCAAAGGTGAAAATCTGCCTCGCCTGCTTTTAGGGCAGGACACATTAGTAAGACCTGACTCGCCCGCGGCTCGCGGCCCCCGCTCCCGCCTCGCGAAGTAATACACGTATCGGACTCCGACAGTTCAGATTACGAAAAACTGTGATATATCGAATGTTTATTTAATACACATGTGTTTCGCGGAATTTATACGAATGCCAAGGTATGTCGCATTCTTTTGGATAATCGGTCTCACTTTTTTCAACCGTCAACTTGATTCGCGTCTCACGTCATGTATCGCGCGGCTTCAGAATAACTCCCTGGTTTCCATGCACGCATCTCCGCGCGTTATAACGGGCGTCAAAATTGCCGTCTCCATAGGTTACACCAATCAAATGCGTACCTTTTTCAAACGCGTGCATGAAAACCAAGGGTAAAGCTGCCGTCGTTTTCGGGACACGGGTACGAATAAAGGATGCAAGCAGGCCCTAAATCGAATGACGCCGCGACGTGTTTAATTACGCGATCACAGATCAGTCTCTATTAAACGCACGTCGTACGTTTAACTTCGTATGTAATCGTGTTTCGATATGTGGCGATCGTGGATGATGGACACAGTGCTCATAAATCGATTATTTAATTGCAGTTAACTAAAGTCGCCTGACAAGCAGCAAATGTATATCGTTCTCGCGACGGTTGCTCCAGCGAGTGAAGTTGGCCGCGTGATTTACGAAATTCTCTTCGCTATGTTAGCGTCTATCTGCGAGACATCCATTAGTAAGACCTGCAAGGGTAAACCGAGGTGTCTTTTCTGTGGTAAAGACAAGCACGACTCTGACGAGGAATATCCTGACAAACCTGCACAAAGCAGATGCATTAACTGCGGTGGACCGCATCTCGCTAAGTCTTTCGAATGCCCTATAGTCGTACACAGAAAACGCAAAAAAACCTAGTATCCGCAACAAAGCTCACAAATATACCCACAGCTATAAGAAATTCCGTCTTTCCTTTTTTTTCTCTCCTTTCTAAAAGAACTATTTACTACTGCATCTAGCGCGAGACACTCAAGAAAAACGAAAATCTGGAAAAAGAAGGGGGAGCGCCCCCGCTTCCAACCATACAAGAAAAAATGCAGCCGACACCGAACACACACATACACACACTCAACTTCTACGATCTCCTTCATATCCTATTGCAATGCAGTATGACGTAGAAACGTCGAGCATGCTATGTTCTCATATAACACTAGCGTACACGAAGGAACGAAATTTACACCATATGAATTAGTATTTGGCAAAACTGCACGAGATTGCCATCCGAAATAAAAATAGATGGCTCAGTAGAAACATACGACGATTATGTTAGCGAATTGATTGAAAAGTTAACTGATTTAAGGAAATTAGCTGTGTCAAATTTAGAATTAGCTAAAACACGTTATAAATATTATTATGACAGGAAATTAAAAACACAAGCGTATAAAATAGGAGATTTTGTATATCTATTAAAAGCGAAAAAGAAAAACAAGTTCGATGATGAATATACAGGGCCATATGAGATTGTAGAAATTTTAAGTAATAATAACATTAAAATATTAATCGCACAAAATAAAACTAAAATCGTACATATAGATCGAATTAAACCTGCTCGGATTGCAGATCAAGGATGAAGGAAAATGAATTTACAATTACGACTTTAAAAGGTAATCAGAATATTTAGATCTATCTCATGCTGTAGTACCTCCATGTCGAGTTTGTCGAAAAAGTCGAAAAATAATTTCAAGGCACACGCAGTAGGAGGATCCACGGCAAGACAAGTTGCGCAGAAAAATAAAGCAAGAAGAGCATCGCAGGTGACAAAAAGAAAGGCGCAAAGAAAGTAAAATTTTATACGCTCGCAAAAAGTGGGCACCGCCCCACCGCCAGTACCACCTGCACCGGCAGGATAAACGTATGCTTTATGAAAATGTTCTAAATTATAATATTTTAATTTATTTTATAAACTGTTATATCTGTAAGTATACTTAGATTTACACGCAAACATACACACATACACTTATATTAATTTTTATTTATATTTGTAAACAAAAGGCGAGGAAATAAATAAACTGTATAAAATGTTTTTTTTTTAATTTTATTTTCATTGATTTCTCAATTATTTGTCACTCTTTTACACTTTGAGATTCTTTATGTAAATCTTTTGATAAAAATAAGAATATATAAAATATAATTTAATTAAATATAATTTATGTATATGTGAACGAGATTGGAACGCAGAACGCCGTAAAATTTTACTGGCCTACTTAATACAGAGTAAAAATTTCAAAAAAGTATTACAAAAATGATGAAGTATTCAAAAATGCAGCAAGGTACCTTTTCTAATTCCTCATTAGTACACTAAACAATATTAAGCTGGAATCCATATAGAAATATATAAAGTTGTTTTTCATAGATAATGCATTAATAGGCAAGTTAACCCAGGTGGGTTAACCCACCGACACCGCAGGCGTCGACAGGATACGCGATTTGCGAATCGCTTACTCCGACAATCGTCTAATTTATATTTTACACATCCCGTTATTAACTTCTGGGATATATAAAATTTACAAATCCATACCGTTACCAGCCAAACAAACATTTGATGAAACAAAATTTGCTGTAATTAAACCCGATGCGGAACACATAGGAATAAATGAAGACACCGACAGCTTCTACGAATTTCGAGAAGGAGAGCTGCGCGAGTGCATATCGTTCGACACCACGTTTATCTCTCCAGTCGTCTTTCCCTTGAAAAAGATACGGCAAGCGACTAGCTGCAATACCAAACTTTTATTAAATAAAAATATGGAGATGAAATATTGCCAAATAATATTACAGGAATTAAGAGAAACATATTGGAAGGCTCTAACTATTCCTGGAAATTGGATTTATACCACTATTAAACCAGAGACGATTCGTGTGGAATGTCAACAAATTAAACAGACAGAGATAAATAATTCTGGCATTATTTCCGTACAACAAGGATGTAAAATCAGAGCGGGAACTACAACTATGAGCCATCCATCTACTCGAACGATAAAATTCTCACAGCATTACCCAGTGAGAAATGGTTGTTCGAATCGACGTCGATTCGAGCTCGAAGGGATCGAGTGGTCATCGACGATCGATTTCAACTAAATTTCGATGTGTTTTCGATCAATTGTTTAGACATGAGGAAATACCTAATTTCAATAATATGTCTCGGAATTTCTCATTTACTTTGCGTTTTCACTTTAAAAATACATACAAATACTAACATGTCGATTCGACATCGATTCGACATCGATGCAATATCATTAAATGTGAGAATTCGAAATGCTCGCAAATTGTGATTAAATTAATCAGTGAGTTGAAATAAACATGTACGAAACATGTTACTATTACGTTTTTCGACTGAAGATGTAAACTCTTTTTGGATCAGCCGACAGTCGTTTGAATTTGGTAAGTAACTCCCGCCCTACTTATATATATGTACATACATACATATTCGCTACGCCGCCGGGCCCCGGATCGCTGTACTCAGATTCGCTATCTCGGTACCTTCGTGGTTCGCACGTGTTCGCCATCTTAATCTCATAATTTATTCGTAATATTCCTGGTGCTGTTCGGGACTCGATCTCGTGATTTGTGCTTGCAATAATAAATCAGACAATTTAGACATTTACAGTGTAATTGATCTCTCGACTCGCCCGATCGCGAGGAAACGCCGTAGATCATCCGCGGGAGCGTGAGCACGCGGTACAAGATTTTACAGTTATATCAATTCAAGACTTTAATTTATCCTTATTCTTACTTATATTTTCTTTTAAATATTCGTGTTTGTATCATGAATTTGATTTACAGACTTTACGGTAATCATATTGGAATCATTCCACCGGCGTTGATTGACCTGTTGCTTCTTGAGGCCTGTGTTTGGTTATGTTTGGATGCTACTTTTAATGTTTTACTGCCATGGCTCAACTATTACCAGTAAGTTATTCTCGATCATGGTCTTGCATTTAGAAATATTTACATTTTGTCTTGAAAGCAATACAGAAGTATATGTCTGTGGAAGTTCAGCCTCAGAGGTAAAATACCTGATGCTACTTCGCGATCGTTCAAGTATTTTTTGTTACAAGGTCAAATTCAAGCACATCTCGTGCTAAATTATTTCACTACCTACATGAATATTATTTAAAATATTCATGTAGGTAGTTTATTACTGTTCATGGCATAATGTTGAGGTTAGGGATTGTGTTGGTGGCCGGCTTTTGAGTAGGAATGTCTCTTGTTCACTAGTAATCTTTTTGTGGACTTTTCAACTTGTATTGTTTATTTTATTATCAATTTCATTAGCGATTTACGGACGAAACCTGTCAGCCTAGCCTCCTTTGAAGCTGATAGATTAATTTGATACATGTACTTATTATTTAACAGGAGCGTTTGTAATATATTAGCCCGTGGATTTCATTTTAAATTATTTTCGTGAGGTGTTCTGATTATGTACTATAAACTGTTTGTGTTTATCAGTGCAGAAAAACTTTTAGACGCAGGGCTGCTACAGCTGTTCAAAATCGAGAGGCGTTTCTTGAATTGCGACAACGATTGCTTCGGTACAGTCCTGCCAGTGATAGTAGTAATATCAGTGGTAACATTGAGAGTGAAAATGAAAGAGAAAATGAAAATTTTTCAAGTACCAGTAACTCAGACAGTATCTTTGAAAATGATCAAGGTATGGAAGATAATATTACTGTCACTGAGGATGATTGTGACGTCTACAGCGTGCCAGAGAATATGAATGTGGATGAGCTGGTTGGTGATAGTGATCATGAATCAGATATAGCATCATCTCACAGTGAAATAGGAGTTGGTGAAAACCTTACTGAGGAAGAGAAGGAAGATTATATTATAGAATCTATTCGTCAGTGGACCCTTAGTGGTGGTGTCTTGTCGATGAGAAAACTTGACGAATTGTTAGGTAGACTATCGTTAATATTTCAGAGAATGCCAAAGAGTTACAAAACTTTGCTAAGTACTGATAAAAAAGCAGATGTCCAAGATATGGGAGATCATTTAATGTGGTATCATGGTATCATGAAGAGTTTGAACAAGTATCAGTTGGATTCTTATCTTCAGCAAAAAGGTTCTATCTCCATTGATGTGAATATAGATGGGCTCCCATTATTTAAGAGCAGTATTCACTCCAAGAAAAAGTTTTGGCCTATCTTGGGTAAAATAGTTGGAACCTTGAATAATCCTTTCATCATTGCAATTCATTATGGAGAAGATCCAAGGGATGTTGATCTGTTTTTAGGAGACTTTATTCTAGAGATAGAAGAGTTACAAAATAATGGTTACAGCTATAATGGTGTTCAATACCCTTTCTCCATCAGAAATTTTATTCTTGATGCTCCTGCTCGTTCTCTCGTCAAGTGTTGCATTGGACATACAGGATATGGTGCATGTGAGAAATGCACAGTTGTAGGTGCTCATGCAGAGAGGCGAATTCATTTTGCAAATGTTGGTATTGACTGTCAACCTCGCAGTGATGAGTTATATGTCAACCAAGTGGACCGGCTTCATCATACTGGCCATTCGCCTTTGGAACTCGTAGGAATCGGTATGGTATCACAATTTAGACTGGATTCTATGCATTTAGTGTATGAAGGAGTTTTTAAGAGATTTCTTGAAGTACTATTTACATGGGAAGGACCATGGAATTTGGATAGAGATACGATGCAGAATATATCAGTTATTTTGCATCAGCTGAAATCCACTTGTCCGCAAGATTTCAACAGGAAGCCCAGGAATCTTGAAGATTGGTACAAATATAAAGCCACTGAGCTTCGACGTTTTTTGTTATATGATGCAATGCTTGTATTCAGAGATCATTTAGATCCAGCCCTTTACAATCAGTTTCTTCTTCTTCAGTGTGCTATGTACATATTAGCTAGCTCATATTTGTTGCCAATTTTCAATGAGGAGGCAGAAATATTAATAAATACGTTTATTGATCATTGCTGTACAAGTGTATGGAGAGCATTTTGTATCATATAATGTTCACTCCTTAAAGCACTTAGTCCATGAATGTAGAGACCATGGAAATCTCGAATCGTTTAGTGCTTTCCCATATGAAAATGCCTTAAAGACAATCAAGCAAATGCTGAAGACAGGCTATTTACCACTTCACCAAATTGCTCAACGAGTCTCAGAACAGACCAACAAAGTAGAAGTGCTATTGAATGAGAAAGATAACTCAATTAAACTTTTGCATCGTCATGAAAATCCTGATGAGATAGAACCTGGTCAGCAGTTTAGAGAAATTTGTATCAACAACATTATTTTGAAGATTGGTGAGAAGGACTCTTGCTTTATGACCACTGAAGGGACTGTTGTTATACTAGAAAACATAATTAGCAGAGGGAGGAATACTGTAATCCTCATTGGTAGGCAATTTAATCACTCAGATGACTTCTACACTTATCCAATGAATTCATCACAGCTAGGCATTATGAAAGTATGGGGAATCAATGATATTCGTGAATCTTTCTCTCTAGAAGATGTATTTGGAAAGTGTTGGCTTATGAAGGATGGTGATTGTTTTTTATGTGTACCATTGTTACATTCTACTCCACTTCTGTATTAAATTTCAGTTTCAAATTGTGTTGATACACTTCAATAGACATGTATGTAAATATTTGATTTTTTTGTGAAATTTTGTTTATTTCACATTCAGTCAACTTATTCAGCGCAATGGAGGTATGGTATTTCATTTTAATATAATCATATGTTTTTGCTTTGTACTGAATGTGTCAAGATTTGTATTTTGTAACTAATATACTTTTTCCTTGTTTCAGTTTATTGTTGTCAAGTTTGTTCAAGAATCTTCTGACCCTGATGAATCTGATGATGTATATTATGAGGTGGCAAGCAGTAAATGGCTTTTGTTTGAAAAAGAGACTAACACATATCAATGCTATTGGCCTCCTGAATCTTTCACTGAACATGAAATTATCAAAATGATCAAGAATCACACACCACCACCTAATGATAATTCATGGACTCTTTTACCATGCGAAATAAAATCATCTTATGGTTTGTATCAACAACAGCATAGCATCTATTATTTTATCTTTTGCTCACTGTGTCTCATTCATTGTTCTTTCTTTTCTAGCTGATTACTTGACTGCTCATCTAGGTGCTAAAAATAGACTCTATGATTCCTCTTATGAAACTGAGAAGAAACTTGGAAGGGGTCGCAGAAGGAGAGTGCGGAAAACGATACCTTCATCTGAAGATGAAAATGAACCTCCTCCAAAGAAACAGATTATAGCTCCTCTTAAAAACATTGCTTTACCAAGCAAAGGTAAAGAATTTTCTCGATTCAATGCTCAACCAAAAGTGAAGTCTGTTGTGAAAGTTTGTGAGGTCAATACTTCCAATAGGCAAAATCAGAATGATAAGGCCATGAGGATAGTGAGAAAGAACAGGGGTTCTGATGCTTCATCTACAGCGGAACTTAGGGCGAAACTTCTAGAACGAAAGAAGCAAATGGAACAAAAGATATCGCTCCCTGTGAAAAGTATTTCTTCCAACTGGAAGACTAAACGTGATTCACATTCACCTGGACAAGGAAACGCCTCGCAACATTCACAATCTTTTGTGCAAGAAGGGGAGGCTGCACGACATTCACTGTCATCTGGACATAAAGATGAGCAAAATAATTTCCTATCTGATGATTTTGCTCAGAACACAGAAATCTTAGGCAAAGACTCTAATATAAAGAAAGTAAGAAAGCAGCTGTCTTTTTCACCTGTAAAGGAAGTGCAATCTTTGCATGAATCATATTTTTTAGGTATGTTCTATTTCCCTTTGCATAATTAAATTTTATTGTTCTCTCTCTCTCTCTCTCTCATTTGATTAACTTAAACTGATGTTTTGATACATCTTTATTTCAGATTTTGAAAAAGATGTGCTGAAGTTACTTAAAGAACTGAATGGAAAGATTGAAACGGTTTCAAGCAATGTAGCAAAACTAATTATACATATACTGCCAAATGAAAAAGTATTGTCAAAACCTAAAGGCATGCCAACTCTTCCATTGAAGACTTCAAGGGAAGTTTCTCAAATGGAGACATTTTTACAAGATGAAGATAATTTGTCATGCACAGTATGTATGCTTTCCTACTTGAATTAAAAGTGTAATATCCTGTGTAGTAACTGAGAGTGATTTTAATCTGTTAATTTTCATTAAGTTTAATTTATGAAACTTAATACTTTTTTTTCTTTTCAGTCCATTTATCTGAGTTCATATGTCTCCAAAAATCCTTTATTGGAAAGGACATCTGCAATGAAATTGATGGCGCAGATTTTTACTAATGTTGTTGGTAGTGAATATAGCTTTAGTGGTCTAGCAGGCAAACGCAAATTTGAGAACCTGTTATTGTGGACTGCCCTCAAAGGTGAGAATGTTATTTACTTCTAGTGAAACATGTGTTTCACATCTCTCAATAGATTGATCTTTTCAGTACATGTTAAAATTCATGTTAAAGCAAGTATTGATTCCAATGCATCATTGCTCAATGTTTTATTTTGTACCTAATTGAGGACTTAGTTCAATAAATGCATTTGATTTAAAAGTTTCTGAACTATAATGTACTGTAAATTCTATGTTCTAGTATTTAGTTTATCCAGAAGTAGTGTTTTTTTATTTGTTTAATAAGCCCTGATATGAAAATGTAGGTTTTCTGTCAATAAAGAAATGTAAAGTGTTGAATTGTTTTAATTGTCCAATTTTACCTATTTGCTTTTACTTTTCATGGAAGTGAAAGTTGGAGTTCATTTTCTGACTAATATTTAACTGGGTATAGGAGTTTTTCATTTTAACTATGGGCATAGATTTACTTTTACATAAAACAATATAATGTTTAAAAAGAGTAATAATTTTCCTTTGCATTTGTTTTGTAGTTTGAACAAACATAAATTAGTGTACAGCTTTATACAATCTGTGCTTTTGCCTTATTCAGGTACTGTCAGTTTAAAAATAGATGATACAGACTTCTCAGCGTGTAAAAAAGGAGTACAAGTTTGGCTCAAAGATGCCAAATGGAGAGATCAAGAAGGTAGCACTTCTAGTCAGCAGCCATGTCCTAGTCAGAAGAAAAGTACCAGGAGAGAAAGAGGATTGAGGCAGAACTATAGCAGTAGTAGTGAAGAGAGTACTTCTTCAACCAAACATGCAGCTACTATAATTTAATAATGTTGCTGTCTAAAATATGTGTAGGATGACATCCTAGTAAACACAACGTTACATGTAAAGTACATATTAGTTAAAATTTCCTATTCAACAATATAACTTAACATGTAACAATGTAATGTAACACTTATGTTATATAATAGTTACATTGTTGAGTAGGAAATTACAACTATCATTTACATTACATGTAACATTGTATTTACTGGAATATATCTCTTTTCGTACTAAAACCTATATATATTATTTTATTCCTTTTATTTAGTTATTGCAACATAGTCAGAGGTTGTATTAAATTTTTGAGAAGATTTAATGAAGTTTTATTGTAATATGTTCAGTTATTTTATTTGTTTGAGAAGATTTATTGTAACAAAAGTTTTATTTGTTCAGATACAGTATAGTTATTTTGAAATACTTTAGAAATTTATGCTGTGAGGTACTTAGCATGTTATTCCTATGAGTCAAACTGTCTGTCATCTCATTACCACAGTAGATTTATTCTGACATTAGATGCAATCATTTAAATTTCTGAAGCCTTAATGCTAGTCTACACAATCTTGCTTTAAGAAAATATTTTAGCTCTAAGCTGTAAATTGTAATCAATCACAGTCGATTCTCCTTACATTTGACTGTGGTCACAGCTTATGGATTAGAGCTAAAATATTTTTTTAAAACAAGATTGTAAATTAGTACTTATATTTGTTTTAAATTTAGTGTTTGCCTATGTTTATCACGGTTCATTAAAAGTAAAAAATATTTTTTTTTTTTTCTGTTCATTATGGCATTCCTTATAAAATATTCAAATAGATATGCATGCTTCGTACAGAAATTTGATTCCTTTTTTCCTATAGGTTTTCTTGTATAAACCGAAACTGGTTTGTCAATTTTTATCATTTTTGTTTACTCTACTAATTTTTAAGAGCTCTTGTATACATTTTTTATTTTTAACATGTTTTCTCTGTGGTCATTTCAGTTAGTTTCATTGATCTCATTATAGTCAAATGTATAAATGTATGCATATTTTCAATTGTAGTCGTTAAAAATGTTCTTTATGTGATCATTAAAATTGATGTTAATCTCAAAATTGATTTCCTGTACACAATCCTCTTGATTCAAGCAGGCAATGATGCCACGAAGATTATAATTCGACTGAATTCCAAAGGTATTTTATCATATTTTATTCACATACATGGCCGGTTGTTCTGTTTATTGATGTTATCAGGAGGGAAGGAAAAAGGAAAATGAGGGGAGAGGGTGCACCACATTCGATTCGACGTCGATTCGACCTCTTTTCGAAGATGACAAAGTAAACTATGTAATGAGTCTAAATGTCACAATGATGTCTGAATACACGCGTAACCTGATATTTGCTATGGGTTCAAAATATATGCAGATCGAAATTTCATCGAAATTCCATCGATATCGAAAACACATCGATTTCAGGGACAAAATCACATCGAATCGATGTGCTCGATCGATGTCTTTCATCGACGTCGATTCGGCGTCTAGTCGATCAATCATTTCTCACTGGGTGTATGGGTATTCAAAACCGCAAAGAGTCAATGGAAAGTCATTGGAGTGTCAAAGAAGCGTTAAATCTCTTCATTTACGCTTCTTTGACGCTCCGAGAAGCTTTCTATTTTCACCAGGGAAGGTGCGGGATTGTTGGTGGGCAATTCGAATGCACTTATTTAAAAAAATACGAAGTTGGCTATATACTTTTCTATATTGTCGCATATACACAGGGACATGAATGCCTTCTCACATGAAATTGCACGCGTATTGAAGCATATTCAGAGCGCGTGCTCCGTCTCTAATGCCCGGGATATATATATATATATATATATATATATATATATATATATATACACTGTAAAAAATTTAATGTCAATGAAAGTCCACTCTAAATTTTGTATTAAAATAACTCATTCATCGTGTTATTTTAACACAAAATTTAGAGTGGACTTTCATTGACATTAAATTTTTACTGTGTATATATATATATATATATACTTAGTTAATGTAATTTAAAACACAATAATTTTTAGTTTTCTTTGATTCAGGAAACAATTTAGTTCTTTTCATCTCATAAGTCGAATCGATATCGAACCGACATCGAATCGTTGATAATGGACAAACATGAAAAACATTGAAAATCTTGAAAGAAAGTATTATATTATATTGCTGCATACTACCAACAGATTGTTTGCAAAGTTATCGTAACATCGAAATAACCTCGAAATATTTGAAACTATCGATGTTCAACAACCTGACAGAACCGCATCGATGAGATCTGATAGAATCGATATCGAATCGACGTCGATCCGATATATCGTTTCTCACTGGAATCTCGATAAATTAACAATTTTTCCCGATATTCAAAGAGATGCTCCCGCTTCTCCACAGAACAAACAAAACCACGAAGCGGAACATATTCAGCCCACGGCGTTCCAGTAGACCAAATTTAAACTGCTATGACTGTTTTCTTCATGGTCTCATACGTTTTCAGACCATGAAAGTGCCAAGATGCATCTAGAAATTACATAAGTCATAAGTCATTGTCGACATATCTTTTATGTGGAACGAGATTCATAGAATTTTTGACAACCATGCGCGAGGAATCGAGTGCCTATTTAAAGATTGGAAACTCGTAAATTCTCGTCGTTGTGGGTTGCTGACGCAGTTGTTCTTCAAATGCCATGTGCAATTATGAAGACAACATATGGTCAGAACCCACAGAACCTAAAAATGTAGATATTAATAATAGTGCAGTAGCCGCAACTACAACAGTTGGGAGTGGTTATGCCCAACTGGAAAAGTTCTGTACGGGTATAAATATTCCTTGTATGTCTGAAAAGACGTACATAAAAAATCAAGAAAATGTTATCGATTATTTTGAAAAAACAGCCATGGAAAGTATGAAAATGGCAGGCGAGCTTGAAAAGCAACTCGCCTTCGAGAGGAATAAAACTATAAATGGCATTCCATATATAACAGTTGTAGCGGATGGTAGTTGAATGAAAAGGTCGTACGGCCACGCTTACGATTCACTTTCCGGTGTTGGTGCCATACTTGGTTATCGCACGCAGAAAGTCCTTTTTGTTGGTATCCGTAACAAATTTTGCACGGTGTGTGACATGGCGGAGCGAAAAAGTCTCGAGCCAAATAGTCACAAATGCTACAAAAATTTTGACCGCTGGGCCAGCTCCACAAGTATGGAAAGCGACGCCATTGTAGAAAGCTTTAAATGTAACCTTGAAATGCATGGATTAATATATAAAACGGTTATTGCCGATGGTGACAGCAGCGTATATCAGTCCATTAAGAATAACGCACCATATTGCGAACAAATGGTAACTGTAAAAAAAAAATAGAATGCACGAATCATTTGCTTCGTAATTTATGCAAGAAGCTAAGAGCCGTGGCAGAGACAGTTCAGCCAAAACAACATAGAAAGCGTGGCTTTGTACAGCTACGAAATGTTGTAAAAAGCAGTATTTTAAAAATACGGAAAGAAGTGCTGGATGCAGCCACCTTACGAAGAGAAGAAAAACAACCTCACCATAACCAAAGTGTGGAATTACAGAAAGATATCTTGAACATTCTTAGCCACGTTTTGGTGAGCATAAGAGATGTAAAGAACGTACATGCAAAGAAAACCGTGACGAAACAAAAAATTATGTGCCATATTTAAAGTTGCACGGTTTATATCAGAAAATTGAGAGTGCTGTCATGTACTTGAGCGCTTATTCCGAGAGTTTGTTGTTACATTTAACAAACAATCCTGCAGAGCTGTTTAATTCCATAATCTGCAAAGAAATAGGTGGAAAGCGTATTGATTATGGCCTACGAGGTTCTTATAATACGAGAATTGCGGGAGCTGTTGTGCAGTATAATACGCAACAAGTTCTTACGCAAGTGCACAAAAACATGTGTGGAAATGTTCCTCCGATTGTCGAGAATTTAGAAAAACGACGACAAAAAAAGTTTCGAGGACTCAAAATTATCGACAAATTCATGGCAAGCCCAAAAAATTTAAACAAGAGTCTGGAACAGATCGTTATTATGGTCCGCAATCACAAAAGCCAGATCTTCCGCCTGACGTATACCAACAACTTGAGCAAAATCATATGCAAAAGTTGTTGGACAACGCAGAAAACAGGCACAAAATTGAACAGGAGACAAGAGACCAAAGCGAATGTGAGCTGTGGCAATTATTGAGACGTGAAATGTTAACGGCATTCAACTTTGGAGCTGTCTGTCGCATGAGACCAACAACGTCTTGCGCAGCGATTATAAAAAGCATTTTGTATCCTTCGTTCATCGACAATGCAGTCATGAAATATGGTCGCGAGAACGAAAAAGTTGCCAGAAACGAGTTGGCTGTAAAGCTGAACAAAAACATCACACCATGCGGATTGTTCATTGATTATGAAAATCCATTCTTGGGTGCTTCTCCGGATGGACTTATTGATGAAGACGGTCTAGTAGAGATAAAATGTCCCTTGTCAGCTGATAATTTAACAGCTGATGTGGCTGTCAAAACATTGTCTCAATTGAAGGGCATATTCGATAAAAAGAATGCAGATAAAATGAATCGAAATCATCGATTCTTTTTAGTCCGAGAGCCCGCGACAAAATCATTGTATTATCTTATTCACCGCCATATTAATAGAATTAGTTGTTTTAATCGAGTAAGAAAGGTACATAGTATTGCCGAGGTCGTTCGGCGGGACATAGATGCAGAAAATTATAACAAACATGTAACTCTCGAAAGTGTCCTTGTTAAATCTTATTCACCTTGAAACTTGTTTGCTAGTTAGTTTTTAATAGATAATTTATGAAAAAACGTTTCTTACACCTGGCAAGCGGGACAAAATTGTTCTTACAGGTTGTAAACAATGTAATATTTTACGAGGGTGATGTCGAATATTATTCACTTTGAAATTTATATGAGAGGTAAGTTTGAACTATAAATAATACGAAAAAAAAATTCTTACGGCTTGAACGCGGACCAAACGAGTTCTTACACTGCTCTGAAACTAAAAATTAAGAGCGCCCACGACGGTCTTTTGCTGCAGTGCGCACACGGTAATTTTCCTTTAATGTTAGTATATAAATCGGGTTTGTCACTTATGAACATGTAAAATAGATGGACAAATTTTATTTGGCATGGGGGTGTCGACAAAGTTACAATTTTAGTCCTTTGATTTTTTACTTGCAATAACGTGAGATTTTACACGTAATTAATCTTTGGAAAGACCGCGCGCGCCCCGTCAAGTGACCCACCAATAGAGGGTGAACCCAATGAAACCTACACCGACTATCTGGAAAGACTGTACGAAAAATTGCGCACCGTTCAGGATTACGCACGCGAGAACCTAAACCGCGCTAAGGAACGATCTAAAGCGTACTACGATAAAAGAATGAATGCGCACACTTTTAGAGCGGGAGATCACGCGTATCTCCTAAAGGAACCAAATAAAGGAAAACTAGACGATCAATACACGGGTCCGCACGAAATAATAGAAGCCCTAGGAAATAATAATGTCAAGCTTCAGTTAGGAAATAGAGTTAAGATTGTACATATAGATAAATTAAAACCGACTAGGAACTAAGAACTTTTTCCTCCACGATGTGCTTTCCCCCACCCCCATAGTTATAGGAACGTAGTATGTAAGGAAGACGCAGCGTTAGCGAACAGCAGTACAGCCTGAGCAACGCACCCGACACAACCATGGAACCCACGGCAGTGGTTATCATCTTGACTACACTCAGCACTTCGACATACGGCTTGCTGGGATTTGACTGCAGAGGCGAAGGATTAAATGTGACAATGTTGTCATTAACGGACATCGGCGACTGTGAGCTGGACGACCTGGAACCCGTCACCGAAGAAATCTATACACAGCTCCTGCAATTGAGCGAATTCGATCACACTACCGGGGTGCAATGCCGGATAGAGATCGACCGCGAGGTAAAATATTGCGGATGGTCCTCCCATAATTCAGCAGTGCAGGGAGGAAAATATGAGTACATCCACGAGATCTCAGCCGATGCCTGTCGTAAAATGCAAGATAGCGGAACCATCTTCCTAGGAGAAAGCAGCGGAGTAATAACTGGTATCAAGGTGAATGCGACCACCACACGAGCTGTCATTATGGCGGGATCACTGTCCATGGATGGAAGCTGCGAGGGAACGCAATATAGCGACCCCCTCGGTACTTGAAATAACGTCTTCGTGCAGGCAACGGTAAAGATAACCACGCGACGGATGGAACTGCCTGTGAAACATTCAACAAACGAGGTGAACCCACCCCCCCCCCCCGCACCCGCTGCCCAGCAATGGAAGGCGAATGTTACGATGCGGATGGCACGATGACGTTTTGGGAAACCTTGCCGACCGACACCTGCCAATTTAACAAGTACGACGTACTTTACGAAGGAAACGCTCATCGAGTTTCCCCTAAACCGACCCAGAAGGAAACACCGATAGTTTACACATTAACAACAAGAGATATCACCTTCGCGTTAGCAAAAACAGCAGAGACAAGTCTTTGTGGGTATAAAATAATACAAACAGAGCACCCAAAACTATTCATCCTTGAGACAAAACCAGGGAACACGTTCAAGATCTGGACCGGCATGTCAATCGACAATTTGGACATCTTCACGTATGTAAATAGCAAATTTATCTACATCGAGAAACACATGAGGACACAGCTGACGCAGATGTATCGGGACATAATAAGCCAGAAATACGCTCTGGAAAAACAAATATTGGAAAACGCCTTATCCCTCGCCAGCATCGCCCCCGATGAAATGGCGTATCGAATTATGAAGTCACCCGGATACACTGCAATCACTGCAGGAAAGGTGATATATCTAAATAAAGTGCGTACCGGTCATATGTAAGGTACGAGAGACGGATATATTGCGTAAAAATGGCCGATTATTTTCATGACACAGTGGCTGACGAAGAAGAACACGCGCTGTCAAACGAAGAAGAAGAAGAACATGCGCTGTCGGACGATAGTAATTATGAAAGTGATAACGACGATGACTGCAAAGAAGTCGTTTATAGGATTGTGTATCGTCCGGAAATTTTAGCACCAAGTGGACGCAAGAGAACGGGCTTGGAAAAATTAGCGGGGAAAGAAGACCCTGTTGAGCTTGACTCTAGTCTGGCACACGATGAGAAGTAAATGTTTATGATTTTGCGATAACTTTCATTATCTGCTAAAGCAGAAACTCCATTTCAAAAACTAAATTACATATATAAAATTCGAATATTAATTAATTTTATAGAGGCTGGTTGGCTGATCAAACTGATGATAAAATTAATTTGGAAAGTGGAAACTGCTTTCCACTTATGAAAAAGACTTGTCGTCGGTATTAAGCACAAAGTGTTGCGCCATTTATTTCTATTATACAGACGGTTCACATAAGGAATGTGCTTCATGTATGATCGCTTACACAGACACTGAATTTGACCACATATATGCTGTTCAAAGGCATATAACCGCCCCGCACGACGCATTACGCGGTCGTTTCTGCAGAAATTGCAGAGACCCGCTTTTCACGATATTTCCATGCAATATATGTCCTATTTGCACGAAATAAGACATTGCATGGAAATATGAAGCCTCGTGAAGTATCAACACAAAACGTAAGTATTACTTTACATAAATTTTTCAAAATTTATTTTTTTTCCCTTAAGGGGGGATTCTAGTGTAACGGGTCAAAAAAATCGAAAATTTTTTGCATAAATTAAGAGTATAACATCTTAAAAATATGCTCCTACAATTATAAAGTCGAATTCGCAAAAATAAAGAAGTTATAGCTCTGTTTAGTGAGACGCGTCAGAGTCCCAAACAGCAAGTAGTCGGCCGGTAGGTACAAGAGCCTAACGGATCAATATTTAGAGTCGGCTATTGTTATGTTTGGAATCTTTTGAAAGTATTTTTCTATTCGCACACAAACACGTTTGTGTAAAAATTGTTTAAAAATTGTAACGAAAGTTTCAACGCATGCATTTGGCGTCTAGCTCCGAAACATCTCCACTGCGGTTCGAAGACTATTGAAATTGCTGCTTATCTGGCTACCGCAATATTTAATGAAGGTTATTTTCCAATATTAAAAATTATGTAAATAATGGGCATTGTTATTGGACAACAGAGCAAGACATTTGCCGAATCTCATAATGAGAAACGACTATTGAGTGCACACCGTCGTAGTTTAGAAAGCACTAAAGAGGCTCATACAGCCAGAAGAATGGAGAAAACAGTACTGCAAGACTTTTTCGAAGAAGAAGAAGGTTTAATGTATGGGGCCGGAATAGCAGAATAAACGTTCAAGTCGATTTTTCAGCGGTAAGTATCGTGAAACTTTATCTAAAACTTTAAACGCGTTTTTCTCGAACCCAAGTTGGCGGGCGTGATAACTTGAGAACTAAAACTTGACCGATCAACTTCGGTCAAGTTTTGTTCAATTCGTTATAAATTTCTCTAGGTACTATACCTATCATTTTATTTTTATTGCATTTATTTATAACATTTTTTGATCAATATATGATCAAATTTATGTCAAAAAATAAAAATTTTTTTTAAACGCTATAACTTTTTTAATTTATTATTTTTTCTTTGTTAGGGAGGTATAGTACCAGCAGAAAATATCTAATTTTAAGAAAATATTTCGTTTTTTGCTTTCAGATAACCGGGAGGAAAGTTACAACGCCCGCCAATAGACGGGAAATCGCAGAGAGGGGTCCAGATTATTTATTATATATTAAAATTAAATGAAGCAAATTGAAAATAACTAAAATTTTTTGATACCTTAAGAATGCCTCTTTTTATCCCAAAAAATTTTATTTGGCTATCATTAATAGTTTTCTAGAAAAAAATTCTTAAAAATCGCTTATTTTTTGGCCTATTACACTAGAATCCCCCCTTAAATCATTTATCCATTTTATTTTTCTACAATTTCAGAAGCAAAATGTAAATCCTCTTCTAAAAAGGGCATGTCATCGATACTCGAAGATCGACTACGTGCACTGGGACGACGAAGATTTTTATGTTTACTTAAATATTAGTTTTGCATAGAATTTAATTAATTATGGTTAATAACATGACAGATAGTGTAGTTGTCAATTGCCCAAATGTAGAGCTAGATTTTAGTAATTAAATATATTACTTACAATTAGTTACGAGATGATAACAAACATATTGTTTAAAATAAGATACCTACATAAGAGCACGCACATGCGCATAGATTTAATTATGGCTTCTATTCTATATTGGCTCGTCTACGTGCACTTATACCCCCACTCCTCAACACTCGGTTTAGATATACTGCTATGTCTATGGTCGCAACTATGTGGTGTTGGCGACAGAAGTTTGATTAGTTTATGGGATGGAAGGAAAAGAGTTTTCTTTTTATATTTCTGCGATTCAAGATTAGAAAATTTTATTGCCTTGAAGCAGATTTAGGAAAGTAAAATTAATTTATATATTTTTCAGCTTGATGTACAAATTCAAGATGGGGCGAAAAGGGAGGAAGCCGGATCGGCTGGATCAGCCGATACGACAACGATCAATACCGATGCAACCAAAGATGCAATGTTAGTTTTTTTATATTTTTTTTATATTTTTTTTTATTAAAGATAATGATTCCCTTCTCGGGATACATGGCGTTTTACAGGGACCCCAACGAGCTGGTGCATCGTCTCCGATTGTTCGACGCTTCGCGCCAAGCGGGTCACAACGGTCATTGTAAACAATTGTAAACAAGTACAATTGTAAACAAGAATTAAATCATATCAATTAAACCAGATTTTAAATAACTGTTGTAAACGTATTCTCCCTGAATAAAGGTAATTTTAATTTTAATTCTCAAAACCAATTTTACTATAATATCCTTTATTTTCATAACTCATTCGCACAGGATCTTATAATTATACCAATACATCTGAACGTTTACAACTGTCGCTGCCAAAGAGTGTGGCAACAGGAGATTTCCTTTCTTTACCTGTCGCTGCCAAAGAGATTTCTTTTATTCCTCATTCATGCCCAGAAAAGAGGGCAAAAGATTCCAACTCAAAAAAATTAAATATCAGATTAAACAAGCTATACAATTAAATCAAGATCCTTTTCCATTCTTATTCAAATTAAAGAAATTAGAAAGTGAAATTCAAGACAATAAAACTCAAACCTTAATTCCATATAAATTAATCCCTTTGGATTTAATAGTAGATTTTCCAAATTTTCCAAATTTAAGGACGACGAGGAGATACCGGAGGTGGAGGGGTTCAAAATAAAAATAGGGTACCACTCCCTAAGTTTGTCTCGACACGGCCTCCCGCCAGCTACGAAGATCTGTTTTGCACGGATAACGCTGTACCAGAAATTACCCAAGGAACACACCAAAGTCAACAGATAGTCAAAACGACTGTATTTTGATTCAAAATAGTCACGCATTTTCTGTATGACGAAAAATTGACGGTCATAATAAAGTCAAAATTATATCAAAATGTTTTACCATCATTTTACCATCATTTTGACTTTATTGTGACTTTCACATGCACGATATATAATACTTCTATTCGTCTTCATAAATTCGACGAGCAATAAAAATTTATTTTTACTAGTAAAAATAAATTTTTATTGCTCGTCGAATTTATGAAGACGAATAGAAGTATTCCCTATTTATTTTATTTGCTTCTTTGTCTCATAACAGTTCTCGGTTGTTGTTTGGCCGGGTGGTGGTACATGCGTGGTGGCAACTAAATGGCTAAATGAATCTAAAGAGACTGTTGTGTATCCTCCTAAAACCAAATGCTTTACGAGACTGATAATGTCTCTTGTGGATGTGAAAGAAGACTGGGAAGAATGTAACGTTGACTTTTTGCACAGTTACAGTAAGTAGCTAAAGTCTGTATCTGAGTATGGTTTAAGATTGAAATTAGATTTGACGAATTATAATGAAGAAAACTCAATACGAAAGAATCCCAAGTTTAATAAACTTTACTCTGTTTGGTAAAATTTTAATTTAATCTCAATCCTAATTCATAATCTGATACGAGCTTAACTGTAATGTATTGGATTCTGTTATGGATACTGAATTATACTGTTTCTTTTCATGCTTCTAGAAACGTTTAACCATGCAAGTAAAGCTGCTAAACTGGCCGCCGAAGATAAACCCATTGACTCATACATTGACAACATAGAGACTGATTACGAGAAGCCGCGGAAGCGTCAACTTCCAGTTAAATTTCAGAATCAGAGTTCTGATGATGTTGGTCAGAGTTCTGATGATGACGATCGGAAATCGGAAAATATGCGTAAAAAATATAAACGGCAGGTTGCAAGAGAACCCCGTCGAGAAATGCAACGTACAAAAAGCGAGGAACGTGAAAAGTCCCAGGATGTCTCTCAAGTAAATAGTGTACCAGCTCCTGCAGTAAATATCAGGGAGCAGCTCGCTGCATTGAAAGCCCAAGTTTCTCATCCAATAAAAGCATCGAAGGGCAACGGAATTAATTCGAATACAAAAAGAAAAGTCTTGACCGCAAAGAAACTTATCAAAGCAGTAAATAAAAAAGTGTTTCTTGAAAAATCACAATCGGAAGGTAACAAATTAAATCTTTGACTGACATGACTCATAACTGTGAATATTCCCCCTCATTTTTATCATTATACTTATACGGGTAATGTTAATGTCTTATAATTGGCTTATTTTTGCTACAGATATTCTTCGCAATTGTGGAAAGAGTCCTGCAGATATAGAAAAAGCAAATGCTACTGATTTTTCTAGTACATTTCAATATGCAAATCTTCATGCCTCCAAGAACTTGTGTCTTGTGTCAATCCCCATTGAATACTGACGGTGAGTTTTTCCTTCTTTTCGCGAGAGTATTTCTGTGATGTTTCCTGGATTACTTTTTCCCCATGCTGGGTGAACATTTCCTTTTCATCCGCTGTCACGAACACTTGCAGAGCTGGTCATCTACACTATTCAATACATTTTACTTATTTCCATTCTTCATCCGTAATGTGTAATGAGTTCAAAGAGAAAATGTGATAGTATTTCAGCCAGCTTTGGAATTCTTGCGAGTTAGACAATACAATCTATAATTACACTTTCTCAATTTTTTTCTAGATGTGACTTCTGATTCAGAGATGCTGCCCGCAACACAAACATCAACAGAGTCTAAAATTTCCTCTTCACTATATGAGCTGGGAGGTGAAAGAGAGCAAAGTGAAGTTTTCCAAAGCAATAATGAACTTAGTGATAGCAATGATATGCAGAACTTGACGGAACACAGGTCTGCACAACAAGACCTTGCTAATAGGGATAACTCAGTAAAGAGAGATACCGTATAATCGTTCTTGAGAGGTGAGAATAATGTTTTATTTTGTTTCCTAACTATTCAATTTGTCTTTAACTGTACACGATATATTTTTGATAAGGCTCTGGCGACTTCTCCCGCAAAAAGGGAAAAGGAAATGACAGTAAGTACTTTTTTTCATTTCCATGTCAATTTAAGATGAGAGTGAAATCGATTAAATAAACTGCATTGGTATTATTTCCAGGAAGCACAGATATCATGTGGATGTGGGATGTGGGACGTTCTTGACAATATTGTCAAAGTTCAAGAAGAAGAACGCATCAAGCTCGACCACTTGGAACTTAAGTTAAACCGTATCATAAAAAAACTTTTTCCAGAAAAATAAAATTGAAGCGACCACACGGAATCCCAGCATTTCCTCTACGCACAGAAGAGGAGTGAGAAAAACTGGAAGAAATTCTCGCAGATGACGAGGCATTTACATACGTGGTAAATATATCTCAGCAGTCTGCTTGATTTTAGTTGCCCAAAATTATGTTCTTCCGTTTGCGCCCTGTTACTGTACCAATAAGATTAAAATAATATTTATAATGTTATTTCATTTATGAAATTATAATTGTACAGGTAGATGTCTTTGCGGCAAAAATGAAAAACAAAGAATCAGAAGTTGCTGCTCTGCAGTCTGTACTCTCGAAAGTGATCACGAATTCCTTTTCCAGATCTATTAGTTGGGGAGGTACTCAGAAAATCAAAATAACTTTCAACAAGAGTAAAACGTATGAGACTATAGAAGGTGAATAATTTACTTGTTGAAAATGTGTTGACTAAATTATTTGTAACTGTTTATTCTACATTAACTAATTATTCTTTATAATCTTTTAAATTAATTATTAAAATAGATTCTGTAATTTAATTTTTCTTTAAATCAATTAAAAATTGTTATTATTTTTTTTCTGCATCAATTTGGATTAATTTTTTTATGATAAATATTATAAAATATTATAAAAATTAAGTAGAGGATGGTCACCACTTTTCTATATTGTTAATACAAGTGAAAAGCTGTGTGTTTATAATAATAAAATAAAACAGATATTTTATTTAATATCTTTAGCTATGGTGTACCTCCTTGAATAACACTTTATCGTTGTATTTCAAAAAAGACAAGTTTGTTGAATAGTGATATATATGTTTCCTTACAGCTGCTATTCTGCAGAAATTTGGTAAAACAGTCGACTTAAAGAAGCCTGAAGATTACGTGAAACGTTGGTTTAGCACCAGTGCTCAGCGTGTGGTATAAATGCGAACAATTTTTTCTATTTTTGAACGCTATACTATATAAGAATAAGATTAGTGCCTTTTTTTAGTTTGTCCTCTGTACATTTGGTGCAGAAAATGCTGACTTTTTTTTACTTTTACTTTAATTAATAGTCTATGTGCAATAAAGGCGTATCGCTTTTGTTTGTATTAACTGTTTACTTTTCAGAATCATTCTTTTACGCTTTTTGTTATACGAGACATAGACGACTTTTTTCTTCGCATATAATATATAATTTCAGTTTCAATTTTCCAGTCTCTAATACTAGTATATTCTTTTATAACAAATATGATGCAAAAAACAATGTGCAAAAAAGAAAGAATAAGTATGTATGTAGTTTTGTAAGTATATATTAATATATACTGCGCGCATGTGATATACATATATATATGTTATATAATGCATGTATATTTGACATATGTATTTAATAAATTTGATTCATATGTATTTCACTGAATGAATATATGTGATATGTTTTTAATACCTTCTTCTAATACCACAGTAAAGAAAAAATTACTATACTGAATCCCCATGCATACTACTATACAGTAAGACTTTTTCTTGACGTCAATAAGCAGTCAAATTTTGTAACCAAAAATCATCATTTTGACTTTTTCTGCCGTGATGTAATTATGACGTCAAAATGATGTCATTTTGACTGCGATGTGTTCCTTGGGTAGAAGCCCATGGTGTAGACTGCTAAACTAAAAATTAAACAACTGTGCCATCCAGCTACCAAGTGAGGATGACAAGTGGCTACAATTTTACAACTATGGCAGGAAAGAACGAGTTCCGTTCATCGTATACACTGACCTAGAACGCATCCTGCAGAAGAAGGAGACGGACAAAGAAACGTCTATGTACGCCTATCAACATCACGAGGTATTCAGTATCGGATACTACATGCACTGCTCGTACGATGATTCATTATATCCATGATATATCGGTTTCATCCCGATAAGAATTGTGTCGTGTGGTTTGCCGAAGAACTCGAGAAAGTTCTGTCCGATAATGTTCGCATGACAGATTTAACGCAAGAGACGAATAGGAAAAGTTCAATGTCACGTACGCGAAAAATCGTTCGCGCCGGACGATACGCGGGTACGCGATTATTGTCATCTGACCGGTCGGTATAGAGGTCCCGCGCATTCAAATTGCAACTTAAATTATAAAGATTCACAATACATTCCTGTAGTATTTCACAATTTATCTGGCTTTACGATTTATATTTTATTATCAAAGAAATTGCTACCACGTTCGAAGGCAAAATTGATTTATTACCGATAACGAAGGAAAAGTACATTTCATTCACAAAGTACGTAAAAGACTACCGCCGAAAGATCAAAGTCACAAAATTGCGTAAAGCTACGGTTTATAAATTTGTATGGCTGTATGCCACTAAAATCACAAATGCGGCTGAGATTGTAAATAAGCTTAAAAAAACAATCAACTATTTTTTGGAAATCCGCGAAGAATAATCTCAGATCTTGGCGCGGCGTTTACATCTAAGGTGTTTGCAGATTTTTGTACAACGGAAAATATAAATCATGTACTAACTACAACCGGAGTTTCGCGTGTGAACACGATCAAGTAGAGGGCGTGAATCGAGTATAATTAATACCATTAACCAAACTTTCGGATCCTAAGCGTGAGGAGTGGTTTAAATTCCTTGATTTGGCTCAATTGTATTTGAATTGTGTGTCACACAGAAGTATCTGTTTCATTTATTATCCGGAACTACTGCGCGTACGCGGGACGATCCTCAGATCCGAGAGTTATTGGAAAAGGAATGGGCTGATGACTTTCAAAATGGTCGAAACAACCTGCGTAAACAAGCGAAAAAATGTATAGCAAAAATTTAGCGTAAAAATAAAGTAACTTTTGGGTTTTGTGATATATGGCATTGTTATTCGCGTAACATTTTATACCAATCAATTTTTGTCTTGGTTTATATGTAAAAATTTGGAAACTGTATATAAATATGTTTTTTACATTCTTGCTTCGAACTCTATGGGTGATACACGAAATCTCCTTTGATGAAATATGCTCCATGTTAGTGCTACTCGATTTCCAAGTACTAGAATTTTTGCTCTTGATTTTAGCTTTCTTTCGATGTATCAAGCGATTAAAGTCAATAACTGAACTAATTTACACAAATATACAATTAATTGTGTATATATGTACCTTTTAAGCATGTAATTCATATTAAAGAATTAAAAATGATACGTACAAGAAAATGATTTTTATTAGTTTTCCTTCGTCAACGTTCGTTTTTTAGGAAAACGAATGAGTTTCTGCGTTGGGTACTGTATTTTAAGAAGATGTAAAACTAAAAGAGAAGTCTACATTTTATTTGTAAATCGTGTGATTTTCATGCTTGTGTCATGTAACTTTGAATATTTCTTATGTAGAAAGTAAATCATAGATGTTACAAAATTAAATCGATCGTGAAGTTCAAGTTTTAACAATAAAGAAAGAGAGAGAGAAGAAATTTTTGTGATGTTTTTAGATGTGTGTTCCCTGAAATATAATCTCTGTTTCATAATTTCTTTCTCTTATCACTGCAAAAACGTTTACCGTATCTGAAAGATGGTATTGCAAAAACTCCCTGTTAACTTTAACGGAGTCGATAAACGACGTGTATCCCGCTAAATGTAAATAACGCATAGTAAGCTTTTCATTTTCGGGCATCTCTGCAATCTACATTCAATAAAATTTTTTAGTTTCGATCTTTCTCCTTTGTAACAGCACATTACGTGTTTTGTTATTTTTGTAAAATGAGATATATATGCGCTAAGATTCGTACAATTTGCGCATAGGAACCCTATCAAGTTATAGATATTAGATAAGTTACTGCTCGTAGTTATTTATTATATAACGTTCACAAAGAACAAGAAAAGAATTATTACCTCCAACCTAAAATAGAAATTGTCAAATTGAATGATTTCACGCTCATATAGTAGAATGCGTTTTCTTCATACCTAATCGATAAGCTGCACAAACCGAACAATAAGTCTGACGATAATTGTAATTTCTTTTTCTGCACGGTCTCGACAATATATGTCCTTTTTAAAATTAATATAAAATAATATTAATATAAAATTCTTGATAGAAATAAATCAGAAATTACGATATTTTATGTCCAAATTTTACTTTTACTTAAGGTACTTAATTATACTTGAATTTTATAATTTTGATAGGACTGAATTTAATATTACATAACATAACGAGTTTAATATCCTGATATCGTATGCTAATATTACGTAATAAAGATAATATATTTTATATACAAAATAATACGTTTTAATATAGCATACATAATTTCGATATAACTTATAGCGAATTCGGGCGCTTGCACTAGTGCACACTAAAGCTTGTTCTTAATCAATTATTGTATTTACAGATCATCTTAAATACTTCTTAATCTATAAAATGATTAGTACGGCATCCATATAAATGTTACAGATTGTTTTATTGGCTAAAAAGTTTTTAAATGTGTATTTAAGCTACTTTAAATATAAGAACAGATTATAAACAAGCCTTAGTGCGCATTCAGTGTGCACTAGTGCAAGCGCCCGAATTCGATATTAATTATAAGTAAAATATAACATTTTGTTCATTACACCTACACATGCATTTTTATAAAAATATTATTCCTACATCTATTGCTCTACACACATTATTTTCCTATACATCTATTCTTATATTCTGGGGGGAAATCTGAAGAAGAGATCGAAGAGGGGATGAGAGATTCGTTTTCGGAGTTTCTGATAAATGGGAGGGAAGAGTTGAGGGAAATGATTGATCAGGTTTAGACGGATTCACTCTGTCAAGAGAGGAAGAAAATGGGTTGGTAACTCGCAGATTACTTAAAGTGTTTAAACATTCGCGGTATTTGAGATCTAAAAGCTCGCGTGCTTTACGAGCTTGCTTGTTCCGTCGATTCCGGCTGTGCTTGGCGGCCGATCGGGACTTTCGCTTTTTATATAAGAAATCGGCTGGAATTCTCGGGTCCACTATATATATAAAATTTATTTCGTTATTAATTTAAACAGTTGCGAGTAAATTTTCTCTCGATCTCTTATGGGCATGTATCAATAGATTTGAAAATGATTACGATAACTAGCTTTGGCCCCTCGAAATGTTAGTGGTTTTCGGAAGCATGTTTGGCGAGGAACATGAAAGAAATAGTAAAAAAAATTTCCGAACCCGAGGTCTATCATTGTATAACGGTTCGGTTTTCAACTTTCTACGCGAACCGAGATTCACCCTCACCCTGTCTGCGGGGGAGAGGCGGTAGCCCTTCCCCTGCCTATATGTGTACTGTCTATATACACACAATCAAAGAATTATTTAAAAACTCATATTATTTATTTTTAACTTCAACACCGTATATCTCGAAAACTAACAGTTAGCCTTATAAGATCTATATAATTTTTTGTCTAGCGTAAAAAATACTACCAGAAACCATCAAATCAAGAGGCCAAAGTTATCGTAATCGTGCCCAGATTTGAGTTATTTGAGTTAATTGAGAATGCTACTGATCTAATCATCGATTTACTAACAATTAAGTAACACTACCCAAGTGTCACTCGCCGATTTTTTTTGAAACTGTGCACACATGTAGAACATCGAAAAATATTTGTGTCGTGTTTTTTTATTTGTTCTCATAAAGCGTTTTAATAGTAGAAACTATACTCGAAATATTGACATTCTCAACCTTATATATAACAACCTTTTAGGCCATGTACGTTATCTTGAATGGTTTTTGCACCAGAATACTATCACTAGGAGTTTTCAGGGTCGTTGATTAGGAATTCTTTTATTGGTCACGTGATGCCATTGGAATCATGATACGTACTTCGTAAACAAAGTTTAAATTCCCGTTCTTTACCGAACTCAGGAATAACCAACGTGGAGGTGACGAGCAAAACTATTCTTCTTTTATTTTACAATTTTTATTTTACAATTTCTTATTTTACAATTTTTTAATTTTTTTAAGAATATTTTTTCAAAGCAATCGCATGTATAATAACACATGTCTTAACTCTAGCTCGCCACACTTATTTTCGAGTCCTTAATTCGCTACACTCCGGTTCGTGAGACTGCTCGACTTTGTCGCGTTGTCATTTTCATTCTAATTAATATTTTTAAACTTGTACTGTAGAAATTGAAAATACAGACTTTGAATAAGATGTTTATGATAATATCATGTCAAGAAAATGATTTGAATTTAAGCTGAACTTATTATAAGGAAACTAGAAAATTATGTTATTTGTGACAACTATAGAAAACCGAAAATCGTTCAGCGATTCACTAAACCGGAGTGTGGTGAGCTAGAGTTAAGACATGTGTTATTATACATACGATTACCTTGAAAAAAAATTCTAAAGAATATAAAAAAATTGTAAAATAAAAAAGAAACAGTTTTGCTCGTCACCTCCACGTTGGATATTCCTGGGTTCGGGAAGAACAGGAATTTAAACTTTGTTCACAAAGTACGTATATCATGATTCGTACCTATATCATAATAAAAGAATTCCTAATCAACGACCCTGAAAACTCCTAGAGATAGTATTTTGGTGCAAAAACCATTCGAGATAACTACACGTGACCACATATATAAATAAATAAGTAATAAATAAATGTTTAAGATATTTTTTATAAAGCACTGATATTGTTTAAATGAAACAATAGTATCATTAACGGGATAGAGAATATGTCTTTCGTTTCAAACAATTGTTTTATTTAAGACGAAGATATATATTCTTTGAAAAATCAAACACTCGTAATCATTGATCGAAATATTAGTTTGTTTTGGACCATTCCAATCATCAAATTTGTTTAGATACAATAAAATTTATTAAATCCAAAGAATCTCTTTTCTCTGTGCAGTTTAAAAAAAAACAGCGAGTGACACTTGAGTAGTGTTACTTGTAAGTTAACCCGCGATAGCAGCTAGGAAAGAAGTTGGAAATCGTAGATCATAGAAATAAAAAAAGAAAATAATATAAGTGGTGAATAATGTCCAGATATTCGAGAGTTCGATGCCCTACTTTAATAAGGAGAAAAGAAATAGAAGTAATTTATAAGACTTACTACTTGTTGAAATCTTTGAAAGTTTATTTGATTTGGATTCTCGAATACTTGGTACTTGGCGGTTCGCTCCTTGGTTTTTGGCTTCGGAATGGATAAACTTTCCTAAGTGCAGTGCCCAGAATCAAGCCTTCTACCTGCAATTATTAACATGTAAAAATGCAAATTATACACTTGAATAACTGATCAACGATTATTGGATCAACGATTAATTCCAGAATAGCGATATTGGAAAAACTTGCAAAAACCTATTTAACTCTTTGTTGCATAAATTTTTCTGTTAAACATATTTAGTTAAATTTTAGTATATAAAGGTTTTTGGGGTTGCTAATGGCAAATCTGAAATTTAATAAATTAAAATTGTGCACTTAATATATGGCAGCACAATTGAACAAAATTAACTATAGTTTATTATTTAAATATAAATTTTTTTTATACGTATAAAAGTTTTTTAAACTTCTATTTTAAATCTGCAGTCAAAATTTCAAAATACAAAATAGCAGATCGAGTAGCAGATCCAATATAAAAGAAATTTTTGCTGCTTTTTAACGAAAAGATCTAATATATATAAATTAAAAAAAAATATATATATATATATACCACAAATATAAGTTAAATATAAATAATTTTTTAAAATTCTTACAAGAGAATCTTGCGAAGTATGAAATATTCTGCTGGTAATACAATTTTATTTTAGAAATGATAGATGCATTTTGTTTTGTGCTCGGCCGGAGATTCCGGAGCGCGATTTATGCTGGCACCACTCAGAAAGAGCGCGAAACGAGGGGAGAGCTGCGGATGAGAGAACGACGTCGGCAACCGGTATTGATTTGTACCGGAAACTCGTTGTGAATTTCACGGACACTGTCGTAGTTCGAATCGCTCGGAAATCTTGAGTCGTCGGTTGTCTGCCGCAAACGCGAGACGGAGATCTTGCCAAGCATCGACTTGATGCCCTTACGACGGAAATCTTGCGGTCGAACGGAGATCTTGTCCGCGAGGCAGACGACGAGCGCGAACGCGACACGATGACAGTGATCGGAGGCGAGCTCACTTGGTGAGCAGGATGGTCACTCTCGTAGATTGCGTTTTAGCGCCCGTAGCGACTCAAAATCTGATGTCGTACTTATCCCGGTTGAACGGGTGAGCACGCGCGAATCGTCATTATCGCGACTTAAAGAATGTGGAGTCCTTTGACACTCACGCACTTTGGTGAAATGATTGGGTGGCGATGCCGCACACGAATCGGTGAAGAAACCACGCACACAGAATGTTTGCCGTTATGCCGAAATCACTTGATTTGGAGACGTGCGAAACGAGTCTGTCTCGAGGTCGTTCTCTTCCGCCGGGAGGGTTAGGTTTCCTTCTCGAGAGATGGAAACGGGGCAGAGATCCGGAACGCGGCGCTCTCTGATTGATCCGACGATTAACGGAGTTGCGCTGTGGGCACAATTTTCGCGAACAAGGACACTGCGCGTGTCTGGAGTTGCACCGTGCTCCGATTCTCGACAATGCCAATGCCGGCATGCGCGCAATACTGTGCCTGTGCTGCCTGTGCGTGGGGCGGCGCGATCGACGCGTGATCGACTACGCGGGGCGGCGCGGCGTCCGGCGTGATCGACAACCCCGTGCGGATCGAATCCGCGCCACGACGCCACGAGACTGACGGCAGGCACGTAGCAGTCAGTCTCGCGGCCCGATTACATCGAAAATATGTTCGATCCTTAACAATATATAAATATACCGCAAATATAAGTTAAATATAAATAATTTTTCAAAATTCTTACAAGAGAATCTTGCAAATGAAATTCCACTGGTAATAAAATTGTATTTTAGAAATGATAGATGCATTTAATTTTATCAGCGGTAGAGCAAAAAAAAACGGAAAAATAACATATTTTTCACAAGTACGTAATACATGTTGTTTATGTACACGTATGTACAAGTTTTACAATTAGAAACATAAACGATATCAAATATGTTATACACAAATCAATTGTGAAATAAGTAAAAACATAGAAAAACTGCGAAGAAATAGGTGTCCTTAAATAAGGACACTATGCACAACAAATGTTTAAAGCTTCGACGTATGTTTTCGGTGTTGAATGTTACGTCGGTCTACAAATTGATGCCGAGTTTGAAATAAAGTTTAGCGGTTTGTTATTATATAAGTGGGATAGGTCTTAGGAAGAACAGAGAGAAAATGTTAGACATTTTTGCATGCAAATTTTCGTTAAAGTTATTGTTGAATTTATGTAGAGTATTAGTAAGTCCTATAGAAAGAGCATATGCGTCCGTTCTTTTTGTGTATACTTAATATATGACAATTATTTCATGTAATTCACTGTAGGTGATCATTAGAGTAGTTGCAACATTTAGCTGGAAAATTCGAGCTTTTTTACATCCCGACGTTAAAAGATTTAGAAAGCACTTCACACAACAAAGTTTTTTTATAGCAGTTGACCGAAGTGTATCCAAACAATTGAAAAAGATAACATTGCAAAATGTTCTTTCTATATTAATAAATTTGTCTCAGTAGACTTTAGTGTTAGAAAGATATATATAATTTTCCGTAATTGAGACAAAAAAAATTAGCGCTTAAATTGATTTTATACATGACGTATAAGTCTGTTCAGCGTTAATTTGAATATTATAAATTAATTATATAAATTCGTTGCATCGGTTTCTTTATTGCTATTACCTGGTTTAGAAGCCCACCTCATGTTATTTTTATGTTCTTTCTGTTGAGATATATAGATTTCACTGGAATAAGCGTGAGCCACGTGTTAAAGTGAACGAGAAAAATGAACACTTTATTGAGTCACGTTTCACACAGAAATAGAAAATATAGTTCTAGCAGTATTCGTATAAATTTAGGGAATAGTTTACTCCAAAACAGTATAAAGAATAAACGTCGATTGCGCCGATTTCAGCCGATCTTAATTTTACTTCTCGCCGAACCGTTACACGTGTTCGCTTTTCGACTTCGCGCAGGCAAGTAAATAGATTCGAACGAAGATGAAGCATCGTTCTTATATTAGTATTGATCGATACTGCAGAGTGCGCAACTTGCCGGTTACATTTAGGCTGGTATTCACGGCTGCGTTCAGATTCCCCACCCGAGTGCTAAAAATCCTCTATAGTATGTTATGTGTTATATGCACTATAGATTTTCAGCACCCAGGTAGGGAATCGGAATGCACTCCATAGATCTTATTTCACGACCGACGCTAGCATCCCGCCACACTCTTGGTGGAATTTGTTAACTTATACAACGAGCAATAAATTCAGGATTAAATATTTTGAGAGCAATAAATAATAGAATCAATGTAACACCAAAATTAATTCAGCAAATAATTTTGTAAACATCACTTTATTCTTGTCGTAACGCTAGAACCGCTACTCTTGGCGGAATTTATTAAGTCAAACAACGAGCAATAAATTCCGAATTGGATATTTTGAGAGCAATAAATTATAGAATCAATTTAATACCAGAACCAACACAGCAAATGATCTTTTAAACATACTTTACTCTTGTGACGCTAGCACGTGACGCCATACTCTTGGTGGATTTTGTTAATTTTAACAACGAGCAATAAATTCCGAAGTAACGTATTTTACGAGTATTTGGTTGGAAAAACAGTTTAATGTTAAACTTATAAGTTTAACTTTCTATTTTCGATCGTTTTGCTGTTAGCGTTCTCGTCGTTGTCGTTCAATTCTGCGGCACCCGAGAGACATTAAAATCGATTGCATGTAAAAAAAATTTACCTTGTGTAGTAGAATTTCTCCCTCGTGGAATTTTTTAACCATGCAGTAAGTATAACCTTTGCAAGGCAACCGTAATAAGTGAGAAATCTTGAAGATTTTTCCTCCGAGCTAGAGGGACGTCCAGAGATGAATCGATGGAGGATTTCACCTTGCCGTGCAAGCGTTCTTTGTCTTCAATAAGTCACCAAGTCAAGTACAAAATCCAAGATAGAAAATATACTTGTTATAAACCGGCACTGCAAACTCTCCACGTGCGAACCCGAGGATGTCTCACCGCAGAATGAGAGAGTGGAGATGGGTTTCGTTACTTTCGTTATGGATGTGTTTTCCGCTTTTGGCGAGCTAAGGTTTTTGATTGGTAGGATTTTTTCACGTGACACAAGTTTGGTCCTGCATCTACGGCTGCCCATTGGTGAATTCAAAGTTGGGTCCTGACCATTCCGGTTTTTGCTGGGTGAGCTACCGCTCCTTCCAGTGCCTCATTGGTCGCGTTCAGCAGACTAAACTGCTCAATAGCAGTCGAACGTAATTGGCTCTTACTTTTAGAACCAACCAATCAACGCAGTGTGTTGATAGAGCGAACTCAACAGTTGTGTCTGCTGAACGTGCCCATTGTGTTCTCCCCTATTCACTCCCTCTTTTATTGTTAAAAGTTGCCGACTGACCTGGATCTCTGGGTTATTTCGGAATTTTTCTGGAAACACACAGTAAAAAATTTTATGTATTTTTGTTAAAAATGGACCTTGTTAAAGTTTTTGTGTTAAAAATCTAACATGCTTATGTGTTGGTTTAACTAATTATGTTATCTTGTTTTCTTTGTGTTAAATTCATATTTAAGTAAATCAAATGTTAAAATAACACATTTTATATTTAATCGTAAGGTTAACATAAAAATAATGTAGTTTTGTTAAAAAAATATCCTTTTCATTTATATTTAACATTATACAGATGTCTGTTGTACATACAATTTTCGTTCACATATTATCAAACTTTTTTTTATTTTGTGTTAAATTATGGACATATAATATTTGTGTCATAATTTGACACGTTCACATTATGTTAAGTTAATACAAAAATTTAAGTGGACTGTTTGGGACATGTGATTTATGTTATATTTAACACACATTTTCTTACTGTGCAGAAATAAAAATGTACTTTTTTTGTCAGAACTACGTGTCTAAAGCCTTGTGTCCGATGCTAGAAATCGCTTCGAAATCTCGGAGACGGAGAAAGAATTAACCAATCGCATTGGTCAATTGGCCGAATTGTTCAAATAAAATTGGTCAATTCTTTCTCCGTTCGAGATCTCGGAGCGATTCCCTAGTATCGTGGACACAAGGCTTTACTAATGGTCTAGAACAAATAGAAAGTTCCAATAACATTTTTTGTATAAGGATTACAGAAATGTTAGACTCACGTCGCAAACTCCGTTTTTCGATAAGACACTACCCAGGCAATATTTTTTTGCCGGTCTAGACAGATATACCTTTTTATTAAGATTTTCTTTGAAACTAAAAGCCTTTGGCATACGACGACGCCGAGATTGTTGCCGCGGATCAGACGAAATTGATAAAAACTTTGTCTCATCTGCTTTAACTGCTTTAACTGTTTGAATTTTGTCGTCTAGAAGGTTTCTCTCTCGGTTTTATCTTATTTACGTGAAATAAACATATCGCTCATTTGCTACAACAATAACATAACTCAAAAATTTTTGAACTGTTTGCAAAAGAAGGGTGAAAATTCAATATACTGAATAAAAAGCTAATCCTATATATTTCACATTTTTGTTCCTCTACAATCAGTTATTGCACCAAAATCGCATTTAAAAGTATAATATTAAACATTTTAATAATATAAAGCATTCAAATTCATTTTTTTGGAAAATTTTGTTTTCTGAGTTATGCCATTGTTGTAGCAAATAAGCGATGTAGAAAAGAGGAAACGTGTCGATATCATAGCCCGCTTGCTGGCAACTGTTAACAATTTCGTCAATTTTAGTTCACTTCTTATCCTAAAAATTAATTTCGTTAGATTTCTGCGAAACAAAGAAATCTGTGGAATCCACAGGACATAACATTTTTTAAAGACATTATCGGGATGTCATTACTGCAGCTAATAATTTCTTTTTAATTATTATTTGATTATTTGAGTATTAGAAGTAACATCTTGCTCATTATTTATGGTCTCTTTCAAAAATCGCTCTTTAAAAATACTTAAATAAATCAGTTTCTAAAGTTTGGTTGATAATAAATCGATAAAAATGACAAAACTTTAGAAAATTATCTTGTTAAAGAACAATCAAAAAAGATGTTAAATTCTTTCGACAAAATGTATATTGTGTACAAAAATGTGTTAATACATATTTTAATTCAAATTGTGATACATGCACTTATTGTGAAATATTAAAACTATTTGAAAAATAAAATCCACTCTATTTGATCAGGGTGTTTATGCAAATAAATTTGTTAAGAGTCGAGATGTCATTTCATTTCACCTGAGGAAGCAACAGGTATTTTGCGCTGTATGAGGATGAACATTATCTTGCATAAACAAGAATCATCGTTCAATTCTATTACGCATTGGAGCACGATACGACGATACGTGCGGCATTACACGGTGTCATCGACGGCTCGGCCTTCAAGCTTTACGACAGTTAGGGGATGATAGGCATCGCTTCAACAAAAGAAACGACCCAACATGTGCATCTAATTCCCAGCACTTTTCCCTAAGATTTCCTCCACATACTGCTTTCCAAAATGCAATAAAATGACGAAAAAATCGCAGATCAAATTTTAATACGCAGTTTTGAAGGGCAGGCTTTAAACTTTTATCTTAATTTCAGTTGCAAAAAAGTTTGTGTAATTTAAACCATTTAGAGTGGTTTAACTTCGCAAAATTTTTGAAATTTAAATTCTTCTTGAATTTTCCACTTCGCTTCTTAGTGTAAAAACATCTTTGAAGAAAATTAATTTATGAAGGTGAAAATAGAGATTCTTTAAAATGACTCCAGGAAGATTGTTGTACGATGTTTTTCACAAAAATGTAAGTTCAAAGATCGAACAATTTCTGCAGAAGTTTAGTGATCTTTTAATTTTGCTGTTAAGTGTATAATATAAATTAGTTATTAATTTCTCTAATAATATTAATATTAATTTTTCTAAAATTTTATCAACATGAACAAAAATATCGAAAGAAAATCAAAGGTTAAAGATTACGCTGGATCCGTTTCCGGATCTTCTAGATCTTGATCTAGATCGGGATTTCGAACGTGATGAATGTCTGGATCTGGCACAAATTATATATACTTAATTTACATGTAGATACATACTATATACAGAGTGTTTGATTTAATCTGTCTACGCCGATATCGCGAAATATCAAACAGGTCTTTCAATGGGGTTACTTTAAGATAATTTTCAGCGCGATAGAACCGTACCTTTCCAAACTGGATTTCGATGGAGAAAGGGGAGACAAATTTTTCAAATGGAAACTACCTATCGCAGTGAATATTTAATGACCGATACACTTATTCGTATATAGGCTACATAAAAAAATTCACAGCGGTCGTAATTTTCATGATAAACATATAAAAATATAAGTCGTTGGATTCGTCTTTTCGAACCCTATCGGCTGGTACTATTCTTGTATGTATAGGGAATCTTTATTTGAAAAATTTAACTCTTCTTCCCTTTTCGAAATCTAGTACCGAAGGATACGATACGGTTCTATCGCACTGAAAATTATTTCAAAGTAACCCCATTGGAGGACATTTTTTTTATTTTTCGTCTAACTTTAAGAGTTCCCGAGATATCCGCGCGGACATATAATATATATGAACGGGGGGGTGTCAGGCCCCCGGAGGCGAGATGTGCGAAAATTTTGCTATGTTGCTCGAAAGACCAGAGGGTGGTAATTAAGTCCCCTCATGACTAGTTGTAAAGCGAAACAAAGTATGCACATGCAATGGAAATCGTAAAGCGAAAGGCGAAAGCAAAGCGACTCACCGATGCGCCGGTCGCCTCTGGAATCCACCGGGCCTCGTCCAGTCCGTAGGCCTCGTGGCCGCTCAGAGAGGCTCGTCTGGTTCAGCATGCAGCAGCGAAGGCAGGCACATGCAAGCAGGTGAAAAAGCGGAGGCCAAAGCGAGCAAGCAGGCAATAGGCGAGAGATCGGTGGTCATGCGGCCGGGCGTTCCTCAAGATCTTTTGCGTTATAATGAGAGCCGTGTTCCGAGCTTCACGGCTACTTGACGATGAGTGCCATAAGACGGCTTGACGATGAGTGCCCGCGGTCCTGAAATGTGCCGCGGGGCCCCGCGGGCGCGGGCGAGAAGGTGCTCCCTTTTTTGGGGCAGTGGGTGCCGTCGGCGGATGGGCGATGGCAGCACCGATAGGTGAGTCGCATAATTTTACTGCTCGCGATCCGCCGACGTTTCGCGGGAGAATTACAAAAGGTAAACAGGTATAACTAATCTACTTACAACTAATTACTTATATACAGTTGCAACTAATCTAGACTATGTACATGACGGTACGCCAAACAATATATTATATTGTATAATTTTCTGGAAAATGCTTTAAATCTGTTCCACTTGACAATAGAAGCAAAAACCTCGACATTATATCTTAAATAAGTAATACGAAGAATGAAACAACAATATAATTTCATTGTAATACCGGTACAATAAGAAAAGTTGCGACCATTTGTAACAATTAATCAATTTTTGTCTTCGTTCATATGTAAACATTTAAAGACTGTATATAAATATGTTTTTTACATTCTTGCTTCGAACTCTATGGGTGATACATGACGAATCTCCTTTGATGAAATATGCTCCATGTTAGTGCTACTCGATTTCCAAGTACTAGAATTTTTGTTCGTGATTTTAGCTTTCTTTCGATATATCAAGCGATTAAAGTCAATAACTGAACTAATTTACACAAATATACAATTAATTGTGTATATATGTACCTTTTAAGCATGTAATTCATATTAAAGAATTAAAAATTATACGCAGAAGAAAATGACTTTTATTACATATCACAGTTTTCCTTCGTCAACGTTTGTTTTTTAGGAAAAAGTGACGATCGAGTTTCTACGTCGGGTACTGTATTTTAAGAAGATGCAAAACTAAAAGAGAAGTCCACATTTTATTTGTAAATCGTGTGATTTTCATGCTTGTGTCATGTAACTTTGCATATTTCTTATCTAAAAAGTAAATCATAGATGTTACAAAATTAAATCGATCGTGAAGTTCAAGTTTTAACAATACAGAAAGAGAGAGAGAGAAGAAATTTTTGTGATGTTTTTAGATATGTGTTCCCTGAAATATAATCTCTGTTTCATATTTTCTTAATCTCATCACTGCTATGAATATTTTCAATATTATAGACTTTAATATTAAAAACAACATTAAATAAAATTGTGTAATTTAATCAATATCTCTGTAATTTAATCAATAATGTTAACACCGAAATATGACAAGTTTATTTTAATCTTAAATAATTTTGCGATTACTTTAGTTTTTTATGCTGGAAAGATAGACACAAATAATTACACAAAATAACATAAAACACAAATTAACATAAAAAATAAAGTATTAATTGGAACTATTCGATAAATAAAAATTGACTTATAATAAAATTAATTTAAATTGCTTTCTACTGTATACAAATAGATATGTAAAATAACAAAATTTGAAACAAATATTAACTAATGTAAAACTTTATCAACGTATTGGAAATACAAAATCAGTCTTAATATTTCTAACAAGGAAACAGCATTTAACCCATGGAATTTTGTTAAATTTTTAATATTTGACGGATCGCTACATTCAGTAATTACAAGATACAGTAGCTTTGTCCAGTGCGTAACAGTTTATAAAATATTAATGAAAAAATAAAATTTTATAAAATACATATATAATTTTTTTTCGTTGTCAATGATGAAGGAACCACGCTTATGCAAAGGAGTTGCATTCATAAAATGCGCTTTGTGCATATTAGTAATGTGTTTTAAATGTTTCTATGATACATACCATCCAAAAACATGTACACATTGTGACTGTAATCTATAATATTGATAATGCACAAATAGAAAGTTTCGCCACCGAAGATTAATTGTTATGTAGTATATTTTTGTTAAATGTACTTCTTTGTAATGTCATTATAATTCTATTCTTCTTATTTATAATACGTAATTATAGTACATAAATAAACTTTATTTTGCAGAATTTTGAAATAATTACGCACACCAAAAATTTTAAATATTAATATTTTTTAAACTATTGCTCATTGGACAGAGTTACTGCAACTTGTATCAGTGTATAAGGTGTAACATATTAAATAATACACAGTAAAATAAAAATTTAGAAAAATTCAAAGAATCAAGGGTTGATTGTTCTCTTGTAAAATAAAAATTATGTAGAATGCAGGACAAATGCAGAAATAAATAAATCTGACATACAATACTTATTTTATCATAAGGCAGATCTATTTCTAAATGTCCTCCTAGTTTGTTATCAAGTAATTGTTAGTTATTTACACGGGAAAAAATTTAGCTAAATTTAGTCGTAAAATATGGATAACTATATTTTTTGCAGCAAGAACTATAGTTTAGCAATAGTAGCAAAAGTTTTTGTTTTCGCTGCAAAAAATGTTACTCTCGTTGCAAAAAATGTTAGTTATCCAATATTACGACTATTATAGCTATAGTAGCTAATCTTTTTTTTCCGTATATTTATCAAGGAAAATTGGTTTCGTTACAAAATTTATAAACACGTTTTTACCACAGAAGAGACATACAGACACTTCGGGAAAGAACAACAAACAGGATTTGTTGTTAATGACGAGTAATGTCTGTTTTTGGCGAGGAAGAAACTAATTTCCAAGTCAGGCTCGACGTCAGGCTTATTCCTTGTCATCGATTACCTACATTTGTGTGTCAAGTGATTCTCATCGAACGAGTAACATTTTATTTTATATATCCGTGTAGATATATATATATATATATATATATATATATATATATATATATATATTTTTTTTATATTTTATATAATCTTTCTATTGAAAAGAAAACGGAAGAATGGAAAAGGAAGCAAAGGAAGAGAACGATTATTTAACATTTTCTTATAATTTAGTCCACCCTCCTCTGTATCGATACTGAAGGAAAAAAGAACTCATATGGGTACGTCTGATTTGATTAATCGTAATTTTAAAGTTCAATATACTTACGCAGAATGTACAGCAATGCATATCTGTGACAATATTCTCGTATTTGGAAAATATTTCTCAGAAATACATGCAGGAATAACATTATATATTCCTTAATTGTTCAAATGTTATTTAAATAATAAATATTACAAGTAACCTTCGCGATAGCGGGACACCACAGATACTCGGTAACGTAGAAATACATAAAATTTAGTGTTTTATTTTACAGTATGTAATTGAAAAAGAATACGAGAAATAAAATCCAGAGGAAAGATTCGAGATTTCGTACGATGTAATCAAATTGGCACTGTCTAAGATAAGAGAACACATTAAAATAACCATGTTACGAGGTAATATTAAATACCACAAGATCTCTTCGATATAACTATTTGACCACCAGGTAGCAAGATGACGTCTAAGGACTTCTTAAGGCCGGTTGTTACAACCTGTTGGTAAGCTAACTAATTGTTAAATTATATGTCCATCTTTGTCTAATGTAAAGGTTAAACAAAGACATATATATGATTAAACTATTAATTAGTTTACTAACAGGTTGGAACAATCGGTCCTTAATGATCTATTATTGACGTCGTTAAAATATTACTAATACGTTATTTGACGTCACTCTGCTACCTGAGCCTTCACACTCTCAGCAAATATGTTGAAAGCAGACGACCTAAAGCACATAAATATTTCAATATATCAAATTCTTATAACTCCAAAGTCTCAACATTTATAAATCTCAAAATTTAAGTAAACGAAAATGTGTAAAAATATGAAATATGGAAATGTAACATCTATTTTGCATATTAAGTGACTTGAAATAAATTTAACTGTATATACTAAAATAAATTCCATGGAATTAAGTTATTACTTACAAATTAAGGATTTTCTTTTTTGAATAATGATTTGACTGTGTTTTTCGCCGTATTATAGTATGTATATAATTAACTTTGAATGACGCACTGTAAATAACCAAATTCCTCATAAAGAATTGCCGCGCTTAAGACCGATCTTTAATTGAATGTAATATGATTGTTTCAGATTCAAAATTTTGGCAAAAAGGGTTTCAAAATATTTCTAAAGAATGAATCTCTAATGGTATGTACCTATATAGGCATTTTTTTCTCATTTTCTCCAGCTTTCCTCAAGCACAAACAGAGATTATACAAGAGGCAGAATACATATGAAGGGGTTAAAGAGAGCCATAGTGGTGTAAGTCACTTTTTTTAACCTATCGAGTTAAGTTCATAGATGCAGTCTATATGCAGTCTATGCAGTCTATGCAGATATGTTGAAAAAAAAAGAAAAAAAAAGTGGTCAAAAAAATTGACTTACACCACTATGGCTTTAATCCCTCCATGTATAAATATATTTAATACATAATTATAGTATATATTTATATGTTTCTATATAAAAATGTTTTACCGGGTATATTTAAACAAAATTAAAACATTTCTGTTTATTCTTTGATTAGCTTGACATTAGCTCTCTTGATTCAAAACGAACCTGTTTTCCATTAAGCACTAATAAATTATTATTAAAAATTTATTGAAATTTATTTATTAAATTCTAATTCATTCTCTCGCCTGATTATATGCTTCTGACATTAATTGTCCATTTTCGAGAGTCTAAATTTCCTGCAGTTTAAATTCTTAGACTTGAAATTTTAGGAAATCTAAGAATTATGGGCTTTCCGAGATTTTTTTTATGCTTCTTACCTTCTTACCTTCTTACCACTTCTTACCTGATTGTATATTCTCGTGATACTTTATCCATTTTTCAGAACTAAAACTTTAGAGAAACAAGAATGTAATAAGAAAGTAGAAAACGTTTTCAAAATACATAAATAATGCTTAAGGTGGTTCTTGCAGTAATTTGAAGTCACAAAAACAACTATTGTTACTAGTGACAAATATGAATGATTTAATATGTAAAAATCAGCATACATTAAAATTAATTATTCCGTAAGGTTTTTTCTCATTTAACCGTTGCTATAAACTGAAAATATCAGAGCAAAGTCAGAAATTTGACTAGAGTTGGTGATATAACTATAAATATGATCACGCCGATAAAGAATAAAAAATATACTAAAATAGAAAAAGTATACGTCACAATTTCTACAATTCTGCGATAGTGAATATATTCATACAACTTCCGAAAAAGATATGTTATCTTTATAACCTCCATTCAATGGTGGGAGAATGGTATGTAGGACACGCGTCTTGTGCGTCAGCTGACGCGTGCGACGTTGCCAAGCAGCCACTCAAAACGGTCGCCATGACTCTCGTGTCGTGTCGAAACGTCGAAAGTTGCCGAAAGTTTGTCGAAAGTTTCGCTTTATTTATATACGGTACGGTCAATCAATTTGGTGTCGCGTCAGTATCTTTAGAAATGTTTATTGCATCGATTAAACAGTTTTTTATTCGTTTATCTACTCAAGAAGTATGAACGTATTTCATGAATGTGCGATCTGACCCTCTTTTCCCTATTATCACCATGTAAAATTGACAAAGTTTACGGACATATCACATATATCTCCGGAACCAAGCGGTAAAAAAATTCGAAATTTTTCAGACACACTCTAGGAACGTTAACCTTTCATTTAATATCATATTTTCCGGGCTATCTACATTTGACCTAAATGCAAGAACCACCTTAAGCATAATACAACGTTTTTAAAAATTTGTAAACATTTCTGCTACTTATTATATGCTTTTATACAATTTGTTTTCAAACAAAACACATTACGTAACTTCTAGCTGTTATGCCTTAATGCGAAACAAAGATAAGGATCATATAAAACAGAGAATATACGGATACAGTAATTTGTTTCAATTTTAGTCGCCAATTTTCCAATGAAACTGTATTTGACAGTCTAAACATATCTGATTTATCTGACTCGATAAATTGTGCCAGTGAAGTACGAGCTTAATGCGGACGCAGTTGATGCCATGTACTGCAATGCAGAATGAATCTTGAATCTATTCTTAAATTGACATGGTATAATATTGTATTTATACAATTTTGTTTATAGAGGAAATATAAACGTTTAAAAAAAAAGTAGAATATTAACTTAAGAACACCACACCGGGTGTAGCACACTCACGTTTGTTATTAAAATTCCCGCCGTTTCTAAATAGTGAAAGTTAGAGAATCAAAGTGGTAAGGTAATTAAACTTTTGTTCCCTCTCTACGACTCCTTATGTTGCGCAGCCTCATCTGCCGTTTAGAGATGTATGGCACGCCATTAAAAATAATATTAGGTGTGTTACACCCATGTGTGGTGTGGGTTCTTTTGCGTCACGGTCCACAGACAACTTTTACCACGTCTAAACAATATATTTTTTAAAGAAATCACTATTTTATTTCTTTCTGAAAATTTACATCCTTTACCTTCAACAAATAATTAGTCTTTTTATACAATACGATGTTGAAAAAAAGTAATTTTTGGAAGCAAATAGCACTTTTTTGTGAGTTAGGAAATTTTTACCCGGGCTTTTTCCGAAATTAACTTTTGTTTTTAAATGTTAATTGCAATTACAATGACACAGGCCCTGCTATTCTGGCGTTTAAATAAAAAAAAACATGTTTAAAGATACTGACTTTTCGAAAAGTTATTGATAATAATTGAAAGCACACTGAGTATCGTACGTCCATGAGTGTGGTGAAATCGGGACTTTTAGGAAGTGTGATGTTCTAGGATTAATAAAACTATAATAAAACAAATAATTAACAATTTATTACAGCAGTACTTTATTTTATTCACTTGCAGTTTTATTATCACATATATTTTACAATCCTAACAATAAAATATATTTAACGTTATAACATCGTGTGTTATCCTACACAGAGAGAATTTTCTGTTAGAATTTACCCTGAAAATCATGATAGTTGTGGTACAACTATCATGTATTACGAAGAATTTTATGCGAGCTATTCTGATTAATACCTACCATAATAAAAAATATTAATATCTATTGCAATAAGATATATAAAACATGTTTGATTAATTTTATTAAAATATACAGTCAAATTTCAGCATTTTTTCAAAAATTACCAATCTGCCTGATAATTAACGGTAAAATATAACGAAAAATTTTCTCCGTGTATGTACATTACATATAAATATTTGTATAAAAATATGGGTTTGCGAAATTTTGCATTCAATTACTTTATCATCTAAACATTGGGTAACTTCCTCGCTATATCTCCCATCGAATTCGTTTTCAAATCGCTTTACATTTATGATTGTTGTTTTAATCGCATTACGCTACAGTAAAAAGCTACGGTAAAAAAATTTTCGATTGACATTTTCTCATGGAAATTTGCATACTCGTGAGAGTTTGAAATGACATTGGTAAATACTTTGGTTTTTTTTTTTTCGTTAGAGTAACGCAAGAATTTATTTTAAAAGTACATTATTTATTAAAAAAAAAAAACGCCACTTGATAAAGGCACTTGTAGATACACAATCAATAGACGCTCGCAACAATTTTCATTCCTTCTACTAACAATTAACGTGCGTCGCTACCTTAACTTATTTCCAAAGTTTTCGTATAAAATCACAAGATAAATAAGCCAATGATATTTTTAATACATCATACATTATTTGATACGTTACATTATTTACTTTATTTAGTTTTTGGACAATTCGATTCGATTATTTCAGATTTATCCTCGCAAGTGTTTTGCGCAATTACGTATTTCAGGTAGTCCTGATACTCGAGACCGTACAGAAAGAGAAATTACAGTTGTCAGATTTATTGATCTCGGTTTGTGCGGCTTATGAAAAAGAGAGATTATAACTTATCGATTATGAAGAAAATGCATTTTACTATACAAGTGCGAAACCATTCGATTTGATAATTTCAATTTTGGGCAAGGTAATGGTTTTTTAATACAACAAATAATACGAATCAAAGTTTATAACAATAACTTGGTTAGAAGTATATTCTACATACACCTTTCTTCCTTTTTCTCTCCCTCTCCCTCTCTTTCTTCCTTTTTCTCTCTTTCTTCACTCATACAAAATTGTCTTTCACATGAAACATTCGATATAAAATTATTAAAGCAATTGATGTACAGCTTTTGTGTGATGTAGAGCAAACTAATACAAAAGTATGAAAACCTACAACGCGAGTTGTGACAATTATCATGAAAAATGTTATATCATTACGGTTAAAAAAAAATATATAATTCTGATTGTGAGATTAACTTAAATGTCTTAATGTAGGTACAAATTTGATCAAGAGATACCGGTACCCTCGTATGCGGTAATTGTTGTGGGCTCTTTATACAAGAGAGAAATTAATGATAGGACAAATATTGTGGCAGAAAAGAAATTTATTAATAAAAAATTTGATATAATATCGAGTATATTTTTAGCATTACAACTAATAACTTTTATGTTGTTTTCAATTGTTGGATAGTATCAAACAGAACGATTAGTTCCACGTGCTCTCTTTAGAATCTAATATCATACCAAAAGAAACACCAAAAAGAATCGCATCGGATAAAACCCTTTTTAAGTTAGCAAAAAAAAAAAAAAAAAATATGTAAAATGGACTAAGAAGATTAATATACCGTCAATGAGAATATATGAAGATAATAAAAAAATTGTATTTCTAAATTATTTACACTCATTTTATGAGCAATTAAATCAAAAGAAGCTAGGATTAATTTTAGAATATCACTTTCTAAAATCAGAAAACGATGAAATTACGTAAATATTCTTTATTCAGATATTATTGATTATTCACATCTGCACTTAATGTAAAGCGCACGTTTCCTTCGCAGGTTTCTTTGGTTACTACCAGGGACCCGGACCGAAACCGAAACCGAAAACCGTACTGTAACCGTATTTTGTAACGTAACGACGAACACAGAGAGCTTGAGTTAGTCGGTCTGCACAGCGGCATCACTGTACCGTAGTGGCTCCGTATCACTCCGTATCGAGACGTGAAGCCGCGAACAAAGCCCCATTTGGATTTCTGGCTCGTTGGGAACGAAAGTACCACCTCTACCTTGAGTATCGTACTGTACATCGTCCGGAAATATTAGCCTTAAACGGACGCACGAGGCGTTGCATGATACATCTGTATTATACGAATGGTGGATCATACGTCGTATGTATGATCGCCATAGGAGATATTGATGATCCGGCCATTTACGCCATGCGAAAACATGTAACTGGCCCGCACGACGCGTTAAGCGGTCGTTTCTACAAGAATTGCAGAAACCCGCTTTTCCATGCAATATATATCCTATTTGCACGAAATAGGACATTGCAATATGAAGCCCCGTAAAGTTTCATCGAATCAACGCAAAACGTTAGTATAACTTTGCATAAATTTTTCAAAATTTATTTTTTCCATAAATCATTTATCTACTTTATTTTTGTACAGTTTCAGAAGCAAAATAAAAATGTCATTATATCTTAAAGAAAATTAAGACCAGAAGATAAAAACATGAAAAACAATGAAGAAATGACATCTACGTCGAAATATCATTATTTATTGTAATATATTATTAATTAATATACATATTTTATACAATCCGTATAAATTAAAATAAAAAACATGTGTATGTAATGTGAAATAAAAACGTATGTATCAAAAATTAAGATTTACAACCTATAAATCCACACACGCAGTATGCATATGTAAACAATTTAATTTAATAAAAATTAAAATAAGAAAATTTTAATAAACCGGAACCGAAAAAACTGTAATTTGCGCAATACCGATACTTTTGTTAGCTAGAAAACCGAAACAGAAACCGAAACCTTTATTAAGTATTTTAATGGACCGAAATCGGAACCGAACCGATATTTTTGTCCGGAAAGAATTAAGCAAGGTTTGCATGCAATAAAAACGAGGGAGTTTTCGTGCCGATGGTCAAATTAACCGGCAACTATGCTGAAGGCGTTTATTTCGACGAGAAATCGTGGCAGCAGTTTCAAGAGAACATGGGACTCGTGAACGAATATTTAAATGGGGAAACCAAATTGAAGCCGAATTCTATTATCCATTAACAATATCTCCGTCAATTTTACCTCAGCCTACGGATCAAGATCTATATTGATGGCGTACGTGGAAAACGAGGAGAATACTTCCACCAGGTCGGGTTATCAAACAGACGAGAATAATTATTCACCAGCGAAGAAACAAAAAACATATTCAGTGGCAATTGTGATGCAGAAGCCTACATTTCTCGGACTTAAAAATATTGCGAAATGCATCGATGCGCATTTATCACATTTAAAATCAGTGGCTAATAATGTTAACGATTGTGTGCGTTATCTTATTAAAGAAATAGTTATATCTTCCTAAAAGTTATATAGATGAAGATATTGTGAAATTAATTCTCAGAGGAAATTACAACGACATCGAGCGTAATGTACGTACGCAAATAACCAATTTAACTTTCTTCGATTATAATATAGTATAATATAGTATTTTTAGAACTTATTTTGTTGCGCTTTACCGAAATCCGCCGGGTAAATCCCGCAAGGGTAAACCGAGATGTATTTTCTGCAGTAAAGACAAGCACGACTCTGACGAGGAATGTCCTGACAAATCCGTACAAAGCAGATGCATTAACTGCAGTGGATTGCATCTCGCTAAGTCATTCGAATGCCCCACAGGCGTACACAGAAAACGCAAAAAAACCTAGTATCCGCAACAAAGCTCACAAATATACCCACAGCTATAAGAAATTCCCTCTTTCCTTTCTTTTATCTCCTTTCTAAAATAACTATTTACTACTGCATCTAGTGCGAGAAACACCCAAGAAAAACGAAAATCAGGAAAAAGAAGGGGGAGCGCCCCCGTTTCCAACCATACAAGAAAAAATGCAGCCGACACCGAACACACACATACACACACTCAACTTCTACGATCTCCTTCATATCATATTGCAATGCAGAATGACGTAGAAAACGTGAAAAAACGTAGTACCCGTAACAAAACTCACAATATATACCCACAGCTAGAAATAGGTGGCCTGAGGATACCGGTAAGACAAGTGGATGAAGAGGAAACATCCAAATAAGAGACTACGGGGGAACTCCCTACTCGACGTCAATAATAATATTAATTTTCATTTCCACCATTTCCACAAACCTACATTCTCTGGTAGATATTTAAATTTCAATTCGAACCATCTCGTTCTCCTCCTTTTCGTGTTTTGTTGAATATATATGTATCAACTATATTTAAGGTAAGTATTTAGATGACTATAATACAGCAAGGTTGAAGACAAAAAAGGCCGAAGACACATCGGATTTAAATTCAGAGGTGGACACAAAAAGAAAGCAGATGAAAAATCGACTGTATGAAAATGAAACCGATGATAGTGAGCAGTGTAATATCGCGAGCGCCCCAACAAAACGAAAACAAATAAAAGGTTTATTCCAGTATAAACATTATTCTCTAAAGTTAATATTAAAGTCCTTGTGTTAATATTAAAGTTTATAATACTGTAATGTATTTGCCAAAAAATATACTAATTTATATTTTCAATTTTTTCAGAGGACGAGGTGAGGAAAAAAAATATTAAATCACGTATAACAGACACGTTACAATCTTCAAGTGAAGCGTCAGAAGAGTCTGACAGCGTCCTACCAGAACATCCGCAAATGACAGGTACATTAATTAAAATAAGAAATATATATTCAAAATTTCCATTCATTTAACTAAGATATCAAAAGACACAAGTCTATCCGAAATTTAAACAATTGTAAGTGTGGATTTAATCTGAAAAAAGCAACATCTTCCTTTGTTCAGTTCAATTTAAAAGATCAATTTAAAAAGTTATTATCAAATAAATTCGTAATAAAGCATCTTAACTATAGATTTAAAAAAAAAATGATAAAGCGTTAAAGGATATTTTTGATGGCAAAAAGTATAAAGAAAATAAATGTTTAGAAGATGAATTAAATCTATCTCACATATTTAATACTGATGGGTGCCACCTAGCAGATACTTCTAAAATACCTATATGGCCTTATTACATAATGATAAACGAATTGCCATCACATATTCGTACAAAATATATAATACCAGCTGGATTATGGGTTGATAAATCACAACCTAACATGAATGTATTTGGTGATATTTTTGTTCAGCAAGCAAATGAGTTGTCCACAGTAGGAATTTCGTGGAATTATAGAAGAAAGGATGTTACATCTAAATTTTTTCCATTACTATCTTCTGTTGATTCGGTTGCTCGTTGTAAAATGTTAAATATGAATGAATTTAACGGTTCATTTGGATGTACATGTTTTCTGTTTTCTGTCTCGCCACGTCTTATAAAATTTCGATTATTATGGCTCCTCTTGAGCAGTTCGTGCCGGTTCGAGGTGTCGTGACACCAGAGAAACTTCGTGCTGACGACGAGGAAGCTGAAACCACCCCTCCTGTGTTAGTCGTGCCCGAAAGAACGCAAACTCCGGGCCCTGTACCCGGTCGCGTGTACTATCGTGCCGGTACGCGGGAATTTTTGGTCGGACATGACCATCGAGTGCCGGACAATATGGTCCTTTTTCTGATGATCGCCGAGCTGCGTTTTCTTTTTATAGGCCGGGGACCTGAACATTTTACTAACCCAGCGACTGAGAGCGAAGGTTGAATTGAAATTATGTACCCCGCCGATGGGGTACGTACGATGATTCGCGAGTGAATTTTTAATTTATAGTTTTAAAATTAACTGTATTATTTTAAAATTAACTGTATGTTTTCTACATTATAGATGCTGTGGGTGGACAACCTACCAATTCAAGAGGTGCAATTGTATGATGTGGTGCGTATACGGGTCCCACGCTATCAGGTATGTGTGACATATTTAATATTTAATATTTTTAATATTATCATTATTATAACATTTTCCATTTTTAAGATTTTTAACATTTATTTCATTTTTCAGGGGTGGCTGCAGTTGGAGGATATCCGCATACGCAATTTTGTGAATGTTCTAGACACACGAAAGAGAAGATTTGAAAGACGACTTATTAAGAAAAATAATAATAGGTACGCTTGTTGGCGCCGATGTGACGCATCCCGATTCTAAAAATCCACTATCTATAGCCGCGGTTATTGCAAGTATAGATAAATCAGCTTGAGAGAGGACGTGTTGGTCGCTCGGCGGGGGAACAGGTCGGTGAAAGAAAGGGAAGTTTTAAGTGTGTGAAAAAGGGTGATAGGAAGGAGTGGGATGGAGGAGGAGTAGTGGAGGGCGTGAGGAGGGTAGTAATAATTTAACTTTCCTCGATATGTATTTTAAAATAGTATTTTTCGAACTTATTTTGCTGCGCTTTACCGAAATCCACCGTATAATTTTGTCGAATCGCGGATTGTAAATTTTGTAACATTATTGTTAGAACAATTTATCTACAGCTTTATTTTACAAACAACTAAATTGTATCTTTTCATATGAAGAATTTGTAGAAATAAACATTTTTTGTAACTTCTACTTTCATCTATTTTTCTTCAATCCTCATGTTCCTCGTAACAAATTTCTTCTCTTATTTTTCAGTATTAGTCAAAGTCTATCTCGTAAATTTTTCGAATGCGTTCAATGATAAAAACTTTTATCTAAAATGGAATAATCTCGTCACGGCATGTACGAACTTGTCCGTTTCCTGTTTTCTACCCTCATTTCCCCAGGAAATAAGTCTCACGTAGGCAAGACTTTGTGAAACCAATCGTATTTGATTATTTCGTAAACTCTTTGACCAGGCACAAATTACAAGAAACTATTCGATACAAAAAAGGGTTGGGTTGCGTCACGTCTCGGTACGAGCCTGACTGTTTCTGTCTTTACTCCCTCCCCTCCCTCCCCTCGTGGCAAGAGGCTCTTGAAAATTCCGCTTTCCATCTTCGACATCTCAGCGTCCTAATCTTTTTGAGCTTAGCGTCGTCTACCACGTGCTTCCGCCAAAATGACGCTGGTCAGCTCTTCCGCCATTTTAGCGTCGTCTACCACGTGCAGCTCCAAAAAGACGCTAAACACCTTAGGTGTGAGACGCTGAGCAGCTACGGGGACGGATGTGCCTCAACACACCACACGCAAAAAAAAAGAAACAAATATCCGACTGCAATCTTGAAAGAACCTCTTCTAGAATTCAACTAAAAATCTATAGTTTAAGTCACGTAAAATATGGTTTTTTGTTGATTTCTTTTTTTGGAACACAGACCTAGAAAAAATGGTCTTCGGCGCTATAATTATAACCTAAAGCTCGCCTCGTACCCGCATGATGGGCCATATTTAACTATGAGATATAACATACAATATTTAATTTAATCTAATGAGTCAAAAACGATTGTATTATGGAAAACATAATAATATATAAATATTAGGGTGTGTCACTTTGGGGCAACTTTTTTTTTCATTTCACGAATAGCATATATACTTGCAGGAAGGTAAAATAAGATACCTGTTAAATTTTTAGCCCTTAATATTAATATTAACAGGTCGCTCATCGCGATTTTTTATTTTTCATTTAGTAAAATAGAAAAAATTTTATAACTATCTAACAAACAGTAATACAGCATCGTCTGCATAGACTTTTGTAGTAAATTTACCGCTCTACAAAAAAGATCTCTTATCATTTTTTCATAAATTCAACCGTTCAAAAGATATTCAAAGTTAAAGTTTGATAAATTTTATAAATCTTGTTTTTGCTTCTTATGAATTTTGTATCATATCGACTATCAAAAATTATGAAATAATCGATACATATTTTTGTAGAAAATTTAACGATCTACAAAAAAGGTCTCTTATATTTTTTTCATAAATATAACCATTTAGACGATATTAAGGTTTAAAGTTCAAAGTGTAAACCTTAATATCATTCCATATATTCAAAACAACTAACGAATACTACGAAAAAGCGTACAAGTCTTCTAAGTGCCCACGATGCCTCGAGGTTGCAGATGTAAAAACGCAAATTGCAACATAAAAGTCCCATCATGCAAATGCATCCAAGCAAAAAAAAAATGCACCTCAAAAACTAACGAATACTACAGAAAATGTTTTAATGAAATATGTGATCAGTTAATCTGTTCATTAAAAGAAAGATTTGACTCGACAACAATGCAATTCCTTGATAAATGTGAGCGTTACGTTATAGGTGCTGACAGTGATCCTACCCCTATACTAAAATTTTATCAAAATGATTTGGATGAAAATAAATTAAAACTGCATCGTGAAATGTTTCTAGACATTATCAAGCAAAGAAAAATCGCAATATGCAATTTGAAAGACATTGTCATTTTTTAAAAAGAAAATTTGCCCTTAACCGAAATGCTTGAAGAATTTTCAAAATTAATTCGGATTTTACTAACAATATCAGTAACTTCGTGTACTGCTGAGCGATCGTTTTCAGCTTTGCGAAGACTAAAAACGTACACACGATCTACGATGCGGCAAGATCGTTTAAACCATATAGCAATTCTGCATGTGCATCGCGACCAAACAATTAAATTTAAGTAAACTTGTTGATACATTTATCTGTAAAAATTCAACTCAAAAATCAACGTTTGCACTTGCAAATAAATTGCAATAAAAATTTGATGCAGAAAAAAGTGTGACAAATTTATTAATAATTGTACCCCCCCCCCCCCCCCGCCCCCCGTCACTCAAGCCTACCTCTTTCTCCCCAACAGAACTCCACACTCGGAATTCAGGTAACCTGTCGGCCCTGATGATGCCCCCCCTCCCCCCCGCCGAGATCCCCTCTTATATCCTACTTCTTTCTTAATCCTATCTATTTCTGAATCCTACCTATTTCTTAATTAACGTTCACATATCGTGTGAATTTAACGTAATAAAGGTTATGACAAAGATCGGGTTTCTCTACTTTTACAGGAAGACTGCAAATAATAGAAATTATTATCCATAAAAATGATTCAGTTCGAAGTATCTGCACCAAGCAGCTTAAGTTTATTCGGTGAACATGCAGTAACGCGTGGTGAAATTGGTGTAAAAGCTGCTATTGATTTACGTACTACGCTGATATTCAAAGAATTATCGACTAAAAACACTTTTGAAATAAATTGCCCTAAACTTTTTACACATCCTAAGATCGGACGGTTAAGATGTTGCTCGTAATAAAAGTGGAAAAGTGTCTTATACTATGGAAAATTCAAATCCCAATAGAAGACATAAATGTAAAATTTGTCGAGAGAGCTTCACAAGTAAAAGGAAGCTGACGGTACACGAGAACGGCGAATTTGAAACGAGCAGAGCCAACTGTGTCCGCGCCGAAGACGCCTAATACACACTTGAGAAGTACCACGCCCGCCGCCGCACCTCTAGATCTCAGTGCAAATTTTAAAAAGGAGGAGAACAAATCAACTCCACTAATGCTACCTTAGACATGGTGCCAAAATGACGCCTAATAATATAGTAAAAAAAAAAATATTTGTTCAGAAGAACAAAAATAATCGTTTACAGAAAAACGAGAAAATCACTGACCAAGGGGATCAAGAACAACCTTCAGTTAAAACTGAAGCCCCGAAGAAAGCAGCGGGCGCGAGGAGAAAGTTTCCCCAGAAACCAAAGCGGATACCAGGACCTATTAACAGTCCATTACCGCAAACTCCTCCAGGGGCTAAACCTGAGCCCAACGCTAAAAAATTTTGTCCACTCAATGGTTGAGGGCGAGTCTTTGTTATGGGTTGCGCAGCAGGTAATAACCGACCGTGTAAATTGGAACTGGGACGCAGTGATGAGACTTGATGCTGCCGGTTCCAGTATGACAGGATTGCAAACTTCTTCATCAAATTGGCGTGATAACAATAACCCACATAGCACAAAACTCAACAGAAATGTTTCAGAAATGTTTCAAAGTTTCCAAAAAGTTTCGAAGTAACACTGAAACGTCGCTGGTACGTCTAAAAAACATAACATAGAAACACAATATTTGAAACGTTTAGGTGATGTTTGTGGAAGGTTTTTACGTACAAGTCTCAGCTGAAATATATTCTCTCATTGCCTTATATAAATTATAATTTATAATCTTCGAGAAAGCGCATCCAGAGCTAAAACTTGGTGTGAGACGTCCAATTTATGCTTTTGTCAAGTCTACAAATATAAGCAGGAGACTAAAAAAAGTCCGTTAAAAATTACATAACGATAATTTAATATTCCTCTTGTAAGACAATAAGAGAAAATCTCATCTCTCTAAAAATGTCTCGTCGTAAAAAAGAAGGATTGTGTCGTTATTATAATAATTATTAAGTGGTTCCGCGAAAAACGGCGAGTATCGCATTTGATTTGGCGCGAAGCGTCGCGCGCTGTTTAAAGACATTTCGAAAGCACTACAACGAATGCATCAAACAAATCGAAAATAAGAATTTTTTTCGTATGATAATTGTGCAAAAATTTAGTGTCTCTTGCGATGAGGACCCAGAAAACATAAAAAATATTTTACTTACAATCTATTATTTACTCGTTTATATTATCTATGAAGAGCAGATCGAATTAAAATCTTTTGCTATGGATTTATCCACGGAATTAATGATCGGAGACAAATTTGCCTGTCCGGCGTCATTCGCAGTATGTCTCGCGGCATGCTTGTTGCATTGGCCACATTTACAGAAGGGTGCCCCTGATAATTATGATTACACTGATAACGAAAAGATTCAGTTATATGCTGCACGCTGCCAAAAATTTTTTTCCGAAATTGGGACAATCGACGTAATTATGCACACATGGCTCAATAATAAAATATAAAGCAGAAGAGGTTATAGATTCGACAACATTGTTTGAAATACCAAGCATGCCCATTCTGCTAGTCGAGCAGACCACGCGGACCTAAGTCGTCTACAGACGATTCCCTATGCTTTCCAGCAAGCGACACAAGTATCGTTTTATCTTTGTTATTCATTACCAAAAAAGAAAGATAGAACGATGCTTGTGTTGACTTGTGTCGCTTGCTGGAAAGGTCCCTCCGAGTCTCGACATCGAACTCGCGAAACTCATGTTCGACCGTTAGACGCCGTGCCGTCGTAAGCGGTGAGATCCCGACGACGGGCAGAGGCGCCGTACGGCAAACCGGGCTCGTGCGACGACCGACCCGCCACGTGAGTGTGGACCGGCCGCCTAGTAGTGTGTCACATTTTTTTGAGCCTTTCGACTCACGAGACTCCTAGAGATATCATTGCCACCTTTGACTAGAGAGGATATGGCCTTGAGGCGTTCAAGCATAATCCCACGGATGGTAGCTTCGTACCACCGGCCGCTCGACCGAGTGCGTGAACCAAATGTCCGAACCTGCGGTTCCTCTCGTACTGAGCAGGATTACTATCGCAATGACTGGTCATCAGTAGGGTAAAACTAACCTGTCTCACGATGGTCTAAACCCAGCTTCAGAAAGACATCCAGTCCACTAACAAACCAGTTCCTACAAGTGACTAAAGAACTCTTGGACACTGTGCGAGTTTTGCAGAGAGACATAGATAGGAATGCATTTCATTTCAGATCCACATGTGTAGACACAGCACAAGGTCTTCGAGAAGGAGGGGAGAGAGTGATGAGGGAGATTAAAGATATAATAGGAGCAGTCGCCAGTTCTACTACACCAATTCGACACACTGTTGCTGAGCAAACCACCATTATGGGACCACCAATACACCAACCAGGACCTTGAAAAACTGAGGGACCACATAATGTTTCCTGCCGAAAAAACCGGAATACTAAACACCATAGCACGAGGCGTAATGGGGGAACCGACCACGACACAAGGGATGTCACTCTCGTATCTCTTAGACGAAAACTCCTTACAGAAAATCACAGAGAACGCCTGGAATAAAATCTGGGGAACGTTCTTAATTTTTGGCAATCCAACTGCAGGATTAATCGGAATATACTTCTTCGCAAGAACGGCAAAGCTAATAATCGACACTATTATACACGGTTACGCACTACATACTATATACGGATGGTCAATAGATTTAGTCGGAGCACTGTGGGACTCGGTGACCGATCTACTACTGCATCTAGCGCGAGGGACGTCGAAAAAGTACAAAAATCAGGAAAAGGAAGTAGGAGCACCCCCGCTCCTGGCCGAACAAGAAAAAAACGCAGCGGACACTGAACACGAACACGCACACGCACATACTCAACTTTTACGATCTCCTTCGTACCATATTGCTATGCAAAGCCATGTGGAAAACGCAAAAAAGACTAGTATCCGCAATGAAACTCACAATATGTATCCACAACTGTAAACAAAAAATGTTTTTCTTCTTTCTCACACTCCTTCTCTTTCGCTTCCTCTTGAAAAGGACTAAAAGTAATAGAACCCAGATGTCGGAAATATAAAAACTGTACTAACTAAGTTAGAAACAATTGTAAAACCCGAAAACACTCGAGCGATAGTCAGTTTAATCTCGATTCCCGAAAAGCGCACAGTCCTGTCCTCGCTCAATATTTTTGATCGCCATTTATAAATCAAGTATCGTGTGCTCGTTACGTAAATCGAAATGCCCAGTCAATCGAAGTTGCCAGATCTCAAATTCAAGTATGGTGAGGAGCCTTCGCAGATCATCGACTTGCCGCCTCAGTCGTATCATGAGAGTGCTCCGTATATAGTATATATACGGATGGTCAATACACTTAGTTGGAGTGTGGGACTCCACACTGTGGGACTCGGTGACCAATCTACTATTGAATCTAGCGCGAGGGACGATAAAGAATGATGAAAATCAAGAAAAGGAAGTAGGGGGGAAGTGGGTTTTTGGTTTGAGATTCTGACCACCAGTACCACTACCGCCCCCAATGAAGACTACATATGAAGATAACCAGCCTAGCACTAGCTCTACTGCTGGTAAAGATCTTCGTAGCCTTTTAGGGCTATCAGGATTGGACAACCTTCAATCTCGGATCGTCGCTGTATTCGCACACGAGGATATTGTCGAATATAGACGCAGAATCATGTGCATCCTAGCGTATTTAATTCGTGAAAAGGGTGTTACTGAGAACTTTCTAGATTCAGTTATCAATTTCATTGAAAATGGAAAAAATGAGGAAATAAAAGACATTTTATCATATTATTTAGAAGATCTTGTTTCTCTCAATTTTCCTAGAATCTTTGGAAAGATTTTCAAGTACGCGAGTCTCGACGGAGCATCCCCGCTCCCAGCCAAACAAGAAAAAACTGCAGCGGACACTGAACACGCACACTCTCAACTTTTACAATCTCCTTCGTACCATATTGCTATGCACGACGTAGGAAACGCAAAAAAACTAGTATCCGCAACAAAGCTCACAATACACTGTAAAAAATGTATGTGAATTTACACCAATAATAGATGTAAATATTACAAGTTTAATTCGAAACATTTAAAATTTAATGAAAAATCACAAAATTGCTGTATTTATACAAAATTTTTTTAATTTCACATGAAATGTGTAAATTTGTCCTATATTGTGTAAATATATTCTATTTTTTATGGAAAATTATGTAAGAAATGGAATATTTCACATATCTTGTATAATTAATCTAATTTTTGTAATATTACGTAGTTCAATGGTAATATTTCATATATCGCTATGAAATATAGAGCGATTATACGCGTTTTTGTTATTTTATATGTAACTTTACAAGATTTGTGTTAATACACCAAAAAAATGAGTAAACTTGTCTTCTATTGTGTGAATATATTTTATTTTTCGTGAAAAATTACGTAAGTAATGTAATATTTTATATATTTTATGTAATTAATCCACTTTTTGTAATATTACATAGTTCAATGGTAATATTTCATATATCGCTATGAAGTATATACGGATCGATTCGTAAATGCACAAAATGTCACTGTATCATTACGAATCGAACCGAAAATGTACGAAATGTTACTGTATCATTACGAATCGAACCGGAAATGTACGAAATGTTACCGTATCATTACGAATCGAACCGAAAATGCACGAAAAGTTATTGTAATTTTACAGACAGTACTGTAATCTTAAATTACAATTTTACATTTCAATTTTACATAACATTTTGTATATTTCCGATTCGGTTCGTAAATTTAATGTTTGATTGTTTAATAATACTACTAAGCAAAGTATTATTGCATTACCGTTTCTACATTATTCCCGTGCTTTGTAAATTTACTTTTACAATCTGTTTCATTACACATGAAGACATTACTTTTACTTTGTATTGTAAAATTACGAACGCGAGGAAATTTACCCTATTTGTGAGGGTCCCTTTATTACCTACTATAAATGGTGTAAATTTACATAAAAATTTTTTACAGTGTATGTACCCACAGCTGTAAAAAAAATATTTCTCTTTCTTTCATTCCTTCTCCTCTTTTCTTTCTCTTCCTCTCGAAAAGGACTGAAAGTAATAAAATCCAGATGTCGAAAATATGAAAACTATATTAACTAGGTTAAGAACAAATGTAAAACCGAAAACTCGAGCGTAGTCAGTCCGATCTCGACTCACGAAAAACGCACAAGTCCTGCTCAATCGTTATCTTTGATCGCTATTTATACAAATCAAAATAAATACTAAGCAAATAGTTATATTACGTATACATAAAAAAAATCTTATTAAAATTAACACAAACACACATGTATACATAAAATAGTATTAAAATAAGACCACCGACGTCGGATGAGAGGAGCAAAGAGGAGAGAAACGAACACTATGGGCCGATCGACGGAGTTCTCCCTGTGGAACACCGGAATACGTATGGGATCCTCCTAGAAAGCGGGTGTATTCGCGACCCTGAGGGAGAAGAGAAGATGGTACTGGTCAATTCCTCTTGGCCACGAAAAAAATTATGTCTGACCTGCTATCTGGACTAAGCTACCGCCACTCGGGGACGATACCCGAGGTAAACAAATATCAGATCAAATGGGGATACCACTCCCTCAGTTCACCACGTCACGGGCTCCCGCCGTCGACCAAGGTCTGCTGCTCAGTATGCAAGGAGGTAATCTTGGGACTGAGACCAGCCCGGCAGTGCCGCGACTGCATCGAGGATTTCCTCGTGCAGAAGCAGAGATATGAAATGGCATAGGCGACTGAAGTAAATTTAGAAATAGAAGTAGAAAAAGGATATTTAAAAAAAAATTGAATATTTTCATCTATATACCTGTTGGCCCTGTTGCTGGCCGCTTGGACCGTTTCGGCGAACTTTGTTTTTCTAGTTGTTATTCAATTACAAAGAAGAAGAAGAAGAAGTTACCTGTCTGCCGAGCAAATTAAAGTGAGTATTATTAAATATAAACTAAATTCGAAAGACGATTATTACGGGAATCGTAATGACGTCTTCCACTGTTTCTTTCTTCGTTAAATTCTATTTCATTATTAGATACTAAAGTGAAGGTAACTTGCATGTTGCAAATCTGTTTGCGGGCGGGAGTTATGAGTATTAACATTATTATTAAAACATTTTTAAAAATATTGTACGCAACCCTCCTTTGGTACACAACATAATTTGAAAATATTAATACATTTACTTATTAACGGCACGCGAGTTGACGAATATTACGAGACGCCGATTAATGATGACGACGATGAGACGCGACGTCACGTTCTACAGTTTCACAGTTGCTTTTGGCACGGATGTCCCACGTGTTTTCAGGTGAATCGCGATAGAACGCTTTCCGCGAATCGCGAAGACACGATCGACGAGCGTTACGAGCTTACATTCGCGATGACATGTCGTCTCCGCAGAAGGCCATAATTTCTGGAGAAGTAGTACACACAACTAAATGTACCCCGGTGGAAGTAAAGATACTCAAGAATGTTATCAACAATTAACAGTATCAAAGGAAAACGAAATTACTTCTTAACGCCTCGAACGCATATACTTTTTAAAACAGGAATGCAAATCTCGTGCAGTAGGATACTTCCTACAATGTACCAGCTAAACGACGGATGGTACCGCATTACACCAAACGTAGAGTACAACAGAGCACCTACGATAATGGAACCGATGACTAAGCCTACCTGGAATTACAGCGATCCAGGATCCTTGGCTGCAAGCGGCATTTATACCAACCAGGACCTCGAAAAATTGAGGGATCACATAATGTCTCCTGCCGAAAAAACCGGAATACTAAACACCGTAGCACGAGGCGTAATGGGGGAACCGACCATAACACAAGGGATGTCACTCTCTTATCTCTTAGATGAAAACTCTTTACAGAAGATCACAGAGAACGCCTGGAAGAAAATCTGGGGAACGTTCTTAATTTTTGGCAATGCAACTGCAGGATTGATCGGAATATACTTCTTCGCAAGGACGGCAAAGCTAATAATCGACACAATTATACACGGTTACGCACTACACACTATATACGGATGGTCAATACATTTAGTCGGAGCACTGTGGGACTCGGTGACCAATCTACTACTACACCTAGCGCGAGGGACGCCGAAGGATGACAAAAACCAAGAAAAGGCAGTAGGAGCACCCCCGCTCGCGGCCTGATCGTACCGACCTGTCAAAAATTTGGTGGCGATTTCATAATTTTTTTTGTCCCAATAAGTATTGGGTCGGTACGATCAAACGAAAAGAATACCTCAGACTCAACGTGTCCACTGCGTCATACCAAGTAAAAATTATAAATTAATTGTTAAAGATTACTCATTTTCGAATAATTATACTGAGCACAAAATAATAAAGTAATAAATAATAAGATCTTAAATAATTGTACTTATTGAATTAAATTTCCTCACAAATCTATTTTTTTCGCCTTTCCAACACTGTTCATCGCAATTGTCGAGTGCTATGCCGAGATCTTCATCATGATTCAGTAAAAACAATTTTACCGGCGTGTACAGAAGGTACAATTCACTCATTTTATTTGTCAATGAGTAACGTCAATTACTAAGAAAAAAAAGTATATCTAAATCGATTCAGAATTGTCTGAAATGCGTTTTTAACTGCATTTTTGTGAATCAAATATTACTACTGCCTCACAAAAAAATCTATAAAAAATTCCCAAGTTTTCTGCTCAACTTCGGATCGGTCTTAAAATTTTTCTAATACTCCCTAGAATATTCCCTATAAATTTCAAAAAAATAGAAAATGGGGTTTTCGAAATATTCAAATTTTTGTGTTTTTTTTTTTACTTTAATAGCTTAAAATTATTATTATAAAAATTTGGAGTAATTTTTTTTTAAACTATGATCTAAATAGCGTATTTTATGTTCAATGAATTTTTTTCTTAGACGTTGTCTAATAGGCGAAAAAATTCATTGAAAATTTTGGAGTCCTTATTTTGCGCAGGCTCTATTTCGGAAACGCTACATTTATTATAGAAACGCTCTTACATGGGTATAGTACTCGTAAAGACCTGTTAAAACAAGCAGCCATCAAAAATAAAAAGGTCGAAATCTAATCCCTTGCGAATTGGCGTGGAATGCCCCATATGTATATGTATATATAAATAAAACTACTTTTTTATGATAATTAGTGTAGTGTATGTTATTGAAAATAAATACAAATTGCCTAAAATAAAAACAAAATATTAATAACAACTTTAATAAATGTTAGAATTAATATTATGGCAATATAATATTGTAATAAAGTTGAGTAGTACGTATAGTACGTTTAAATTTTTATCTCAAAAACATTACAGGAATGATAGAAAAACCTTAATGCAATGTTATTTGCAACGTTATGGCACTCCCATTTCAACATTACTGAAATTTCGGAATTGTGGTCAAAGTATGTGTATAACGATATTCTATACAATATTAATAGCCCAGTAAAATGACAAAATTTGGAGGAAATAATTCGAACAGGGCTGAAACTTTGTAAACAGGCTTGTTTTAGGGTACTATTTAACATATTAAAAGTCCCCATGTGTAGACGCTACGTTGCGGGCAGGGGAGGGTCCAAAAGGTCCAAAAAACCAGTTTTTCGCAAATAACTCGGAAAATATCAACTTTACGGAAATTTATGTAGATATAAAAATTGTAGCTTACAAAATTCCGCACAATTTCGTTTTTGATTCAAGTCTGTACGACCAAATAGAGCAGAGATAGAATTTTTTTAAACACCGGTAGTTTTGCGACGCAACGAAAACGCGTACGCGCGTCGCGCATATATATATGCGTTTCATTGAAACGTTGATGAGTTACAGGCGTTTAAATATTGAAGAAAAAAAAATAAATTTTTGTTACATTAACATTTTAGTCCAAAAATATGTGGATAATAATTTTTCACCTTTTTTCATTACTTCATATATATATATAAACGCATATATATATGCGCGACGCACGTACGCGTTTTCGTTGCGTCGCAAAACTACCGGTGTTTAAAAAAATTCTATCTCTGCTCTATTTGGTCGTACAGACTTGAATCAAAAACGAAATTGTGCGGAATTTTGTAAACTACAATTTTTATATCTACATAAATTTCCGTAAAGTTGATATTTTCCGAATTATTTGCGAGAAACTGGTTTTTTGGACCTTTTGGACCCTCCCCTGCCCGCAACGTAGCGTCTACACATGGGGACTTTTAATATGTTAAATAGTATCCTAAAACAAGCCTGTTTACAAAGTTTCAGCCCCGTTCGAATTATTTCCTCCAAATCGACAAATTTTGAGTCATTTTACTGGGCTATAAGAACTACATATTAACAACATTACAAGTTCTAGAACATCGTTGCAATAACATTGTAATAATAAATTTTTGCTTACTGGGATGGAATTTTGAATTGTTACATTGATCTCAAATAAATGTCAGAGTAACATTTAAAAAATATTTTTTGTAACGTTTTTAAAATATTTTAACAACATTCAGAAAAATTATATTACAAAATAATATTTTTCACATATGTGTATAATATTATTAACAAACGTTTAAAAAATACACATAAAATCAATATTTCTAAACGTTAATTTAATGTTTCTTTCTTACTGGGATATATATAATATATATATTTAAACCATTATATATATATATATATATATATATATATATATATATATATATATATATATATAATGGTTAATCAGTTCTTAAGTTATAAAACTTTCGGTAAATTTGATACACACACACATACACACATACGGACATTCTTTTAAAATTACGATTTTTTGACGTTTTAGAACATTCTAAGCACGCGTCAAAAACTAAATAAACAATTTTTTCTTTCCAGAATAATGGCCCCCAAGAAAACAAACGTCTTGTGGAAGCATTTCCACGGTTCTGGAAATTTATTTATTTGCAAAATATGTGACGTAGAATTAAATATTGCTAAACCAAAACACATTACAAGAAATTTTAGGGCACACATGTCTAAACATAATAAATTTTTAGACAAAAGTCATGATGTATTACCACATAAGTTACAAAAATATTTTTGGGACCTATCTGACTATAAAGCGAGGTGCAAGAAGTGTGGTACAGTCATAACCTGTACCACAGATTATGGAGCGGCTACAAGACATTTAAAAAGATGTGTACACAAGTAAGTACACATTTAACAATTAAAAATAGTCAGGGATATAAGAAAAAGTAAAAAATAATATACAAAATATTTAATATTTAACATTTAAAATATAGAGACCGTACAAATCTAATATTTAATGTATTGTGACGTTGCGGCTCGCCGCGGCGTGGCGGCGCCCCGCCGCCGTCACAAAGCGCGGAATTTCGCGCCGCGGGACGACCCAGGGAGGCCACCGCGAGATCTCCAGAGGGCCATAAATATAATCGCGATAGCCATTCTGATTCTTTTGTTTTTTTTTTGTAAAATACGCGGCGCCTCTACCGAGCCACAACGAGCTTCTACAGGAAAGTCGCCGCCACCGCCGAGTCAGGGAGGATTTCGGACACGAGGATGTACGGCAGGAGCGGAAGCCACGGGAACCGCGGGTGGCGCCAACGAGGCAGGCAGGCACGGCGCATGCAGCAGCGGCAGGCGAGACGGCCGATAACAGGGCCCCAGGTACCGGAGTACACCTGACTGCAACCATCGGCCTCCACAGCATACCGGCTCGCGGGGTGGATGGCCACCGCCCCAGGGTCAAGCTGGAGGCGTGCAAGGCACGACGAAACTTGTCGAATGCCGAAGACAACGGCGAATAATCTGCTGCGCCGCCGAGGAACCGTTGTGCGCCCTCGAAAAACCCGCTCGCGCCGACCCTGCGCTAGGGTCCTGCGAATTTGCGAGCTCGCGCCCCGATTGGTCCGCGCGCCCCGAGAGGGGCGACCGCATCGATCTCGTTATCGAGCGAAATTTCGGCGACACTCTCTGCTCGTCCTGCGGCGTACGCGAACCTCGCGCTATTAGAACGCTATTAACAGCGAAATACTTGCCCGACCCTCCGGAACCGGCGATACTTTTGGTGGACGTGACGACGGCGAGGAGTCCGAGGAGGAGGATTTCTACCGGTGAGGTTGCCCGCAAATACTACCGAGATGTAAGCCACGACGCCGCCCTCCGGTGCGCGCTCTCGCTCGGAAAATGGTGTGTAATACCGCGACATGTACGGTTCTTGGAGACCGAGTATCGAGATTGCGATCGACAGCGAGAGCGAAGGGCATCGGGAGGGTAGCGTGGCCGCGGAATCGCGATCGCGACCGAAAACCTCTGGAGATCTCGACCGAAGCGTAGCGAGGTTAAACTCCCGTGCGATCCCCGGGATAATTACGTTCCGTCGTACCGCGTTAGATTCGCGTTAGAAATTATGGTTTATGTCGTTCGCGTTAGGAATTATTTGTGTCGTCCGCGTTAGGAGTTATTTGTATTGTTCGCGTTAGGGATTATTCGTGCCGTTCACGTTGGAAAATATTCGTGTCGTTCGCGTTAGAACGGTCTTCGCGCGATTAGCGTTGGGATATTGTGCTCGCGTCAGATTATGTTGGAGCTGCTCGCGCTGGGACTCATTACCGCGCGCACCAGCCTATCTTTCGCGTCATTAGCGTGAGAATTAGTAATTGTTACTCGCGTCGATTGTGCGGTATGCGTGCCGAACACGCAGTTACCGTCCGCGTCGTGCCGTCCGTCATTCGTGTGCGTGTGCTGGCGTGAGGGAGGTATTTGCGAGGAAACAGAGCTCGTGCCGATCGAATCCTAGCGTTGAGAGGTCGATCGTGTTCTACGTTTCCGTGGGAAATAATCCGCGTGACCGACTAATTAGGTTAGACGCTGAATCGTGTTGAGATGTCCTTGGCGTTCAGGCGCCCGTGCGTTTAAAGATTAATTGCGTTGATGTTTGGATAGCGTTCCTTATTACTCGCGACCACCCCGTATATGGCGTTAGTTATAGTATTCTTTATCTTGTCGACTGTATCGGCGCCTCCTTGTTGCGCTCGATCCAGAGGTATTTACGTGATATTTCGATACTTGGCGACAGAATTCCTGAGTTGTCTATCGTGGTTTCGCCCGTTAATTGCGCCCTTTTTCGCGTTCACGGTGCTTAACGTAGATTCCTGTACGTTAAATGTGGACGCCCGCGTTATCAAGTATTTTTGCGATTTCGGTGGTCGATGGAAGCCGAAAGGAGCACGTATTATTTCACTTCAATAAATGTTATTTTCTTTGTTTAACGGATTGAGTTGCTAATTTACGTGTAACCCCGCCGAATATTGCGCTGCCCTTCATCACCCCGCCCCGCCATTAGGTCGAGCTAACCATTCCCTCGCACCCCGCCTCATTTCGTCTTGCGTTTCGTTTTGGGTTTTCGCGATCTCGTGGACGCGAATTTACGCGTCTGGCGCCCAACATCGTAATCGTTTCGTGGAGTGCCGGAGGTGCGAGAGAATTACCGGAGAGGCCTGTCATCCCGCTCTCCTTTATCCTTTTGATCCGACACACGTCCCGGAGCGGTCCGGGAGTGAAAAAGTCGTGACAGTATATCTTTTATAAAAGTGTAATTATTTGAATTAAATAACATTATTAAACAAATTTATATCAAGTTTTGTCAATTCAAATATGCTGTTACATATTTATTATCTAATATATTCAGTGATTGATAGATATTTTCATAAGCAAGTAACTGCGCAAGTATAACGGAATTTAAATAGAAAATGTGTTTAAACATTCCATTTCAAGAAATGTGAATAATAAGAGTCAATGATCAAGTAACATACATGACTGCAATATATGATCTTGTAATTCTAATTACATTAGTAGTAGATTATATACTGAAGATGATAAATATACATAGACCGAGACGTTTGTAAATTATAATTTTTTTAATACATTGACACGAATACTCAGTTATGTATGACTCTGAGCTCCTTTTATTTAATTTATTAATCTCTGAACTTCTTTATATTTTTTCAATCACATATCACATTTCAATGTAAATCTGTAGCAAGCACTTATTACTATTATTACAATTGCAATACTTGAAAAGAATATATTTTTTTTCTATTTTCATTTACACCTATTTTGCAGACCAAGCACGTCAAATTTAATGGAAAATGTTGTGGATCCTTCTGCAGAAGCAGAATGTCAAAAGAAAAAATTATCTAGTTCGCACGTTCAATCATGTGAGGAAACGAGCGAAGTAACAGACATACTTAATAATAAGTAATTATTCATTTTGCTCATATCATGCAATATATATACAATTTTTATACATTTAAAGATCGGTTGTTCCAACCTGTTGGTAAACTAACTAATAGTTAAATCTTATCTATATATGTCTTTGCTTTTCCTTTAAAATAGACAAAGACAGACATATGATTTAAGTATTAGCTTACCAACAGTTTGGGACACACGGTCCTAAGTCATTTATTAGTACCCATGCTGTGCACCTAGTACGTTAGTGTAATTAGTTATATTTATTAGTTATATTTCTTTTATTATAAGAATTATATCAGTAACTTTATGTGTGTGTATATATATATATATATATATGTATCAACACATATCTTTGATCTCTCATTCCTCCTCCTACATGTCTTTATTTCGATATTTTAATTAAAATATACAAAGTACCGCGATTAATCATGGTTTTATAATTTTAGAAATTACTTTTCTTATCGTGTTGTCTATTTAATTAATCATACAATATAATTCTAGACTTGCACCGTGCTCTTCAAGATCAATGGAAGACGAAGATTTTTATAACATTGAGACGGCTGAAGACGAAATAGATATATGCGAAATAGATATGAGCGGCCTGATGAAATCGCCTAAACTAGAAAATCTGAAACAGAAATTCGAAACAGAAATAACAGATTTTAATGAGTAATTATTACTTTTAATAATTATTGTTTTATTTGATTATGTTGAGCAAAGTATAATGAAAAGGTTTTATAAATTTAATGTTGGCTCAAGCACTCTAATGTGTCAATTTAAATCGCGTTATGTGGAAATTATCGACTTCATGTACGCGACAACTGTGAATTTATTCGTGGTGAAATTTTCCTGGTCATTACTATTATACTTTTATACAAAAGATTGTTGTTAACGGATTACGCGTCGGTATACGGTAAATTATAACGCACAGTACGCCGGATATTTACAAGCGGGTTAAGGGGACTAGGCAGTCAGAAAATCGATTTTTTTTTATTGCATTTTTTGAAAGTACTATTCTTCCCGAGTAAAATGCCGTTTGGTTCATGTTAAAATTCGCAAAATTAAGGATTTGACAGCCAAAAAGGTCGAGCGCTTTACTCAAAAGCGCTACATTACTCAAAACTTTAAACGCGTTTTTCTCGAAATCTTTTTTTCTCTTCGTTTTGCAGTAATTGCAACAAGACGGAGGTTCAAATCAATTTAAAAAAAATTGAGCATATGTAAAACATGTCTAGTTAAGGCCTGAACCTACGCATAAGTCTGTAAAAACTTCTAATTTGACAAAAAAAAAAAAAAAAAAAAATAAAATAGCTCCTTCTTTTCAATGAAAAATCACGTTTTTTTTACATTTGCAGCTGCCATTTTTTAAATTTTGATTTTTTTCCTTTTTAAATAGGTTCAGTGCAGAATGGGGTCCTATAGAGTGCCAAATTTTCCAGGATATTTTACAATTCAATTTTTTATGGCCAGGATCACTGCAAAACCACAACGGCACCAGAAAAACGGTCTATGCATCAGAAGACTGTAGCGCCGTCATATATATATATATTATTTAAAAAAAATTTGTCTTTACTGTTTATAGTACTAGTAAACATTACCTAAAAATACTAGTCACAATTTGTATTCATTTCCTTGTAATTAATTCCCAAAAAAGGTTAAATTTTTACCAAATCTGACTGCCTAGTCCCCTTAAGGTGCCATTTCACGTTGATGCTCGACGCTCATTTTTAGCCAGCAAAAATCTTCAAAAATAATATATTTTATATATATGGAGCATTCCATGCCAAATCGACCAGGGTTTGACTGTCGACCTCTTGGATTTGGTCAGCGATTTTTTATGTTATTGTTTCATCTCTAAGATGCACTTTAAATTTTTTTAGATTTTTTTTAACAATTAATTTAGTTATAATTTTTTAAACCGACATATCAATGGCCACAATTTAAAAATCTGAAAAAATTCTAGAAAATCTTGTGTCAGATATCAAAACTTTTAAGCCCAAAATGGGCCTGCGTTTGCTTCTAATTTTTTCGAGCTTTTTTCGAGCTTTTTTCTTGTTTAATCATTCTATGTATAAATGCAGGATACTTTAAGACCAATGGATAGCAAGTTGCGGATTCCGAAATTTATCATCGAGCAGACGCCGCGACTCACGCAAACAAAAGAAAGACGAAACAAACACTGATGACGAGTAATTATTTATCTGGAGTATATAACGTAACAGGAAGAATATATTACAAATTTAATATATGCATGTATATTGACTTTTTACACAAAATTTCCCATTTAGTTCGTGTGTAAAATTTACATAACTTTAGTTTATAATTTATATTAGTTAAATTTTTTTTGTAAAATAATACCTAAGAACTTACCTTTTTAAAAAAAGACGCCAAATAAGCCTTTAAAAAAGCTGTTGCATAGCTTTCTTCAAAGACTAAAATACACAACAGATTCCTTCCAAAGATTTACTGTAACTGTACTGTAAGATTTATTCCCACTTGGTGCCATTTTTGAAATCATATACGTTTTGTAAACAGGCGTGTGTACTTTACACCTTTTTTGTACCTTTTTTTGAAAAAAGGCAAGTCTTTAGATATTTTAGATTATTAGATTATTAGATACAATATAAATATTAGGAGACTTTTCCGTTGCTTATGGAATATTAAAAGGACTATAAATAGTTGTAAGCAATTATATTTAATCTAAATTAAAAAAATACAGACTGTTAGAATTATGAAGTATAATTCGAGGAGCTCGGATTTCTTTTGCGCCTAATATCTTTTTTCCTTTCTCCGCTCGCACTATAACGCGCACATACTAAAATTTATCTAAACATCTTTGCAATGTCCGCCGTATAAACATAATATAGTATTAACGCCAATATAAGATGATAGACGGAAAATCCCGTAATTTTTGGGAACGACTATTAAATTAGTTCAATTTCGTGTTTTGCGTACGCATTGAGCACCGCGCGAAATTTGATGGTGCAGCTGGTCGATTCGTACAACATTGAGTGATGTGAAATATACACTGGGGACATGCTGACCCTCGACAACAACGTTCATGTGACTCATAGATTCATACTTAGCGAGAAAATAATTATATATTTTTTCAACTTCCGGTCTCCGTCGAAGCTTTTGCTCCATTTTGGAGTATAATAACGTTATCACCACGATAATGTTACACAATAATTTACAGAGTGATTTGGATATAAAATTGAATGTGGATCCTTGATCTAAGAGACACGCATTTTAAATATACCTACAGCCTTCGACCGTACGGTCTCACCCAAGCGGTAGCGAGAAGCACATTCGAAACGTTTCAGATCAGCGCGTGGACGGTTTGGACGGATGAGGCGGTCGCGGTCGCGGCAGTCGATGATCAACGGCAATATGCATAACTACTTATTTTTCCCCGACACCGATATCAATATTGCTCACGGATGCACACTGATCTCACGATGTAATAACGTATGATGCGACTGTCCGCAATGAATACATCGGTTTTTACTCTGACAATTTTTAACGAGATGGCCACTTCTTAAATAATTGAAATAGCCGACTAACAATCTGCGTACGCTAGCTGCTAGCAGACTTACCCAGAAAATGGCCATATTTTGATAACTTATGATTCCCGGAACAATTCTTAATTTAATTTATTTTAATTTAATTTATATTGCAATGCTCGGTGAAGAAAACTACAACAGAAAAATTATAATGAAGAGTGCATGCAAATAATAAAGCACCAACATATCGTTGTTACAAAGCTTATCAGAAATGACAACGTATGGCACGAATATTTGACAAATCGATCGCTCATGAGTTTCAGAACACGGGATACCGGAGAAAGTACTCACGGATCAGGGCACGAACTTTACTAGCGAAATGTTCAAAAACGTGTGTAAATTACTAAAAATTGAAAAAATACAAACGACAGCTTACCATCCAGAAAGTAACGGAGCATTGGAGCGATCGCATCGCACACTAGCCGAATATTTGAGACATTATATAAATGAAGATCAAACGAATTGGGATGAATGGCTGCCCTATGCAATGTTTACATATAATACAACCCCCCATACCACGACAGGTTATACACCGTTCGAGTTAGTTTACTACCACTAAGCTATATTGCCGACAGCCCTAACGAATCCTTCAAAACTTACATATGGAGCATTCCATGCGAAGTGATCCACCCTAAAAAAAAATTGTTTTGTAACTCAAATGAATTGTAACTTACTAAGGAGTGATTTCTCCATCTTGGACTTCCTATACTTTTTTGTTGACAAAATTTTCTTCTTTTTTTTAGCATTTTTTTATTGTAATCGAAGATGTCGATCTTAAAAAAGAATCTGAATTTAATATTAATGTTGAAAAATATCAATTAATCAACCTTTTTTATTAATAATGCGTAATATATCTCGAAAGTGTGTAAACAATACTTTAAACATCACTGGTCATTCTTTAAAATCGGTAATGTTTACGAGAAACTATCGGTGTGTGAAGTTTAACGTGACGGCCTTAACGCCGAAATTTTAAATCCCTGTAAGTAGACAACGCGTTGGACAAATGTCAAAAAAATTGGTGTGGATAATTAATGTCATTAGGACAATAGATTGTGCAAATTTCAGCACGATCAGAAAACAATTTTTTTTTAGGGTGGATCATTTCGCATGGAATGCCCCATATGCGTATGATAATTACGCGCAAGAACTTCGAGAAAGGATACGCGCAACGAACAAAATAGCGAGAGAACACACCAAACAAGAAAAAATTAAAGCGAAGCGGCAGTACGATAAAAAAGCGAAAATAGAAACATTAAAAACGGGAGATCAAGTACTATTATACGACGAAACGGTTCGGCGAGGAAGATCAAAAAAGTTAGAAGCGCAGTGGATAGGACCGTACATAGTAATGGAAAAAAATAAATGAATTAAATTATACAATTAAGAAAGGACGAGAAAAACGTTACGCGTACACGCGAACAGACTAAAGGCCTTTATTGATAATTAAAAATATAAAGTACCCACCGAAAACAAATAATAATATTGTATATCCTGTAGACACCGCGACCATAATTGTAGCCATAGTAAGCATTATAATTGTAATCATTTAGATAATAAAGAAAAAAGGAAATCATTAAGAATTTAAAGGGTAATACCACAGCGTAAATATTAGAAAAGAAGAATAGATTGTAATCTCCAAAGAAAAAGAAAAACACATAAATAAATAACGAAAAACTTCGAGCACCACAGTTTTTCTTTTTCCGCGGGGGAAGGGATGTTATGAGCGCACAACGTAATAAGGATAAATTCATAAGTAATCCGACCCTAGCGACAAAGTCGAATCGAACATCCGCCGAAAAACCTGACGGTTGCATCGGACAATCGATCATCCGATGCAAACCGATACCTGAACCTGGAGCGTTCAACTCCAGGACGAACGAAAGCGCTGATACGAAGGTCAGTACAAAGCGCTGACACCGGGAAGTCAACGCCAACTCGGGAGCCTCCCCGCGTTAGCAATAGGCTGACAGTCCGACGGTACAAATACCGCCGAATTGTCAGACCGGGCGGGCAGTCGCTAATCACCATCTAAGCGAATACGTGCGTCTTATAACTGTCACAATAGTCAATCATTATAATCGTTAAGCGACTTCAAGTGTAACGCGAATATCGGGATTTAAATAACTGAGACAATTGTTTGAATAAGAGAAATATATTCAGTTAATTCACACAGTGCGACGAGCAATTACTTCTCCGACCCGAAATTCCCGAATCCTGTGCCGACCCCGAGCATACTCCCGGTTACGGCACAACATAGTCAAAATGTCAAAATTAATTCGGGCGGGTTTGTAGAAGAAATAATAATCCATATAAGAATATGTACATCTAAGTTTGTTTCTTTCTGTTGTGAATTATTTTGCAGGAACGACATTTTAGTGCTAATGTGTAAAGTTAAAATTAAACTCACACAAAATACTCGGCGCCGAGAGAACGAACCGTATATATATATATATATATATATATATATATATATATATATATATATACAAAATACAATATATACAAAAATGAAACGTTTTTAAAAATGAAACGTTTTGTTCAAACGTGCACCATTTTTACAAAAAATGATATTTTTTAATTTCCGTACGTCTTTCTCGAGCTAATCTTATATAAAACTAAAAAATTTTTGGTTTTTTGTTCCAGGTAAAAAATTGGAGGAGAAATCTTTCCGACCGCAGAACACTAGAGGCTTCCTTTGCTGAGCTCTGGCGCCGCCATTTTGTAAAAAAAAAAAAATGAAAAAAATTGTGAACACCATTTAAAGTATGTACAATAAAGGCCTTTAAACAGATTTTGTATTCCATTCACTATATTCCCATGAAAAATTGTCAAAATTTCCGGGCGCTAGTGTGGTGTTACCCCTTAAAGCGTCCAATCAATTGGTTGGTTTTGTATTACCATTGAATAGCCATGGATTACCAATATTTGGAATACATGAGGCTACATCTGCTTCTAAAATACAAAACAGCTTTGAAACAATAAAAGATGACAAAAAACAAGAAAAGGAAGCAGGAGCACCCCCGCTCCCGGTCGAACAAGAAAAAACTGCAGCGGACACTGAACACGCACACGCACACGCACACGTACATACTCAATTTTTACGATCTCCTTCGTATCATATTGCTATGCAAGGCAATGTGGAAAATGCAACGAAACCCAGTATCCTCAACGAAGCTCACAACGTGTATCCACAGCTATAAAAAAAAATTTTTTTTCTCACATTTCATTCCCTCTCGAGAAAAACCGATAATAATAAAAATCCACATGTTAAACATATGAAAACTATATTAACTAAGTTAAGAGCGAATGTAAAATCCGAAAACTCGAGCGTTAGCCAGTACGATCTTGATTCTCGAGGAGCACACAAGCCGTACTATTATCATTACTACCTATATAAACCCAGATAAACACCTATAATAAAATTATGTTATACATACACATACATTAGAATAAGCTTATTTTTAAGATCATTAGTATCATGTACTCGCTATTTAGATCAAAATGCCCAGCCAGCCGAGACTGCCAGATTTAAGATTCGAATTTGGCGAGGAACACCCGCGAATTCTCCCCGGGCCGTCCCCACGATATGTCCGAATGATCAGATTAATGGAGTTACTTGTCATACGCCGCGATCGAGCCAAACGAGTAAAACTCAGTCGGCTCGTACCTGAACGAGACTATCTGGACATGTTTAAGCTAGCAATATTTGAGGAGCCTCAAGAGACTCTTCACGGAGATCAGGAACGACCCCTCATCAACCACCCGGGCCCACCTGAATCTCCAGCCAAAGCCCCTCGCCAAATCGCGCGGGAGGAAGTTCCAATAATGGGGGACATAGAAGGATATAACCCCTTGATATATTTCGGAGGACCTCAAGGAGCCCCTGATGGAGGTCGAGGACGACCCCTCGTCGGACCCCCAGCTCCGGCTGCGGTGGGGCGCGGCGCTGACTTATTGAGGACCTTCTTGCAAGAACGGATGGCTGGTCGGGGGCATGGTGCTCCCACTCACCGTGATTGACATCTAGCGCAGCGATTAGGCAACGAGCGGATATATATATAAAAAAAAAAAAAAAATGATAAAGTGGACTCAATTAGTTTATAATTTTTTTTTCTCTTCTTCATTTCTCTTTTTGTGTGTACTCTCATATATATAATTTTTTTTTGTTTTTTACTCCACCCATATATGTAAAATTTTTTTTTCTTCTCTTATAAATTTTTATGTTATTTTGTATCATTATTTAGTCAAATATATTTTATCTGTCTACCACACTTCGTCTAAATTATAAGCGCACAAACTACCATTCCTTTTAAGAAATATATATAAGCATAAAATAAGCCTCGAACCGCGATATCTAATAAACTGCGACGCGTTATATTAACCCGACCGATACAACATAAGCGAACAACATTTTTTTCCGTAACACATTGTACATTTGTACACGTCTTATCTTTTCTTTTCTCTCTTTCTTTTATATATCCATTGCATTGTCATAATTATTACTCCGCATCTACTCATACTATTAACTATATTAACTCATACGTGGCAACATAACGTACCACGTATGACTTAAGGGGGAAGGTGTTACGTACTGAAATTTTATATATTAAAATTTCGACGACGCGCTTTCGAACGCTTAGACGACGCACTTTTGAACGCTTAGACGACGCACGTTAGCTCGGAATTCCGAGGGGACGGTCGGATCAACGTAAATGTTTAGGTTATCTTATCGGAGTCCGTTGAAGGGCTGGGGGCCAGATGGGCCCAAAACTACGCTTCTAGAATGTTCTAGAAGCTTCTAGAATACCTCCCCCCTTAAGACGCGTAAGAAAAGGCAGGAATCTCGCGCGGGAGATTCCGGCTTTTTCGGGTATAAATAGGGCGGAAAAGCGCCGCGGAAAGCAGATAAGTTTTAACTTCGGTCTTGACTAGACATAGTTCTCAGACTCTCTCCTAACTCTTATTCGATTTCCTACGATCCATTCGCGCTCAATTCTGGGACTTAGTCCCTGCACTCTCGTATCTTATAAGACCGAGCTTCACGCACAAGTTGTATTTAGATTTTTAGAATAAAGGTAAGATAAGTTTAAAAAGGAACAAGTTTGAAAATCTGGAATCTCATCTCGTGTTCTTAATCAATCACTTCTGGTATTCCGACTCGCAGTTTTCGCTGACAAAAGCGTGGCGATCTGTGCTGGGGCGCTGACGAAGAGTGTGGCGAACTAATACTTTCGCTGTCAAAGGCGTGGCGATTACGGGGTTGGTTTTCAGAAAAGACAATGATCGTAATAAATTCCCGAAGGTGAGTTTGACCTCTACGCTGACGAACTGAGCGCTGACGAAGAGTGTGGCGAGCAGTGTGTGTGGCGGATTGGTTTTAGAGCGCTGCCGAAAAGTGTGGCGAGCTATAAAATTCACTTTCGAGGATCCGGGTTAAATGACGAAAAAGGGAGGTAAACGAACTCAAATTTAAAAAGATTAGGTTCCAGATCAAACAAGCAATTATTTCGAATCAAGATCCTCTCCCCTTCCTCCAGAAATTACAACAACTAGAAAACGCACCTCTATTTAACCCTATTCCTGTCGACTTCGACATCGATTACCCCCACTACAATCAAATAAGTAAAAGTGATCCACGGTACGAAACTTATAAACTCCGGTATCTTTTCGGTCCCGAATAATAATAATAACCTTCACACGACTTGTACAACTCCCTGGTAAATTGCTTAAATGCATTGACCAAAAAACGGACGAACAACTGACAGAACGTGACATACGTCTAAGACTCGTAGACTTCCAACGACATTCGCAGTTTCGCAGTATCACGCGGACCGTTAAGACGTTGCTCGTAATAAAAGTGAAAAAGTGTCGTCTTATACTATGGAAAATTCAGATCCCAACAGAAGATACAAATGTAAAAGAAAGCTGACGGTACACGAGAACGAATCACATTTGAAACGAGGAGAGCCAACTGTGTCCGCGCCTACATACTTGAGAAGTTCCACGCCCGCCGCCGCACCTCTAGATCTCAGTGCAAAATGTTGTAAAAAGGAGGAGAACAAATCAACTCCACTAATGCTACCTTAGACATGGTGCCAAAATGACGCCTAATAATATAGTAAAAAATAAAATATTTGTTCACAAGAACAAAAATAATCGTTTACAGAAAAACGAGAAAATCACTGACCAAGAGGATCAAGAACAACCTTCAGTTAAAACTGAAGCCCCGAAGAAAGCAGCGGGCGCGAGGAGAAAGTTTCCCCAGAAACCAAAGCGGATACCAGGATCTATTAACAGTCCATTACCGCAAACTCCTCCAGGGGCTAAACCTGAGCCCAACGCTAAAAAATTTTGTCCACTCAATGGTTGAGGGAGAGTCTTTGTCATGGGTTGCGCAGCAGGTAATAACCGACCGTGTAAATTGGAACTGGGACGCAGTGATGAGACTTGATGCTGCCGGTTCCAGTATGACAGGATTGCAAACTTCTTCATCAAATTGGCGTGATAACAATAACGCTGATTTCATACTCCAAACCGAAAAAATTGTAATTTGCGCAATACCGATACTTTTGTTAGGTAGAAAACCGAAACAGAAACCGAAATCTTTATTAATGCCTAATAAAAACAAAATAATCGTATTTATTTATAATTGTTTTTATTTTCGAACACTTCTTTTATTATTAAGTATTTTAATACTTAATTAAGATATAGAACTCTAAACTCACTAAATATTATAATATAAATTATAAATTGTTAATGCGAACACTAAGTGTGAACACGTGGATATAATAGTCCAAGAGCTCGGAGCCAAAAAAGTCTCTGAAATGACAAAAGCTAGTTTTTTGATAGTCGATTACAGTACTGGTGTACATGAATATGCTCTGGTCAGTCAAGCAATCATTAGGACAGGTGTCATAGGTGAGCTGTCAAACATGTCGCGATTAACAAGTGCATAAAATGAATTGACGAAGACTGAAAGTTTTTCTGCAGGTTACACATTGCATATAAAGAAGAATTATCTTAGTCAGTCAGCTGTGTGTTAGGACGGGGGTGGTCGGTCAGGCCCGAGCATGTATGAAAAAATAATAATGTGCAACTCATTTACAAAGTCTAAAAAAATTCTTATAGGTACTTTATACGATATCAAACATAAAAAAAGTAGTCAGTCAACCATTCGATAGGACAACGCCCGTCAGTCAGCGTAAAAAAGTGTGAACATTGTGCGCGCGCGATCGGTGCGGCAGGCGGCGGCTCGCTCTTGTCTTGTTTATTATTTAACATTATTCTTATTAATTTTTTAATATAATCATCATAAAATAAATATGAAGCAATTTAAGTAAGTAAAAAAGTTTTTATCATACATCCAAGTTACTTTATAATTTACAAAATTTTATTCCAAAGAATCAAATTCATTATCGGAATAATCTATATCATTGCTGTCTTCTTCTTCATTATAAATACAATGTTCCGATGTTTCGGATTGAGAATATAAAAAATAAATTTAAATTCAATACATTATCAAAGATAATAGACTTTTAAAAATATAAATTGTAACGCTGCGAATGTGCTCGAGCAGGACTCGCGAAACGACAACGTGAGGCATTTCGCGTGAATCAAAAACTTATCTCGCCTCGCGAGCTCGCAAATCAATAGACACAAAAACAGGAAATATTTTTGCGATCGATGAATATATATATTTCAATAAAATATACAATTTCATATTCTTTATAAAAAATTTACGAAAATTGGAGAGTGGGAGACATTTCGCAGCGCGACGCACTGCTATATTAGCCTGTGCTGATCAACCATCTGTTGCATTGCATATTCTCGGTTAAACTTCATTTGGATATTGAAACCTGCACGAAATAAATTACTTTTGCAAATAAATATCCAATATTTTCCTTTTGCGAGCCAACAATGGCTGATAATGTATGTTCTTAAATATCAGGTTTTGTGACATCAGCCTACTACTGTTAGCAATTCTTTCTATGTCATAGTTTTGACCTAGAATACCATAGAATGCGACCAGTATAGCAATATCCAAGGTGTGCTGGCTATCCCTAGGATTCTCTAAAACAGGATTCTAGCAAAATAAAACAAGCGAGCTTTTATTTTAATTTTATTATCCTATGGACCTACAATTAAGATTGAAGGCTATGCGTTGTCTGTTGATACAAAAAATAGGGTCGAAAAACTGTGGCAGACGAATCAGTGCGTTTTCCGCTGTCCCCCCACCGTCAGGTAAAACGTGCCGAGAGGGACAACCGGGGGGTTTTTAGTGGGTTGGAGTCCCCACATAACCGCACTCCCCGCCCCGGGGGAGGGGGTATCCGTGCGGATTTTCCCCTCGTAAAAAAAAAAAGGGTCGAAAAACTGGATGAGTCACTGGAAGAAGCGATTGGTTGCACCTTCAATAAAAGTGGGGCTTACTCCAATAAATAATCTTAAAAATCGATAATTGTAGTAACTGTACCATCTCGCAAATAGATAGGTAAAAACTCAAAATCTACCTCCTTGGGTAAAAAACATCCTACCAACCAAAATCCTCAAAATGGGAACTGATACATCCCACAATAAAATCCACCCCCTAACTTTGCTATGTAAACCCCGGTACATCCCCCTCCTTGAAATTATTTAATGCGAAAAAAAGAAAACCGCAAATTAAAACTAAACTAAAGAAATTGTGTCGACGATTTGACGACATCCTGGTGAGAGTTACTCCTTCAATCCTTTAGTAATAGAAATTAGTAGTAGATAATGAAGCAATCGTAACGAATTGACAATAATATTTCTCGAATGTTCCAATTTGCGTCATCACAATACGAGGTAAAAAAGTGAGAATAATCACCGATTCCTTCATTATCGGATCTAGTTACACTGCAAATCCACATATGCCTTACGACGGACACGTATGTATTATACCTTCATGTGCAAAAAGATGATAATATTATTACAATACCATTATACTAGCAGAATGGAGAAAGATAGTAAATTGTGCGATAAACTGCGCATTATATTAATTAATTTATTGTTATCTTTTTCTACCGTCGTTTTAATTCTATGTCAATATGTTATGATTTCTAAATATTGGTTTATTCCATCGAGTTTTAGTAACATTTTTAACATAATCTTGCTTCAAAATCTTATCTCTTTAATCCTTTCGCGTGCAAGTAAATCGTTTTCATGCAGCACTTGCGAGACGACGTGAGGCATTTCGCGTGGATCAAAAACCTATTCTATCCCGCGCGCGCGCGTGAGCTCGCAAATCAATAAACATAAAAACAAGAAATACTTTTGCGATCGGTAAGTATATATATATTTCCGGGCGTAATAGGTGCCATCGACGGTACTCACGTAGCAATTTGGCCTCCAAACAAGGAACGAGAGCATTTATACATAACTCGCAAACTATATCATTCGTTAAATGTTATGATAGTAAGTATTATATAAGACAAATAATAAGTATTATATAAAAAAAATAATTTTTATTACAAAACAGTTCTTTTTAGTCAAAAGTCTCTTTTGACTAAATGCATAAGTTCGTAACATAAGTGTCATATTTAATAATATTTATAAATAGTGGTTCGCAATGTTTACACCCTTAATCAACTCCTATCAATCTATCCAGTGAACTACACACTACACTGTCTGTATTCTTACTAAATTCATATAAGCTTTTTCTCCATTTTTAAATTTGTAATTTTATTAGTACGTATTATTCAAATTAATTGCAATATTAAATACTTAAAAGGTATAACTTAATCTTCTTCTATCAATTACCAAATAGATAGAGCAGAATAAAATAGTATTAAACGAGTTCGCGATACGACACCGTCATAATGCCGCCGGCAAAAATCTGGAATTATTTCCGTAAACGAAACGGATTATTGCAAGCAGACTGCATTCATTGTACTGATAATAATAAAACAATTACAGCAAATAGTACAACGTCATTATTAACGAACATGAGATATCATGTTCAACGTCGTCATGAAGACCTTGCTGAAGACCTTAAAGACGATCGTAAATTACCTCAAAAGCTGATAAATAAGTTTGATTTACGGAATTATTATGGGACATGCAAGCATTGTGAAATGCCGATGAATTGTGTACGAAATTTTGACAGGTTGTATAAACAGATGTCAACGCCAAAATTAATATTTTTTGACACGATCGAGCATGTGCTCACATAAGATCGCTGTATGCAAATTGGACATAATTCTGGAGAGCCTGGTTGGTTGCCGGGCCTTTATCTAATACTAAATGGACCCTATAATATTATAGAAGGATGTTCGATATTATTGTAAATAATTTTTCGGTGAGTTTAACTATTAAGTGAGTGACATTAATGTTTAATTTTTCGTTTCTTGTATGTGCCGTTGTGCGGCCATTTTGATATCGCTGACGTGACGAATTTCCACCTTGTGTGGAAGTGTATTCATGATCTTATGGCCACTAGTGCTCTATTTTTACGCTAACTTTCATTAAATGGCTGACTTCTCGCGTCGGTGATGGTATCGATGGAACGAACAACGCGGATAATAATTACAAATCTGTACCATCAGCGATGGACAGTGACTGTAATGACGTGGAGAACAATAAGGAAGAACCTATCGTGATTGAAGATTCGGAAGAGGATCCTTCGGAGGACTCTTCTCCGACTACACCGCCGGAGACGAGAGGAGCTAAGAAGAAGAAGGCTGACGAGTCTCCCCCTCAAGATCCTTCCCCAAAGGAAGTTTTCACATTGGCATCCGAAAGTAAAGCCGTTAGTAAGAGCCGCCCTGGCAAACAGTCTACACCCTCTACTCCTGTGGTAGAGTCTTCGAGGAGCAAGGCCACTAGAATCGTGGTAACGGCTGCCAACATACTGAAGGAGTACGATACGGATAAACTATCTGGATTTGCTTACAAATGTTTAAGTAGGATGGAGCTTGCAATTAATAAATGCACAAATATTAATTACATGCTCAAAAACCACATCGATGATGGTCTGACTCACGTTTCGAAAATTGTTAAGATTCTCACCGAACGTCTTGAAGACTCTGGGGACATTTCTTCGTTCAGAGTACAGAACGTAAATTTGGCCGCGCAAGTTCGCATTTATAAGAAAGACGAGGAAGTAAATAAGAGAGAGCTTGCTCTGAGAAAAGATGAAAACAGAAAATTGAAACAAGAAATAGAAGTCCTTCGCGAGGAGGTAAAGAGGAAAAATCAACACACACATATAAAATTTTGTTTTTCTTTAATTATAAATTTTCTTTTTTTGTTTATTATATTTTTTTGTTATTATGCTTAAAATCCTAGATGAACTAAATATATGCGTGCTTCCACGCAACATATCTGCTAAAGACGTAATAACGGACTATCCCAACTTGATATTTATATCAAGTAATATAATTGGTGCGGACCAATTATATCAAGTAAAATATTTTACAAAACATATTGCAAATATACGAACTAAGTTTTATTTCGTGAACTACATAAATTACAACCACGTGCTCCCACTGTGGAACTAGACATATGCTAGGACACGAACCTATGTTAGGTCTGATGGTCAATGTGAATCCGGAATGGACAATCGGGCTACGCGATTTGAAAACTATCCCCCTCTTCCTCAAAGGAGTTTAAAAAACCTAAGATTGTTGCTCACCAACGATTAATTGGTAAAATTACGAAGATTCCTGGCGAATCCGGTAACGAATCAAAATCTGATAAAGAAAGTGTTGGGAAGTATACCCCTGTCCCTGCTGCCAATGTTAATCGCGGAAAGAGCTCTTCTCGCAGGAGCGGAAAAATGGAGAAAGTTCACTTTAGGTTTGAATCAGCTCGCGTGGAGGACTCAGAGGCCTTATGCTCCTCTACACATATCTACATTGAGAAAGAAACTCATTTTATGCACCATGATGTAACATCTGATCATGATACACGCCAGGTTCTTGGAGTATTGCCTCGTGGCATTTTATTATTTGCATTGATTTATTTAATTGTACCTGTGCTTTGGAGAATCTGATGTGATCGATCGCTACACCAAAGGTAAGTTAAAATTTCGAATCATGACGCTTGTGCGTTTTGCAACGTTTATTCATATCTATTTTTTTTCTTTCACATAACCTGAAAGAATTACTTGCGCTCTTTTACTACGTTTACGCGAGCATTACTTCTATAGTAACTTACGATAATTCAATTGTTTACGCGGAGTAAATTATCGTAAGTTACTACAAAATCCCGTTTACGCAAAGGAATTATCGTACATAATCTATTTCTTGGTGCTTTATGTAATTTACTAGCTTTTCGGCCCGCGCTTCGCGCGGGCCTCGAAGCTATTATATTTTCGGCCCGCGCTTCGCGCGTGCCTCAAATAGATCTACCTATATATTAATTATATATGCTTTAAACTCACCCATTAATTTGGAACACTAAATTTGATATTTTTTCTTCCTGGACCCCGTGGGGGTCCTTCCACGAATTGGATAAAATAAACGAACAAATAGCTCTCAGTTGTCTGCTCGTACAAAGGAAATACTTGCGATGTTAGCATCACATTCTGACGCGCTGCCGGATAAGGCGGAATCTAGAAAAACTAGGAAAATTAGGAAGGCTTCTTTTAAGAGCGAAGTTTCGGAGATCTCGATTCTACAAGGCACAGAGATTACGTTATAGATCTATTGCAAATAACCAAATTCGAATACCGCAATTTTTTTAAATTTTAAATGACATTGACTTAATTTTACAAAAAAATAAAGAGTTAGAAATATGTTTAAAGAATGCTTTATTAATTCAAAAAGAAAACTCGGGAGAAAATGTTAGAGAAAATTATGATAAAAAAAATACTTTTTTTATTACAAATATTAATTGATTCTACTGAAAAGAATGTAAACGTGTCAAACCGAAAGTCAAATACTGGTTTTAGATACAGTAAGACCCTCAGTAAGTTAATTTCAACATATATATTTATGCTTGGAGGAAGATTACTATACGAAACACTGTATAAGAATCTTCCATTACCTTCTCCTACGTCTGTAACCAGATATTTGCAAAAGAATGAACAGTATCCGTAATAAAACTCACAATATATACCCACAGCTATAAGAATCCCTCCTTCCTTTTTTTTCAAAAGGACTGGAAACAATAAAAATCCAAATGTCAAAAATATGAGAATTATGCAATAAATTGGATGGTAAAAAGGAACCTTCTGCACAACCAATCCAACTAAGTATCAGCGATTCAAATGTAATTGTGTACGTGAACAGTCTAGGGAGCACCGAGTGGTTTATTTATAAGGTGCCAGACTCAATCCTGGCAAACCTGAGAAATCAGGTTCGAGTCTACCTTGGTAGTACAATTTAAATTAAATTAAATTAAATTTCAAAATTTTTCTCGGCATTTTTCCTGCTTGGTCCACACCTGGTGGACCCCTCCTCATTAGCAAGCGGTGTTGCGATCGCAGACCAACACACATTCGGCTTAATTGCGGAAAGGTGAGATAAAATATAATTGTGCAGTAAATAAATCTGCTGTATCACATGATGTAATACCTTTGGTCTCCCGTGTGGCGTGACTATGGTCCTGCGTGCTGTGTTTCAGGGCGAGTTTTTTAGTGGGTTCAAACCCCACATATCCCGGGGGCCGGCCCCCGGTAGAATGCGCGAGGCATTTTCTCTATTCCTACCGGAAACAAAAAAAAGTAAATAAATCTGTAGTATAACGCGCTTTTTAATGTAACAAAACTCGAAAAACTCGAGCAATAGTCAGTACTATCTCGACTCACGGAGAATACACAAGTCCTGCTCAATATGCGTTGAAAAATCCTTATCGCGCTGCTTATTATTAAGATAGATGGATATTTTTAAATATTTTTAATCGAAGCATCAATCACTTCTGTCCCTCGCACGTGCAAGCCGCGTCGTAAAAGAATTCCTACCGGAAACAAAAAAAAAGTAAATAAATCTGCAGTATAACGCGCAGTATAACAGCGTTGGCTGGTACGCTTGAGATTACGGGTTCAATCCCCGGATGAGACTTTTTGTTTTTTACATTCACCATTTACATTTAGATCTTATACTTTTAAATTTTCCTTTTCAAAATCTTTTTCTTGACCCAAAATACAAAATACATCAAATTCAAACAAATCGAAGAAGCAGTTGCAGGTTTTTAATGTAACAAAACTCGAAAAACTCGAGCAATAGTCAGTACGATCTCGACTCACGAAGAATACACAAATCCTGCTCAATATTCCTATCGGTCGTCATTTATACAAAAATCAAGCAAAATGATGAGATCACCAACGCCACCAGACCTAGACCTACATCTGGACGACGAGAGGACGATCGACGAAATCCGACCGGCGGATGAGCCGGGAAAATTCTAAATACTATAGCGGAGTACGTGCATCCGAAGTCCGGAGGGCGAAAACGGGTTGTATCTCGTAAGCCGATCCTAGTCACTCTGACCCTATAATAGATGGTCCCTTAAGCCGCCTATTCATGATTAAACCCCATTTTCATGATTAAACCCCATTTTCATGATTAAACTATAAATTTATGACAACCGCTTGTCAAAATTCTTTGCAAACCTCTTTAAAGCTAGCTATTCATTATTAAATATAGCCTTTATAGAATCCTTATCCATCCATAATTAAAAGTCATGTTTACGGAGAAGTGAGCGTTCCGAGTCGAATATCTCGCACGTAGTGTTGTCGCTTTTCCGCGCGTCTGATTGGCCGATCGAAGCTGGATGATCGCGAGATCGCTGCGGCGCGAGCTTCGTGCATGTGTGTCGTGAGTGTCGTGAAATCATGATATTCGTGATGTGACAGCTTGCGTCGTGTTGCGAGGTTAATCGTCCCGCGTCGTGTCGCGAGGTTAATATTGATGTGATCTCTTATCATTAGAAATACAATCATTTAATTCCGAATTGAATGATTGACGGCGATCGAGATCGCGAGCAGCGAGTTTGGCGAGTTTCGCGTAGTGTGTATCGTGTGACGTGACGTGTGTTCGCGTGGTGAAGACATGAACAAAAATCAGAGAAAATCAGAGAAGATAAAAAAGAATGAGAGAAATAAAGAGAAGACAATGAACGAAAATGAATGAGTGAGAACAAATAATGTTAGGTCCGTCACGAGATACTTTAGTATACGGGATGACGGGGATAGGATGAGAGATCGATGCAACAGGGTACACGAAGCCGAGACAGATATATGTGCAGTTACTATAGTTTTAATGTCGGACTAAATACAATAGGTCATAGCGTGACCGTGCTCGGGCGGGGACTGACCCGGGGACCGGTAGCTTGCGCCCCTCCACAGTGCGGCGCGACCACAGCGCCGGATAGCGTCGGTATCGATACCCAACAAGTAAGAATAAAGAAGAATTCTTCTTTAGTTGTTAATTTTTTTCATTTTTCATTCTTTTTAGAGCTTTTTTTAAAGTCTGTCCTATTTAAAAGAAAAAAATTTTTTACGTAGACTCATCGCGTGCCAAGAAAAAGTCAATATGTTTCTCTAAATTTTTAAACTCCTTTTAGACGCCCCTTCCTGATTAATAAGACTTTAATGATTAGAGAAGTAAGATGGAAGAAGGGGAAATGGAGATTGCCAACAGTTTACGTAAGCGGCAACTTGGACAAGATAATGGGTAAGATAAAATCGGTAAAGGAGAAGGAAGGGAGAGAGGAGAGCTGGATAGTGGGGGGCAATTTCAATGCGAGAACAGGGGAGAAAGGAGCGCTGGAGGATGGAGAAGAGGTAGTTGAAAGAATATGTGATAGATTATATCTTTCAGTAAATAAAGTAAAAAATAAAGAAAATTAGAGATGGTGGTGGAAATATTGAAAAAATGGAAGAAGAGATAATTAGTGAAGAAAAAGGAAGAATGGGAGAAGTAAAAACAGAGGGGATAACGAATGTGAAGTGTAAGGAAAAAAAAAAAAGAAAAATGGGAGCCGAGGAAGCGAAGTGTGATAAGTCTTATGCGAGAAGTAAAAAGAAAGAAGAAAATAAAATATGGGAGAGACAGATATGTGAAGTGAGCGAAGAGAAAAAAAGAAACGAGAGGTGGCGAATGAACATTGGTACAGTGGATGAGAAAGGGAATACATTTTAACGGAGAGAAATGGTGATGTGGGACGAGTGTTTTAAGGTGAATGGAACGGAAAAAGTTTGGACGTGAAAGCGCGCGCGTTAGCGCGCGTGTGTGCTAGTATAATATAAATTCAGCATGGCTCATAAATCTAAGAGAAAAGTATACGTTCCATGTGTAGACAAGGATAGCCTATATGAATGCACTAGTAAAAATTAAAATAAAATAGAAATCAATTAATTAGAAGCGAACTAATTACGGAAACATAATCTTTTATGATTAAAGAACATCACCAGGACGTCACACCGTTTGGGATATCTCCGCCACCCCCCCCCCCCCCACGCAACTTAGAAATTCGCTTACGACTGGTATGTGTGTATACTCTCTGTTTTTTCAGGATAAAACCACCGGCATGATAATTTGTGAAAGTTGCCAACTCGTCAAGTATCAGTTTGCCAGACAAGAAATCGAAGGTGTGTTGTGGCATTACGTACAATACCGGCCGCGAACAGGATTTAAAACGTGTTCGGAGTGCAATAGAACTTTAGTCGACTACCGCTCCGCGAGAGAGTATCGAGAGTGCATGGATATTGAACAAGTATTCGAACAATAGTTATTTGTGCAACAAGTGCCGTAAGATGAAAATTCCCGGGTGCGGAGTTGACGCACGAGCCGAAGGCGAGTGCGGTCACCGCACCCGGGAATTTTCATCTTTACGCACGACTTGCACACCCTATTTTATGTCGCAAGTGCGTGGAAAGTGGTCTATCACGCACGCGTAGCGTGCGCAATGGGCCACTTTCCATGCACGTGTGACATAATATATTTTAAACGAACGCGTAGAATATCATAATTCCGATCGCCCTATCAGAATCAGGATCAATCAGACTCTCTAGTAACCGGGAATCCGCATCGTGAATAACCTCGGTCGCGGATATCCCCAGGGAGAACCCCTAGGTTCGTTCGACTCGATAAGCGATCACGTCTCGCGTGTGATCCGAGTTCTGTCGTGCAGCCGCGATCCGTCGAGACGTAACATAAAATTGGTGACAGCGGTGGGATACGAAAATTCGCGATGCCGGATACTCGCTCTAAATCCAGTGAACCTCCGAGTGAGGAACAACTCAGGAAACGCCAAGCCGTCTTGGACCATGAGTTTGAGTTATTCCGGAAAGAACAGAGAGAGCGAAATCAAAAGGACGCCGGATTGCGCGAAGCACAGGAAAAACTTAGACGCGATCAGGAAACCCTCGAAAAGGCAAAAGAGGATTTAGAAAATCTGATTACTGCCACCTGACCGGTCGTTATAGAGGTTCCGCACATTCAAACTGCAACCTAAATTACAAAGATTTCTCATTACATTCTTATAGTTTTCCACAATTTATCCGGTTACGACGCGTATTTTATCATAAAAGAAATAGCTACAGCGTTCGAAGGCTCGATCAACGTACTACCGATAACGAAAGAAAAATACGTCTCGTTCACAAAACATGTTAAAGATACCGCCGAAAAATTAGATTCGTGAAGCAACATAAAGTTACGGTTCATTGATTCGTACAAAATTCTCAGTACTAATATCGATAAATTAGCAATTTTTCCCGATGTTCAAAGAGATGCTCCCGCTTCTCCACAGAACAAACAAAACCACGAAACGGAACATATTCAGCCCACGGCGTTCCAGTAGACCAAATTTGAACTGCTATGACTTCATGGTTTCATACGTTTTCAGACCATGAAAGTGTCAAGATGCATCTCAAAATTACATATCCGTGCGACGGGGTCAGTATTCTGTGTTGTGCAATAATTTGTGCATTAATTTGTGTAATATTTTTTTGTTTTATTTTTTAGCACATAAAGTTGGCGAACTGAAGATTGCAAAGGTACCTCTACAAATAAAAATGAAAATTGAGTTTACCCCATATGAGCAGGTATCTCTGCAAATGAGATACACGTTCAATAATGAAACATTCGAGGTGCCCACATGGAGGTGAATATAGACTACGTTTGAGGTACATGATTTTGTACGTAATTTATTAATTAATTTATTATATGATTTGTTACAGCATGCCGATGTCATGCGCGAGACTCCTCCAGCGACTTACATCAATTTTATTCATGAGGTACGTGATTTGGGTATGTGCACGGTTTTTTATAATTTATTTTGTTCAATTTTTACAGCATACCGATGTCATTTGAGAGGAGGCGCTTCCTCCAGCAACGTATTTTAATTTTATTCCTGAGGTACGTAATTTCTGTATGAGTGTGATTTTTTCAAATAATTTATTTTGTGTAATTTTTATAGCATGCTGATGTCAGTCGCGAGAAGAGGACTTTTGAAAGATATTTTAATTTCACTCCATTTAAGATACGTGAATTGTGTGTATTGTGTTTTATAAAAATAATTTTTATAATTTACAAAAGGTGCATATATTTGATCGACTATAATTGGCAAACATTATTCATAACTTTAACGACGTTTCGACCCAAGCTTCGGGTCCTTCTCAAGTAATCTAACAACAGACAATTATAAAAATCGCAGCGTCAATACATCGAGTCAATAAATGTACGGAATTTTAAAATCAAGAGTGACAATTAAAAATACCTGATGAGGAAAAAGTGCCCTTATCAAACAATTCTCAGTCAACTGTTCGTAAAATTTTGATAGAAAAGTCACAGAGTGCTAAACAAATCAATTAGTCAAAACGGTAAATAAGTTGTCAAAAAAAACAGAAACAAGAACAAAGAAAAAACTTAATTACACAGAGAAAGTTTTCCAAAGGCACAGGTTCGTATCATGCTCGCTGAGTTAACGGAGTAAACGCCAGAACGACACAGTAATTACATGTTTATGCGATGGACGTCAAAAACGAACTGAACATATCGCGTATGTCAGTTGAAAACAAGTCGAAAGGTTAACAAAGCAGGTACCATCAATAACCACAAATTATAAACAAGAGATGAAGTAATCAAAGATACTAGAAGATGGCTTTAAAGCACATCCAGCTATCCTCTAGAAGGAGAACAGAGCTCACCAGGCTCCCTCAGGAACACCAAGCATTCCTGACATCTGACATACGTACAGTCATCCAACAAGTCCAATCAAGAGGAACTGTAGGATCAGCGCGTGATGTTCCTGCATCAAGTCGCAAATATATTGAATCCATAATAGCATATCACTGTCCAAGTGACAACCTGATTCTGTCAACAGACAGTACAGCAAAGCTTTGTGTACTTGGATTAGTTCATATCTATGCTGATCCGGAGATCAAGGGACCAGATCCGGATTATAATCAGCTGATCTCAGCTCTTCTCACTATATTAGCTTCTTTTGCAAGCAGCAATGATTTCCTGCAAGCAGGTCTGTTAAGAGCATGTGGGGAGTACAATATTAAAATTGAACCGATTACGTATGATACTGAAGAAGCTATAACTGGTGCCTTTGATCAAGTATGGCCATCTGTCAAGGATGCCATGGGATTGACAGATTTTGAGATATCTAAACCTATTATCATCATAGTAGCTTTAAGTATGTTATTACTAATATCGAAAAGGTTAGTAACACACGCCATACCTCGCTGGTTCTACAACCGGTGGCGAAGTTTCGCTCAGGTTATGGCTGTGGAGATGAATCCTGAAACTGTGAACGCACCAGACTTAGAGGCTTGCTTAGCTCTAAACACGGCAATATCATCAAAACATCAGATTCGTGCAAGAATATTTACCATTTACCGCAGACTTGCTTCTATGCAACAAGGCAAATACAGAAACATATTTGCAGTTATCTGCAAACAGTTAGAATTCTCGGAAATGAGCCACATTTATCTGATCATGAACTATATTTATGGACAACATTCTGATGTATTGGGAATGACAGAGCTGATGGGAGCGGAACAATCCGCAATGAGTAAAGCTCTTGCAAAAATTGCAACATATCCTCTCGAGGACAGATCCTATTTGAAGCTGTTGCACCCTCATGAAGAACTTGAGGAACTTCATTCTAAATATTTTACTAAGTTTACCACTGCAGCACGTGCAATAGCTGCCTTGTATGATCGTTCTATGGAAAACTATCAGCAGCGTGAGAATACTAAATTAGATGAATTTGCTAGATCGGTGCAGCGACACATAATGACTAAGATTTCTGTTAGTAGAATCAATGCTGCTGAATCGCTCCATCCTATGCTAAATACTAAGGCAGCTAGCAAGATGTTAGAGAAAGCATTAGAAGAAGATGAGATAGAGGCTAAATTCCAAGATGCGCCTCTAGAACCACGTACATGAAAAAAGAATATATTATACATATTAATACAATAATCTATATAGTCATAAGGTATATAACTTATATTAAGATTATTAACTTACATTCAGAATAAAATAACAAATATGACAACTATTTATGACAACGTCACACATCGGTTGAAGCAAGTATACTTCATATTTTTGTATCAAGTGTGCAGTGGATAGTGGAAGATTTTGTGATGTACTGAGTAAAAAACATGGAAGTCAATATTAATTTCGAGGCAATAATGGATGTAGATTCATCCGACGAAGAACATGCGCTGTCGGACGACAGTAACTACGAAAGTGACAACGACGACTGCAAAGAAGTTGTGCACCGAACGGTATATAGCCCTGAAATTTTATCATTAAACGGGCGATTTTTCGTGCCGATGGTCAAATTAACCGGCAACTATGCTGACGTTTATTTCGACGAGAAATCGTGGCAGCAGTTTCAAGAAACCATGAGACTCGTAAACAAATATTTAAATGGAGAAACCAAGTTGAAGCTAAATTCTATCTCCATTAACAATATCTTAGTCAATTTTACCTCGGCCTACGGAGCAAGAGCAGCTTATCGTGCAAGAAATTGGATAATTGAACAAAAACAGAACAAAGACTTTAGATATTGATGGCGTACATGGAAAACGAGGAGAATACTTCCACCAGGTCGGGTCATCAAACAGACGAGAAGAATTGTTCACCAGCGAAAAAAACAAAAAACATATTCAGTGGGAATTGTGATGCAGAAGCCTACATTTCGCGGACTGAAAAATATTGCGAAATGCATCGATGAGCATTTATCACATTTAAAATCAGTGGCTAATAATGTTAACGATTGTGTACGTTATCTTATTAAAGAAATAGAGTTAAATCTTCCTAAAAGTTATACAGATGAAGATATTGTGAAATTAATTCTCAGAGGAAATTACCACGACATCGAGCGTAATGTACGTACGCAAATAATTAATTTAACTTTCCTCGATATGTATTTTAAAATAGTATTTTTGGAACTTATTTTGTTGCGCTTTACCGAAATCCGCCGTATAATTTTATCGAATCGCGGATTGTAAATTTTATAACATTATTGTTAGAACAATTTATCTACAGCTTTACTTTATACCATTCGGTGTCAAAATTTGTTATTAATAAACAAATAGCTTACAATTGAGACTCAACGCGTCTAAGAGATGTCACCTCTCTGTGACGTAAAAGTAGAAGAGGAAGAAACGATAGAAAAAAGAGAAAAAGCGATAGAAGAAAAGTATAAAACGATGGAAAAGAGCGTTAAAATCATAGTATGCTCAACCAAGCGAGCAGTCTTTGGGAAGTCTTAAGGAATCTTTAGGAATATGGCCGATCATTTTGATGACATAGTGGAAGTGAACATGCAGGAAGAGGAATCCAATGAAAAGCAAGCATTAACAGATGATAGTGACTACGCTAGTGATTCCAACGATGAACACAGAGAGCTTGAGTATCATACTGTGTATCGTCCGGAAATAAATGCCTTAAACGGACGCACGAGATGTTGTATGATACATCTGTATTATACGAATGGTGGATCATACGTCAGATGTATGTCGTGCATTACATCGATTGACGATAATGATGATCCACAACTTTACGCCGTGCGAAAACATAAAACCGGCCCGCACGACGAGTTAAACGGTCGTTTCTGCAAGAATTGCAGAAACCTGCTTTTCACGATATTTCCATGCAATATATGTCCTATTTGCACGAAATAGGACATTGCATGGAAATATGAAGCCTCGTGAAGTATCAACGCAAAACGTAAGTATTACTTTGCATAAATTTTTCAAAATTGTATTTTTTCCATAAATCATTTATCTACTTCATTTTTCTCCAGTTTCAGAAGCAAAATGTAAATGTCATTACATCTTAAAAAAAATTAAGACCAGAAGATAAAAACATAAAAAACAATAAAGAAATTTATAATACCATATATGATACCATTCGGTGTCGAAATTTTTTATTAATAAGCAAATAGCTTACAACTGAGACTCAACGTCACAGAGAGGTGAAGCAAATCTCAAAATCTCGGGTACTCGTGCGTTCGTGTAAAAGAGTCTCGTGCTGCGCGTGTACTTGGCGCGAAACACTACCGTGTCTCTTGATATTTTGTGTCATCAAGTTTATTTTGTACTATATTGCATCAAAATGACCGATCATTTTGATAATATAGTGGCTGATGATGAAGAACACGTGCCATTGGGTGAGGAAGAACAAGAAGAAGAAGACGCGCTGTCGGACGACAGCAACTACGAAAGTGCAGATAGCGGCGATGACTGCAAAGAAGTCGCTTTTAGAACTGTATATCGTCCTGAAATTTTGGCATTGAGTGGACGCACAAAGTGTTGCGCCATTTATCTATATTATACAGACGGTTCACATAAGGACTGTGCTTTATGCATGATCGGATACGCAGACACTGAATTTGACCACATATATGCCGTTCGAAGGCATATAATCGGCCCGTACGACGCATTACGCGGTCATTTCTGCGGAAATTGCGGAGAATTGCACTTTACACAATATTTCCATGCAGTATATGTCCTATTTGCACGAAATAGGACATTGCATGGAAATATGAAGCCTCGTGAAATATCAACGCAAAACGTAAGTATTACATTACATAAATTTTTCAAAATTTATTTTTAATAAATCATTTATCTATTTTATTTTTCTACAGTTTCAGAAGGCTGGTGGATCGTCTCCGATTGCTCGACACACGTATCTCGTGGAGAAATTACTGCGCAGGAGGGGTAACGAGGGGTCTACGTGAAATGGCTGGGATTCGATGAATCGATTCGATGAATCACACAATTCATGGATACATAAGGACAATGTAATTTTACAGACGGTTCACATAAGGATTGTGCTTCATGCATGATTGGATACGCAGACACTGAATTTGACCACATATTTGCCGTTCGAAGGCATATAACCGGCCCGTACGACGCATTACGCAGCAGAAACTGCACAAATTGTAGAACTCCATTATACCAAATATTGCCATGTAATATATGTCCTATTTGCACGAAATAGGACATTGCATGGAAATATGAAGCCTCAAGTATCAGCGTGAAGTATAAGCGTGAAGTATCAACGTAAAACGTAAGTATTACTTTGCATAAATTTTTCAAAATTTATTTTTTTTCATAAATTATTTATCTATTTTATTTTTCTACGGTTTCAGAAGCAAATTGTAAATCCTCTTCTAAAAAGGGCATGTCTAAAAAATGTAATATGAAAGCATATAATCTATATACGGTGTCAAAAAAGTACATTTTATTTAAAAAAATTTTTTGTTAATAACTTTTTAACAAACAATGATCGAGGGGTAAAACCTTCTAAAGGTCACAGAACGTTGACTTTTATAACATATGTCAAGGTCAAGGTCATCAGAGGATGGTCCCCTATACTGCATAATTACCTAAAAAAGAATTATCTAAAACTTTACTAGAATTATACAATTATCCAGATTAACATATATTAATAACAAAGCTTCAATTATGATTGGAATAAAATTAAATCTTAATTGCAACTAATTGCAACTAAAATTGTATTAAGTATTGTTTTACATTTATGTGAATAAATGAGTTTTACTGAGGTGCGAAGTTCGCATTTATAGTATCTTTGGTGAATTGATCATGGATCAAAATCAACCTCAACCACAACAACAACCTGTTATCGCTGCCCAACAATTGCAGGCTCCACGAGTATATAGGGGAAAACCCGAAAATCAGATGGACCCTCGCGCTGTACTTAGACCAAGGGGACCACGTCCTCAACGTCAAGTTCAACAACCACAGCAGCTGGTTGCTCAGCCGCCTCAGCCTCAACAACAGCACCCACGTGTTGGAGGCAAGCAGAAAATCAAGCTTCCCAGGCAGTTGAATAAACCAACCGCGCTTCCTACTCCAGAAGACCTAAAAGGAGTAGTTTTAGCAGTTGATGACCCGGTGAAAAATTCACTCTTCTCCCAAGGTCAGAACATTCGAGAGGTAAACACTCGAAGAAAGTTCACGCCGACGGCTGCTTCTCTTCTTGAAGTAAGTCGACTCGTATATCGCGAGTTAACGACTGACGACCTTAACATACAGAAAACCCTGCTTCCTGAGTATTTGGACTATTACATCACAGCCATGCTTTGGTTCAGGATTACGTCGCTCAAGAGACAGTCAAATAATCCTCTTATTGAGGATGAGAATAGAGTGCTTGACACCATAGAAGGATGCTCGTTCTGTATTCCAGAACCACTTGTTCTGCAATTGCGCCTTATCGGCCAATTCCAGACCCTTCAGAAGGAAAGACTCACTCCAGAGTTTCCTTCCCGAATTGCCTCACCTACTCATATTGTGAATAAATGATTTACTTAACAACATAAAGGAAAAAGTACACAAAGAATTATTAGAAATTTATGACACGGAAACTACAAAATCTGCACCAATTGTATATGCTATATGACGATTTACAACATATGCATTATTTGGACTGAGTTATCAAGGAAACAATGAGAATTTTTCCTCCTGGCCCTCTAATTGGACGACAAGTAACAGAAGATTTAAAAATAGGTTCGTTTACTTCATGTAAACAAGCAGATATATTATTAATTCTTATTAGAATTACTTCTCTTCATAAATAGTACAAAACTACGCTTCTAGAAACTTCTAGAAAACCTCCCCCCTTTAAGACACGTAGGAAGTGGTGAGAATCATAGATATTTTTGCTTATGTAAATTCAAAATTTGTTTATGTAGAAAGACACATTCGCACACAAATAAATCACCTATACACGGACGTATTAAAACAACGCTGCAACTTGGAACAAGTAATGACCAAAAGTGGTATTTTTATCCGAGTCACATGTAGCAACCTTATCCTTATACGCGTCCCGGTGCTCCTCCGAATTTGATACGCGAAATCGTCTGGCGCATGAATTGCGAGGCTATTCAAACGCCTCGACGAAGAAAACCAAGAAATAGAGGAAATTGAAAGAGGAAATTTAATTTAAATAGACCTTATGCGACTAGATTGCACCGTTTTATTATATCCACCTTCACGGTGAATACATTTTAATGTAATGTAGTGTAATGTATTATATATGGCTTATACATACATATTTTGATAGGAAAAGTGGTATTTTTATCCGAGTCACATGTAACAACCTCTTTTAGGTAATTATTTACAAAAAGATACGAGATGGCACAGACGACTCAAGTGAATTTGGAAATAGAAGTAGGAAAAAGATATTTAAAAAAAGTAGACGATTAATTTTATGCATTTTTGTAGCCCACTTTTTGTGTGTGTCTTTACTTACGACGTCCGGTACCCCATGATTCCGCAGAGGTTTGATGACTAGCCTCTTTAGAAACGCAGTACGGCTGTCTGCTCTTCATAGAAATCAGCTGGTGAACAACGTTCAAGATATCGGGACGAATCGGTGCCTTGAAGACAGACGACAAGGAAATCACGTCGTTCGACGGCTCGCGTCCTTCCTATTATTTTTCACGCATGAGACGAAACCTAACCAGACCGCGTTCAATTTATTACGACTGAGTAATTGAAAATGTCTCTTATAACACACTTACTATGGATTGCCATTTTCGGGATTTTAATTTCAGATATCAGAGGAGAAAATGATATTAGAATTAACTAATAATACTGATATAAACAACAATACAGGATTCAAAAATAGAATACATCGCATCAACAAAGGGCAAAACCTGTCAATCAACAAATTGTTTCACTTTCTGCAGACCACTTTATTCGATATTAGAATTATTATGCATCATCACAGTAATTCTGATAGTTATATGTTGTCTCATTGTCATTTTAGACCCCAACGATAGATGTAGACAATGCTGCAGGGACATTTAGAAGGGTTAAAAACATTGCGAATCGTGTAACCGAACAGAGATCCTGTTCCACCTGTTCCAAGGATATTCCAAATCTGCCATACATAGAATAAAAAGAAATATGGATAAAACACAAAGTAACCAATCAGGTACATGTCGCACCTGAAAGCAGCTTGTTATATCGACTCGCGACGACTCAATAATTTAGAATACTGTTATAATGACAACTTGCGAAGTAAATTCCAAGTCCAGGAAAGGCCATTTTTTTACTTCTTCTTAGTTTACGTGCGATTGACAAAAATAAATCTTAAACTTTAGTTTAATAAATTTAAAAGTGTATTACTATTAAATTTAAGATGAATTATTATAATTAAATCTTTGATTTCTTGAAACTGGTTACATAAATAATAAACATATAATAAATGTTTATATGTATGTAACTGCTCATATAGTTGAAGTAAATCTTAGATTTTTAATATAATTCTACTAATACTAATAATAATAAAATACGAGTCGCACGACTCGTCTGGTCATGGGTAGAAAAAAAGGGTCTTTAATTAGATTATTTTAGTCTGTATTGAAAACAACCAGATATCTTTTTACTATCTCCCGAACTGTGCCGTAAGATGTACCAGCGGTTACAAGACGATTGGCCATCGCAAATGCAACGTGAATGTTTCGATCCGACTAATGCGGATGCTGCAGAATAAGTATGGACCAATAATAAAGATTGATGGCCCAACATTCAGTAAAAACTCGCGCGCAAGAATCTTGATATTCTCTCCATATTTATGCGAACAAATGTTTAAAAATCAAGACAAATTGCCTTCACCTGGGATGTCCCTAGGGCCCTTGCATATTTTTCCTTTTTATACTTTATTTATACTCATCTATATATTTGATCATCATCATATATATTTGACGTCCTAATAATTTTCGAAAAATACGGCATTTATTAACGGTTTTAGAGAATTTCTTTACACGTTACATATTTGTACCAATGAAAAAACCCGCTTGATCGTGGAGCAAGAGCGCGAGGAACAGCGCAAGCGCAAGGCGGAACGACGGCGGGAGTCAAGAGCGAAGCGCGCGGGCAAACGAACCAGCTCAGGGCGGGACGCGACCCGTAGCCCAGAGCTGAAAAATCGACCATCGAGGGCTGCTCCGTCCGTTGTTCATGCACGAGAACAGCGTCAACAGCGACGACGACGCCCATCCGCCGCTGTACACAAAAGCAATGAAGCAATTATATTATCGACATGGTTTGAACGTTGTGGACTTACAGCGGGTATTACCATGGCCATTAAAGAACACTATCACAATGTAGAGATTGTTGTAAGTAAACAAGTGAATTTTGATAACAGCATATTAAATTAACTCAAATTAAAATTTGTAATCTCAATTTTTAGATGGTCGAATCAAATTCAGAAATAAAAATTTCTTCAAACAAATTAAATTATCTTTCGAAATTATTCGAAATTTGTAAAAAAATGCCCAAACAACAAAAAAAAACAAAACATACAAACAAAAGTATGTAAAAAGTTGGGAAAATAATCCAAATTTTAAAGGCAAGTTATTACCAAAATTCAATATGAATTTTCTTAAAAAATCGAGAATAAAATTGATTTCATATTTGTAACATGTACAGAATTTTTTGTACACCCATTTATATACATGTATAATAATTTCTAAATTCGATTTGATACGGTATAGGATGGTGTAAAGTAATAAACACGCAATCGAATTTCCCGCGTAGCGAGCGCTGTCCCCGAGCTAGCGTTGAGATCCTCACGCCGCCGGAAGGCGTTGTCTGAGTAGGTAACTTCGGTTACTAGACGGCCGCGATTGGTCGATCCGAATTGAGAGGAGAATCACGCGTTAACACGTGATCCTCAGAAGACGGTTGCGTGCGTGTTCGTGCATGTTCAAGCGCGATCCGGGCAAAGTAGAAGAGTTCGTTTCGAGCAAGCGATAACACGTACGTGCGGAGGGCTCTACGCCTATGTGTACTTCCCGCCGTTATATCGATTACGGTTTTGCTCATAAGTCCGTGCAATGGACTTCATGCGGTAAATGTATTGAAAGGAAATATAATAGTTTGACAGAACTCGTCGTTTCCTTAATTAATAAACCGCTCATATCCTACGTGTTTCACGCATCGCGTTACGTACGGATTCCTGCCATCCTCACCTCTCACCAGAGAGTTACCAATAACTTTCGAATTAAATCTTACAATGGTTGCAACCGTTTACTGGAGATCCAACCAAGACCACGGCACTTTGTACCTACTGCAATACAACTATCAATGCGCATAAAAAAAGTCTTTTAGAACATGCTACCTCGAAAAAGCACTTGCAGTGTGTAAATGATAAACAGGTTATTGTCAATTTACCAAAAATTGATAAATTTATCAAAGCGACATTGTCTGAGAAGAGGAAAATTGCCGAGTTGAGAATTGCGACGTACGTAGCCGAGCATTGTGCAATAAAAACCGTAGATCATCTCTCGGTTTTAATAAAAGGCCTTGACGAAGAATCTCAAGTTTTACAAGATATTAAATTACATCGTACAAAATGTTCTGACAAAGTCTGACGAATTTACATTTGAATATAATTGGTACAGTAGACCAGTTACGTACAATAATATTAGAAAATATTATTTTGACAAAATTGTCGAAATAAAAAGTTCGTTAATAAATAAAGCGGCTAACTGGCCGCTACAAGAGGAATATTTTTTTGACACCACGGCAGCAATTGGTTTAGCTGCATTTTTATCCGGTCAACTTAACCACCTACAGAAAAAAAGGTGAGCTCTGTCATATATAAATTTGATACCTTTTCAATAGCTTTCTCTAAAATTTATTAATTTATTAATATTGTAATATATTATATTATTAGAATAATATTACGAAATTTTATGTTTTACTTTACAGATTGTAAGTGAGGAGGGGTATAAAGAGGGAAATTTTCGCCTCTCATACGCAACAGTGAAAGCAGCACTGACGCAGATTAAACCATACATTCGGGCAACATCATGCGACCAGGTAATAAATTATATAAGATCTCCTTATAATATAACTATTTAACCTTCGCACTTTTGGCAAAAGCAGATGACCCAAAGTACGTAAATACTTTAATACCAAATTCTTGTGAACCATACATATATAGTATGATATATAATTAATATATAATATATATCAGATTTTTTATAAACTCTAAAAATCTCAACACATTTGTAGATTTCAGAATTTAAGTCATAAAAGTGAGTAAAAATACATGTAAAATGTAAAAATGTAACATCTGTTTAAGGAGATATGCAATAAATCTTATTTTTAAAGTGTGTTGCAATGTAGACAATCGTTTAAATATAGACGTACAACGCGAGTACGTGGAAGTGACGAACAATAAAGAAGCGAACTAACTAATGTCTTAGTTAGACAATTTTTGTCACACCTTTATTCTAGAAGGTGGTGTGTGGTTTTTGGATATATTTTCAAAAATAAATAGCCTGTAACACTATAGCTAAGAGTTAGTCCTTACTTGTCCGATCGTACTGGAGTCGTCTTGCACGCTCTTAGTTAATCAGACAAGTGCTTCGAAAATGTCTCTCTGCGTAATTTTGGTGGAGTTTTTTAAAGTGAGCTGCAATTTAAGCAATCGCTTAAATGCAGATGTGCAACGAGAGTTTGTGAAAGCCGTGACAAACGACGAAGAGGCGAATTACAGACTTTTTGCGCGTTTCGCGGGTGGTTGCTCCAGTACCCAGTTACGTGTGATGCATGAACTGACAAGTTATAGTAAAAGAAATAAAAGATTGGTGAACATTATTCTGTCAATATTAGAAGCGCGCGAAGCTTTTGGCCACGAAGAAAGAGGAAACTCGAGGGGGTAACCACTAAATGTAATCGTGGGACAATGTCCCCGAAGATTTATAGCTACACTGAGATAGAATCATCCAACTAAAATATTTAGTATAATATGTTCGAATACAAATTTAGTCCGTACAGTCAATTCTTTAATTTCTCAATGTACCCAAGGAACACACCAAAGTCAACAAATAGTCAAAATGACTGTATTTTGATTCAAAATGGTCACGCATTTTCTGTATGACGAAAAATTGACGCTTTTGGCCACGAAGAAGAAGACGCAGGAAGTGGCCATATAGCTAGATTCCTGCGACGCAACATTGAAAGAATAGGTAAGTGTTAGAAATAAAAAACCTTGTACCTTAATTTTAAAAAATTTGAACCTTGAAATTTTAATATAGTAGGGTTTATTGCTAAAATTTATATTAAATTAATAGTTGAGAACCGCATTGCGGTTGTGCGACGGGTCCGGCGAGGTCAGAGACCATATTAACGTCTTAATGACGTCTCTAACGTCAATTACAACTACAAAACATCATTAAGACGTCATCTTGTTACCTAGACGGTAGTGTCTCGCGCCAAATATACGCGCAGCGCGAGACCGCCGTGTATCCTTAAGGACGAGTTGCGAGTACCCGATAAAATATACAAGAAATAATCTTTTTCTTTGGCAGTAATGATTAACAAAAGAAACAGTTTAATTAGATCAAACTGGCAATTCAATAGTAATGCTCAAAAACACAAAATTTTGACCAAGGTTGTGCCGTATTAATATCAAAAATATTTAATATTAAAATTTAAATAGTAAATAATAAAACAACTCATGCAGTCGACTGTCAGTTTATCACTGTCTATTCGAGATCTAATAGTTATAGAACTCGTTAAAATGCGTGACGCTAATATTGCAAAACTTACATTTCACGATACATGCTTATTCATGATGTAACTATACCAGCAACTACATTATTTTTATTCGAAATCGAACAATGTGTCGAACATGTATATTTCCATCTATGTCAGAATATACAGTATGTTAGTAATAAGTATAAACATTTTGTAACCATCTTACAGCAAAATTGTATCACGGATAAATGTCAGGCAAAGAAAGTACTGAGTGCGGTGTCCGATAGAAGTTCGCTCATAGACTGCGAACTATTAGCTTTTGCATTAGATAATATTGTATATGAAGCAAAATGTAAATAATGAATAAAAAATTAAATATCAGTATAAACAGTGGCAAAATTATTTTTTAATCTATCTCTTCCGTTTCCTTCATACCTTTATTTCCATTAACGCGTTCTAACATTAACCTCCTCTATTTTCAAATTATATATATACATATATATATTACGGTAATGTCCATTTTAATTATATAAAAGATTTATTATAAATTTCCATTTATTATAAGTTTCGAACCTTTCTGGAAGCTTTCTGAAACTTTGAAACCTTTCTGGAAGCTTTCTGCAATAATCTGTGCTGTATGGGAATTGAGACTCAACGTCACAGAGAGGTAAAGCAAATCTCAAAATCTCGGGTACTCATGCGTTCGTGTAAAAGAGTCTCGTGCTGCGCGTGTACTTGGTGCGAAATTTTGTAATATATTACATAAAAATGGCTGATCACTTTGATGACATAGTGGCTGACGAAGAAGAACATGCGCCGTCGGGCGAAGAAGAAGCAGAACACGCGCCATCGAGCAAAGAAAAACAGAACACGCGCTGTCGGACGACAGCAATTATAAGTGCAGATAGTGACGATGACTGCAAAGAAATCGCTTTTAGAACCGTGTATCGTCCCGAAATTTTAGCGCTGAGTGGGCGCACAAAGTGTTGTGCCATTTATCTATATTATACAGACAGTTCACATAAGGAGTGTGCTTCATGCATGATCGCATACGCAGACACTGAATTTGACCACATATATGCTGTTCGAAAGCATGTAAACGATCCGTACGACGCATTACGCGGTCGTTTCTGCAGAAATTGCAGAGACCCGCTTTTCACGATATTTCCATGCAATATATGTCCTATTTGCACGAAATAGGACATTGCATGAAAATATGAAGCCTCGTGAAGTATCAACGCAAAACGTAAGTATTACTTTGCATAAATTTTTCAAAATTTATTTATTCTTTTTTTTTTCATAAATCATTTATCTATTTTATTTTTCTACAGTTTCAGAAGCAAAATGTAAATCCTCTTCTAAAAAGGATATGTTATCGATATCCATTCACCAAAGTATTTAACAACAGTACATCCAAATATAATATTTGTAACAACGCCAAATATACTTGGCGCAGATCCGTCCTGCGAAATCAAATTGCTTGCTCGACAAATCGCAACCAAAATTACGCATCGGCTCTTCGTAGTGACAAGTCACGCGTGTCGAGTCAAGCCGATTAGTATCTTTTGCTTTAAACTAATTGCGGGAGCTGATATACCGATTCCGGTTGTGCTCGGTATTAAGTACCAAAGAGACGGCGTATATATATATATATAGACTCTACGACGCCCACGTATATGCAACGAGCGGAAAGGAGACGCATCCACCATTAATCCCAGGATTGAGAGAGGTCCGCCATTGTGCCATTGCGTGTGTTCGGAATATGTTACTCGTATAAACTATAATATGTGGTTAAATAAGAAGAAGAAGAAATTCAAGTACCTTATAAAAAGCACACAATAAGAACAGGCCCAGTTTCTCCGCACGGGCCCCACTCGTGCGGAGGGTGTAGTTTGGAATATAAAAATTCCTGTGATCAGGTGGACTCGAATCCGATTCCTCGGGGTTACGAGTCTGGCGCTTTACCACAAGACCACACTGCCACTCCTCGAAGATCGACTACGTGCACGACATTAAAAATAGAACACATTAAAGTGGTACAATAATTATTGAAGATTTACTTCTCTCTAAGGACGTAAGCATTTAAAAACGTAACCATTTCGTAAGCATTTAAAAACGAAACATAGTTTCGTAAACATTTATAAATGTTTACGAAATGGCAAGTTTTGTTGAGTTGTTCATGTATATTCAATTATTCATGTATAAAATAAATATTCATATAATTAAGATGCTTAAAAAATGAGTAATAATTATAAGAAAACGTGCACGACGTGGGACGACCCCAACAAGCTGGTGGATCGTCTCCGATTGCTCGATGCTACGCGCCAAGCGGATCACAACGGTCACGACAACGAAATCCTGTCGATCATCAAGGAACTTCGCGAAGCTGGGCTTATTATAAATTAAACCATGCGTCGGCGAACCATTCAATCAGCATTGAAATGAAATATTAAAAATAATAGCGCGCGCGTCTGTGATGTCCAGTAATGAATAAAAAATTAAATATCAGTATAAATAGTGGCAAAATTATTTTTTAATCTATCTCTTCCGTTTCCATCAATGCGTTCTAACATTAACCTCCGGTGATACGGATTTGATACGGACCTCTCTCGACCACTAACTGTGACATGGAAACTAATAAATGAGGAATACTCATTACTTGGTACGCGTATCAAACGGTCCGGTGTAAACTAGGCCTATATTTAAATTATATATATATGTTGCGGTAATGACATTTTTAATTATATAAACGATTTATTATATAAATTAAAGGAATTAACAAATTAATAGACGGCGAAATTTAAAAAATTAATAAAATTATTAAAATATATAAAGAGATACAGATGTCTGGACGATAATTTAGAAACAAATAGCGTCTGGCACATTATGTGCATCCCTATTCTAAATTTTAACTGCTAGAACTGTCTTCATCATAGATTCATGGTGTAGTCAAGTTCGAACAGTGACAGTGACAGTGCAAAGATGAAGCTAAAATTTACGCATCCATGCGACGGGGTCAGTATTTTATGTTGTGCATTAATAAATGCATTTGTGTAACAATTTTTTTGTTTTACTTTTTAGTATATAAAAGTTGGCGAAGGTCAACAATGGTTAAACGGAAGTCACGGTGACACGAAGACAACGAGTGCAGTCGAGTATAAGAAGAGAAGAGAACTAGTATAAGTGGTCGTCGCGTACTGTTACCTGTACAAATAAATATACCCGAATTGGACAAATATGTTACGAGAATGTTTTCAAGCAATCAAAATGGTGGTGTCGCAAATATCTAAATTTCGGATGCCGAAAAGGCATTTGATCGATACATCTCGGCCAACGATAGATATTCCTGGACCTAGAGGAATGCCTTTACTTGGCAATAGCTTTCGATTTATGCCGCTTATAGTGATGGACAAACCTGGAGGGACTTCAAATTGAAAGTCGGGCCCATGATGCGGCTGGACATAGCAAACATGTATGCCAAACAGATTAACGATGTAACTGATGAGCATGTAAAGAAAATGGTAACATTAAAAAGATAAACAAAAGAAACGCCGAAAAAGAAAGTTGGCCTGGGAGTCTCTCGGAGACCCCACTGTGTATGTCTAGAGTTAACCGTCGCGATGTCCTCTTTACACAGTCTTGAAACGATTCAATATTCAAGCGAGCGACATATGGAACGTGGATGAAACAGGAGTTACTACAGTCCAAACACCAAACCGCATTGTTGCTTGAAAAGGATTCAAACAAATCGGCAGAATCACCTCAGATGAAAAAGGAACTTTGATTACTACGGCTAGGCAGATTAGTGCCCTCATCTGTTTTAAATACAATATAAAAAGGTTTCATTAGTAATTTAAGATTGAAAATGTTTCGCGGTACATGTTCAATCTCTTAATGTTTCGTTTTTCGAATTTTATTAAGATGAACAATTCTTAATTTTCTTTTGACAAAAACTTTGACATTACCGTTAGGTAAAATGTCTGTTATAATATGTGGTCCTAAATATTGATCGCCTAATTTGCCTTTCTTTGGCTCGCTTAAAAGAAAAACTTGATCGTTTACTTGAAATGCTTGAAAATTTATTTTTCTGTCGTAATAATATTTATCCGATCGTCCAAATCCAAATGCTGAGGCGGCTCCCGTAAACAACGAGGCTTCATCGGAACGTTCTCAACAAGTTGTCGCTTTGGAAGAAATCCGACCATTTCAAAAGGCCGATTCTCGCACATCAGATGTGAAACAGCGCAAAGGCAGAAAACGGAGATCGACAGAAATTTTGACCGACTCGCCAGTTAAGAAAGCTCTGGGAGAAGAAAAGGAAACCTCGCGAAAAAAACGAGCGAAAAACGCATCCAAGCAAACTGAAGCAGCGGCAAAAGGAGCGAAGAAGGCTCCTAAAAAACAAGCAGCAATTCCTGCACAAAGCCGTAAATCAACGAGAAACACAAAAAATAAAGCAATTTTTAAATGTGCACAATTTATTTCAATAAACAATCGTTTAAAATAATATAATTACTGCCCTTCTTTAATTTCACGAAATCGGCCAACCTGCCCCGCTGTCGTCACTCGGGGACGACGAAGACATAACCGAAGTAAATGGATATGAAATCAAATGAGGGTACAACTCCCTCAGTTCGCCGCGGCACGGGCTCCCGCCGTCGACCAAGGTCTGCAACTCCACTTGCCGCAGAGAAAATACGAAATATCATAATTAAGGCGCTCGAGACAGCCCCCAGAAAAAAACTACAAATTCGTAGTATATATAAACATTTCGAAAAATATCCGAAGTATATTGGAAAAATCAACTGAAAAGGTAGAGTTAGACAAGAACTGACAACAAACAAATTATTTGAAAAAGAAGAAATCCGACCATTTCAAAAGGCCGATTCTCGCACATCAGATGTGAAACAGCGCAAAGGCAGAAAGCGGAGATCGACAGAAATTTTGACCGACTCGCCAGTTAAGAAAGCTCTGGGAGAAGAAAAGGAAACCTCGCGAAAAAAACGAGCGAAAAACACATCCAAGCAAACTGAAGCAGCGGCAAAAGGAGCGAAGAAGGCTCCTAAAAAACAAGCAGCAATTCCTGCACAAAGCCGTAAATCAACGAGAAACACAAAAAATAAAGCAATTTTTAAATGTGCACAATTTATTTCAATAAACAATCGTTTAAAATAATATAATTACTGCCCTTCTTTAATTTCACGAAATCGGCCAACCTGCCCCGCTGTCGTCACTCGGGGACGACGAAGACATAACCGAAGTAAATGGATATGAAATCAAATGAGGGTACCACTCCCTCAGTTCGCCGCGGCACGGGCTCCCGCCGTCGACCAAGGTCTGCAACTCCACTTACCGCAGAGAAAATACGAAATGTCATAATTAAGGCGCTCGAGGCAGCCCCCAGAAAAAAACTACAAATTCGTAGTATATGTATATAACAATTTTATTAAAAAAATTAAAACTTGATACGGGCAATAAGAGCCAAGCGTGCCGTTAAAATTTATTATAAATCCATGTGGTCAAAATTACGAACGTTCGACCCTTTTTTGGGATCCTCCTCAGCGCATTGTATAAGGAGTCATTTTTTATTTTATATTCATCTCCATATCTTCTCCAGAAAGAAACAAGAAATCGACAGAACAAAATCTTGCCAGCAAAACATCGAGATGCCACCAGAAATTCTGGAACCACCAAAAGAGACCACGTTTTCCTATAACATTGCCTGCCCAGTATTAAATAATAATAATAATCCAGTGGCACTACAGCTCGGAGAAAGCCTTAGCCTGCATTACTATAGTAATGCGTTCATGACATAGGTTTTGTTTCATTAGGTGAGTTTGTCCTCAGCCCTACGCTAAACTAGAAATCGTGACGCTTATCGGTATCTCATAGTCGGTCGACGGTTATGAGTGGATCAACTGCTTAATGTCTCTTTCCGAAAGACGGAGCCCAGTTTTCCCATTTAAAGGTTACTTCTAACCGTTAGATGGGGGGTGCGGCATTTTTACTGAGAAATTCTCAGTGGCCCAGCGGGATTCGAACCCGGTTCTCAGGATTACGAATCTGGCGCTCTACCCACTAGACCAGCCGTCACCACAGCCTGCCCAATATTACGCAATAGAATATTACGCGAACGATCTACTCCAGTCGTTCTCACTCTCTCACTGCGAATTCCGACCAAGTGAAATATTGTCAACGTTACGCGCACCCGTTTCTCTTTACAATTAAGCGCACCGATTTACGCTGCATTAAAGTGGAATGTGCGCGTCAAGATTAATTTCGTGCAAAACTTATCAGTTTTGTGAAACATATGGATTTTCTCTAAATCGTTTTAGAGAGAGAACCGATTATACCCTTATAAAAACGCATGTATCTCAACGCACAGCTTTTAATACCCGCGCCGGAAATTCACTTGTACATTTCAGAAAGGTGATCTACCTCGATACCTCTTATCGAGGGAGACAATCCTTGGAGAAATCCGAACAAACGATCGCGAGTTATTACCGCGGGAAATTATATCGGAAGAGAAACTTCATTTAAAAAAAGAGAAAAAAAAGCACAAAGACATCAACCGAAGGCTTCAACGTCGGGGACAATTAAGTCGCGTCATTCGGTTTCCCGAATTGGCTTCGACTCGCGGAAATCTCGAGATAAATCGGTAACACCTCGGACGATGCACGCTTGTCTGCGAATCCATAGAGCAAGTAGGATGGACCTCCTCCGTGCACCATGCCTATAACGCAGGAAGCGAACGCTCTTAAGGATTGGATAATAACGGATTGTATGGAGAGGCTCCACCTCTCACCGAGAGCCTGTTATCAAACTAAGAGTTTGACGCTGCCGGAGCGAGTCAGCTACGGGTAGAGTTAAACAGTAGGACTGTTTAATAACAAACGTTTGATGACAAAGGAGAAGACGTGTCTGGGGGCCTATTCTGTAACTCTTAACGATAGTTTCGTTATCGTTATATTGTCGTTGCGCAGCTTTTTTACTATACATAATATCTGCGCAACGCAAGTATAACGATAACGAAACTGTCGTTAAGAGTTACAGAATAGGGGGGCTGGCAGGCCAATGAACGAGCATTTCGAACCGAAACGACGACGACGACACGTGGCCGTTCCTCGCCGGCTCCGGTTCCGGCCCCGAGGGATCGGGATCAGCAGCCGATGGCACGGATCATTCTCTCTCGTACGGAAAGTAAAGGGGACGAGAAACCGCAATGTTCATCGTCCCCCGCCTATACACACTCAACTTTTACGATCTCCTTCGTACTATATTGCTATGCAAAACGACATAGAAAACGTGAAAAAAAACTAGTATCCGCAACGAAACTTAGGCCCGGTTTCACCAACGTGATTTAATCTAATCGGTCGATTAAATTCACTCTTCATCTCTTTCTAACTGTCCCTTTAGAATATGCATCCACAATTATAAAAACTTTTTTTTTTCCTTCTTTCTCTCCTTCTCTTCTTTTCTTTCTCTTCCTCTCAAAAAGGACTGAAAGTAATAAAATCCAGATGTCGAAAATATGAAAACTGTATTAACTAAGTTAAGAACAAATGTAAAATCCGAAAACTCGGAGAACGCACAAGTCCTGCTCAATCGTTATCTTTGATCGCTATTTATACAAATCAAGGTAAATACTAAGCAAAACAGAAACGTTTTAAATCATCTATCGTTGATGCACGATAAATAACAGTACAACTTTTGCCGTGGCAGCCTCAAGGAAATAAAACAACGCGTGAATGGCCTTTATCAATATTGGGTAATACCAAATTTTAAGGAATTGACACTAGAATGGGAGCACATAATCAGGTGTCTTGTTGAACACATAAAATATTGGCCTGTAATATTTTATATGCCTTTAAAGCGATGACATTAATCGCCACAGACACATTAAATCTGAATATGCCTAATTTATACGCGTCCCTTAATTACCTATAAGATCCTCTATAAGATCTATAAATTCATGTTCTACGCATTTAAAATTTTCAACTATAAGAGACATTATTAATAGTATAATACGCAAGGGCATGGATAAAGCAGCAAACTACAGTGTGGAGAAACTAGAAGAAATTCACGAAAAATCGAAGAAAACTACCCGATTTTTCTATTACGTAATTGGTTTCCGGTTCGGCGGGCGGAGAGGGCGGTCGGCCCGGAGTTAAGAGGAGCAAAAATAGTGTTTTTGTTAGTTGTAAGCGCACAATTTACCTAAGAAAAAAAAAATATATAAGCATTAAAAAAAAATAAGCCTAATTCTGGGAACCGATATCTAATAAACTGCGAACGCGTTATATTAACCCGATCGACACGACATAAGCGAACAATATCATTACAAATATATATCATAAAATATATAACATTTTGTTTAAAATAATTGACTATTTATTTCCATAACTTTTTATTCTTCTTAATCTTTATTTTTATCCATTCTATTCATAACTTGTGCTATTTATATTAATAAAAATATATAATGTGTGAACATTAGTAAAATCTATTAAAAATCAGGAAAAAATGACGTGTACATTTGTCACGTTTCAGCATCTGTAAATAATGAATGGAACTCGCTCGGGCAAAGTAAAATTGAAAATTAAAAATTAATGAGAAAGAGTTATAAATTTAGAGGTAGAAGTCCAAAAAAGCGGTCCCGGATTCTTAACTGCAAGTGGCATTTACGCCCACCGAGACCTCGAAAAACTGAGAGACCATATACAATGGTCGCAGCGAAAGAGTATAACTAGAAATAAACTGTTATCATTAGAAATGCGTAGTAGCGAGTACAAGAATAAGGACGCCGTTTGCGTGGTCTTTCATCTCATTACGAAATGTATCCGAAAGTTACACACGTTTCAGCTAAACTACCGTTTTTCCAAAGAAAACTAGCTTATCGAGTTATCTCAAAGTACTCGTGCGTGACGAAGGTGACGATACCAACTCTAGGCTCTTATCTATTTTTCTGTGTGTCTAGAAAAACCTATTTAAAATCCATAATTGCTATTGTACATTCTGTAAATAAATTAGATATGCATACAAACTTACGTAAAACTTCAAATTATTCAGATTTCTTTTAGAGGTATCGTGTATATTTAAATTGAAAAAATTGAAAAAACTTTTTTGTGACTTGACGCGAGACACTACCGTGTCTCTTGATTTCACAATTATTCATTGAATGTTTTCCTACTCTGCTGCTTTTATATATATAACATATAAAAAATTTACATACACGGAAAAAACAACTCGATTGTAGCAACCAGAAATATTCAGTTGGTACAGATTCAGTAGCAGTAACATCAAGCCTTTTTGCACTAACCGAATGGCTGTTTACATCAACAAATGCTTTCGATTCGAAGAATCGAAAATTTCTGTTACTAATGTGCTCTTACCACAACAGAATATTCAGCTATACGGAAAAGAAAACTCGGTTGTAGCAACCAGAAATTCTGTTAATTCAGTTTCAGTTGCGGTAACATAAAGTCTTGATACACTAACCGAAAGACTGTTCACATCAACAAATGTTTTCGGTTGTGGGAACCGAAAATTTCTGTTGCTAATGTGTACCACTGCATATATTCCTTCAGTTATCCGCGCAGAAACAGAGCACGATCTCATTACACTGTTTTTGTTTTAAAGACTTCGTTTCGATACCAGCCTTTGTCGCTGCCAAAGTGTGGCAATAGGATTTCTTTTAATCCTCATTCATGCCCAGAAAAGGGGGCAAAAGATTCCAACTCAAAAGAATTAAATATCAGATGAAATAAGCTATACAACTAAATCAAGATCCTTTTCCATTCTTATTCAAATTAAAGAAATTAGAAACTAAAATTCAAGATAATAAAACTCAAACCTTAATTCCATATAAATTAATCCCTTTGGATTTAATAGTAGATTTTCTAAATTTTAATTTAATAAACAAATCTGACCCTCGGTTTAAATGTTTAAAACATACAAAATTCGATATCTCTTCGGACTGGATTAATCACGCAACCTGGTCCAAATCCCGAGTAAATAACTTAAATGTTTTGACCCAAAAACGGACAAATAAACTTTGACAGAACGTGACATAAATTTTTTATGACAGCGAGTGCATCCGGAGTCCGGAGGGCGAAAACGCCGTCTATTTCGTGAGCTCCTCTTGGCCGAGGAAAAAATTGTGCTGGACCTGTTACTTGGACTACCTAGACCAACTACCACCACTACAGGATGACTAGGAGATACCGCAGATGGGGGACTTCCAGCTAAAAATGCAATGGCACGATTTAAGCTCGCCGTTACACGGCCTTCCGGTGAGCACTAGGAGCTGCTGCTCAACCTGCGGAGATGTCATGATGCAGCTAAGACCAGCACAAGAATGCCGCAACTGCATCGAGGAATTCTTCGTGCATAAAAAGAAATTCAAAGAAAAAGAGAAACAAGTAAATTTAGAAATTAAAGTGCAAAAAAGATATTTAAAAAATGGAAAAAATAATAAGCGGGGCCGGCGTGGTGAAAAATGCTAAAAGATGGTTCGACTTGAACATTAGAACATTGATCGAATCATGGCAGGCATTCAAAGAAGCAATAATTCGCCGCTTCAAACGAAGAATTTTGTTTCATGTGGCTATGCAGAAAGTGGAAGCAAGAAGATGGAACTTCCACAAAGAATCGTTTCAAGATTACGCCATGGATAAATTGGTGTTAATGAAGAATTTGAATTTGCCGGACGAAGATGCTATTCACCTGCTGATCAACGGAATTGGAAGAAGATCATTGCGGGAATCAGCAGCTGTACTTCGTTGTAGTTCAATTGAAGAATAATAGATAAAGTCATAAAGGCAAATGAGAGCCGTTTCGCACGATGGACGGGCGACAATAACAACAAAATTATAAAATTAATATATATAATATAACGCAAACGTTTCGGTCCTTAATTGAAGAATTTCTGGAAGAAATGCATTGTGTTACGTCGGTGTCAGCCGATCCTGTTCGCAAGATTTCTCCTCAAGACATCATTTAATTAATTTTATGCATTTTTGTAGCCTATTTTTGTGTGTGTTTGTTTGTATCTTTACTTAGTTAGATTATTTTAGTCTGTATTTTTCCTTTTTCATACTCTATTTAGGTTTATACACCTTTTGTATCCAATTAGAATTCTCTTGTACTCATCTAATTACATACATTTTTTTGTACTCTCACTTAGTTTTAAGCACTTTATTTTTCTTTTGTATCATCACTTGGTTACATAAATTTCATTTTGTTTTATACACGAATTCGCCACACTTCTTTTGAGCGTACTCCTTACCGTTAATTGTAAGCGAACAATTTACCATTAGTCTATGAAAATATATATAAGCATAAAAAGAGCCTAATTCTGAGAATCGATATTATCTAATAGACTGCGAATGCGTTATATTAATCTGATCGATGCGACATAAGCGAGCAATATCAATCATCATTACACGTACAAATATATAAGTATTTTATTTTTATTCATACGTGGCAACATAACGTACCACGTATGACTTAAGGGGGAAGGTGTTACGTGCGAGCAAAATTTAACTCACTCTTAAAATAGCTAGGAATGTTAAAAGAGAGATATCGATATTGATTAATTATTATCTGACGAGCTACGGTGATTTTACTTGGATTTGCAGGAACATTTAGCTCAATGCAAAGAATGTGGTTTAATAATTAGTTACATATGGAACAACTCAAATTTGAAAACGCATTTAAAAATACATGAGTAAGTACATTTCCAGAAGTTATTGAAATACTAGAACTTATATAAAATAAATGTAATGATAAAACAATTAATAGCTAGAGAAAATTGTAACAATTAAATTTTCATCATCAGGGCATTCATATAATAGTTTCTTGCAGTAATTCATACAATCAATAGTTTCCGATCATAAATGTTCATTTCCGATCATGATAATGATAATCTATCAATCATTTTACAAATAATTTGAAAAAAAACTTGAATTGCTTATATCGGCGTTTCCTTATGCATCATACACATATATACAATTCAGATATTTAGATTGGAAATGATATGTAGTTCTTAACGGTATTTAACGAATAATGAGCGCGGGCTGAAACCTTCTGAAGGTCACTCAGGAGGGTGACCTTGACAACACACTAAAATATCAAAGTCATCCAAGGTGGTCCCCCCCCCCCCATCTATACAATTACCTATAAATTTTATTAAACATTGGTATTTAATTTTAAAATTAAGAGGCTGAGAAGAGGCGAAACCGTAGAGGGAAGGGCTCTAAGTCCAAATAAGCTGAACTTTTTCGAAAGAAAAAGAACCAGGAGTTTGATACGGAACTGACCAAGAAGATTGAAAACATCAAAATATCTTTTGGTTATGTTTCGCGTGACTTGCTCGGAGACCGTATGCTGACTGTCGTCAGATTGAAGTGCCCGTTGATGTGGATTGCGTTGGTGATTTATGTTTACAGATAGTTGAAGTTTTACACAATGCATGTAAAATCCCTACATCCAACGAGGCCACCAAAGATATCTTAGTCCAGTATGACGTTGAAACGCTCATGTGGGTTACAGCTTTACAGCTGGAGAGCAAATTATTTCATGCTCGATCGGGATCACAGTACTCTCCCAACCTCGACCGAGAGATGTGTTTTAGAGTTCAACGTACAGATCTGTTGCTGAGACGTGCGATAATGCCATTAGCAGTTGTAGTTGAACTACTAGAGATAAGACCTTTCTCCTCCTTTAGGATACAAAGCAAAGAAGCGATGAAAAGCTTGCGCGGGGGGTTCTCGCCACTTGAGTATAAATAGGCGCGAAAAATCATCGTACAGAGTTATTTTTCCTGTGCTCATAAGCTAATCTACCGACAGTTTTACACGAGCAAATTTATCAAGTTCTGACTTATACACTTTAACTTCAACAAATCTTTAAATCAGTATCTTAACTACAATTGTAAACAAGAATTAAAACATATCAATTAAACCAGATTTTAAATAACTGTTGTAAACGTATTCTCCCTGAATAAAGGTAATTTTAATTTTATCAGTTAACTACAATTTAACTGCAATTGTAAACTTAACTTTTACAATTGTAAAATAAGTAAACTTCACTACAATTGTAAACAAGAATTAAATCATATCAATTAAACCAGATTTTAAACAACTGTTGTAAACGTATTCTCACTGAATAAAGGTAATTTTAATTTTAATTCTCAAAACTAATTTTACTATAATATCCTTTAATTTCACAACTTATTCGCACAGGATCTTATTGTTATACCTATACATCTAAACGTTCACAACTGTCGCTGCCAAAGAGCGTGGCAACAGTAATGTCCTGATATTCTTGCCAAAGAGTGTGGCAAAAGGAGATTTCCTTCCTTTACCTGTCGCTGCCAAAGAGTGTGGCAATAGGATTTCTTTTAATCCTTATCCATGCCCAGAAAAGAGGGCAAAAGATTCCAACTCAAAAGAATTAAATATCAGATTAAACAAGCTATACAATCAAATCAAGATCCTTTTCCATTCTTATTCAAATTAAAGAAATTAGAAAGTGAAATTCAAGACAATAAAACTCAAACCTTAATTCCATATAAATTAATCCCTTTGGATTTAATAGTAGATTTTCCAAATTTTCCAAATTTGAGGACGACAAGAAGACACCGGATGTATCGACATCGTAAAAATTATAAAATATCGCGAAACAATTTTTCATATGCAATAGAATAATTATAGGTAATTATGTTGTAATTATAATTATCATATTATCTATAATTATATTATTCCAGTAAACAGATACTTAGTCGGTGGAATAATAGTTGCAGATGCATAATACAATTAAAATTACATAATCACCTATGATTGTTATGTAATAAATATTAATTGTGTGTATCAAATTGTATTAAAAATGTTCTTTTAATCAAATGCACGCGCGAGCAATACAGCGTGACTGACCATTTTTACGCGTTCGCGGTTCTGTATTTGAACCTTTTATCGACCGTGGCTGTAAGTAGGTCGGAAACCGACCTAGAGGTAGCGCGCTCATCTGCACCGCTCTGCACCGTAGCTCACCGGGTAACGGAACTCATTTATGCTCGTCACTGTACATATTCAACTTTTACGATCTCCTTCGTACCATATTGCTATGCAAGGCAATGTGGAAAATGCAACGAAACCCAGTATCCGCAACAAAGCTCACAACGTGTATCCACAGCTATAAAAAAAAAAAAATTTCTCACATTTCATTCCCTCTCGAGAAAGACTGACAATAATAAAAATCCACATGTTAAACATATGAAAACTATATTAACTAAGTTAAGAACGAATGTAAAATCCGAGCGTTAGCCAGTATGATCTTGATTCTCGAGGAGCGCACAAGCCGTACTATATACTATTTGCTACCTATATAAACCCAGGTAAACTCTAAATAAACAATTATATTATACATATATGTATACATTAGAATAGTTGTTGAAATTAACACGAACACATTTATACAAATCAAGTATCAAAATGAGACCGCCGACGCCTGATGAAAGAAGCGAGAAGGAGAAGAACGAATTGTACGGGCCGATCGACGGAGTTCTGCCCGAGGAGCATGAAGACACATACAGGGTTATCGTAGACGGCGCGTGCCTCCGCGACCCTGAAGGGGAGGAGGGAATAGTGCTGGTGAACTCCTCCTGGCCATGTACAAAAATGTGTCTAGTCTGCTATTTAGACCAGTTGCCACCACTCGAGGACGACGAGGAGATTTCCGAAGTTGATGGATATGAGGTCAAATTAAAAGGATTAGGTTCCAGATCAAACAAGCAATTATTTCGAATCAAGATCCTCTCCCCTTCCTCCAAAAATTACTACAACTAGAAAACACACCTCCATTTAATCCTATTCCTGTCGACTTCGACATCGATTATCCCCACTACAATCAAATAAGTAAAAGTGATCTTCGGTACGAAACTTATAAACTCCGGTATCTTTTCGGTCCCGAATAATAATAATAACCTTCACACGACTTGTCCAACTCCCTGGTAAATTGCTTAAATGCATTGACCAAAAAACGGACGAACTGACAGAACATGACAACGCCTACCCTTCGGTGAAGGGATTATCGCGATTTCTACTTAAAAAGTGTACATGTACAAGTGTAAAATGTACATGTAATTTTATATAGAGTATCATCGTTTAAAATAAATTTAAAATAAATTTTTGAATTTTTGAGCAAACGGCTCAAAAACTAAATAACATTATATCTTTAATGAGATCCATATATTACTATATAGTAATCCACTGATTCAGTCCTCTCAGTTTCCGGGACATCCTTCAAACGAATTAACAATTATTTTACAATACTTACACTTGGCGAGAGGCACTTACTACGTTTATGCGAGCGTTACTTCTGTAGTAGCTTTTGATAATTCACTCGTTTACGCGGAGGAAATTATCGTAAGTTACAAAATTCCGTTTACGCGAAGGAAAATCCTGTTTACGTGAAGGAATTATCGTAAGAGTTACTACAGAAGTAACGCTCGCGTAAATGTAGTAACTGTCGTGTCTCTTGATAGGATCAGGTTAATCGGACAAATTCAAAGATATCTTTTTAATCCTTACTTGAAATAGATAATTGTTAGCAAAATTAGCTACAAAATACCAAAATGTTTTATTTACTAATAACGTTTTTTAGTAAGATATATATAATACTTACGAACTTATTACAATACAAGATATAACACAAAGCAAAAGCTTACTGAGCTCTCAGTAAGTGTGTAGTATTGAATTATAAAATTTTTATAGGTTAAGTCCGTTTCTTGAAAACATCATTATTATGACATCTTTTTAAATTACATCATAATATATGGATCTCATTATTTAAAACTGCATTGTAAACTGTATTTAAAAAAATACATGACACATGAAAAATACATGAAAAATACATGAACTACCTATCGCAGTGAATATTTGATGACCGATACCCTTATTCGTAGGATACATTCAAAAATTCGCAGCGGTCGTAATTTTCATGATAAATATATAAAAATATAAGTCGTTGGATTCGTCTTTTCGAACCCTATCGGCTGGTATTATTTTTGTATGTATAGTCTTTATTTGAAAAATTTAACTCTTCTTCCCCTTTCGAAATCTAGTACCGAAGGATACGGTTCTATCGCGCTGAAAATTATTTCAAAGTAACCCCATTGGAGAACATTTTTTTTTTCGTCTAACTTTAAGAGCTCTCGAGATATCCGCGCGGACATATAATATATTATTGTATACTTTTCTGGAAAATGCTTTATCTGTTCTACTTGACAATAGAAGCAAAAACCTCGACATTATATCTTAAATAAGTAATACGAAGAATGAAACAACAATATAATTTCATTGTAATACTGGTACAATAAGAAAAGTTGCGACCAGTTTATACCAATCAATTTTTGTCTTAGTTTATATGTAAAAATTTGGAAACTGTATATAAATATGTTTTTTACATTCTTGCTTCGAACTCTATGGGTGATACATGACGAAATCTCCTTTGATGAAATATGCTCCATGTTAGTGCTACTCGATTTTCAAGTACTAGAATTTTTGCTCTTGATTTTAGCTTTCTTTCGATATATCAAGCGATTAAAGTCAATAACTGAACTAATTTACACAAATATACAATTAATTGTGTATATATGTACCTTTTAAGCATGTAATTCATATTAAAGAATTAAAAATGATACGCACAAGAAAATGATTTTTATTAGTTTTCTTTCGTCAACGTTCGTTTTTTAGGAAAACGAACGAGTTTCTACGTTGGGTACTGTATTTTAAGAAGATGCAAAACTAAAACAGAAGTCTACATTTTATTTGTAAATCGTGTGATTTTCATGCTTGTGTCATGTAACTTTGCATATTTCTTATATAGAAAGTAAATCATAAATATTACAAAATTAAATCGATCGTGAAGTTCAAGTTTTAACAATACAGGAGAGAGAGAGAGAGAAAGAGAAGAAATTTTTGTGACGTTTTTAGATGTGTGTTCCCTGAAATATAATCTCTGTTTCATATTTTCTTTCTCTTATCACTGCAAAAACGTTTACCGTATCTGAAAGACGGTATTGCAAAAACTCCCTGTTAACTTCAACGGAGTCGATAAACGACGTGTATCCCGCTAAATGTAAATAACGCATAGTAAGCTTTCCATTTTCGGGCATCTCTGCAATCCACATTCAATAAAATTTTTTAGTTTCGGTCTTTCTCCTTTGTAACAGCACATTAGGTGTTTTGCTATTTTTGTAAAATGAGATATATATGCGCTAAGATTCGTACGATTTGCGCATAGGAATCCTATCAAGTTATAGGTATTAGATAAGTTACTGCTCGTAGTTATTTTTATATAACGTTCACAAAGAACAAGAAAAGAATTATTACCTCCAATCTAAACTAGAAATTGTCAAATTGAATGATTTCACGCTCATATAGTAGAATGCGTTTTCTTCATAATCGATAAGCTGCACAAACCGAACAATAAGTCTGACGATAATTGTACTTTCTTTTTCTGCACGGTCTCGACAATATATGTCCTTTTTAAAATTAATATAAAATAATATTGATATAAAATTCTTGATAGAAATAAATCAGAAATTACGATATTTTATGTCCAAATTTAATTTACTTTTACTTAAGGTACTTAATTATACTTGAATTTTAGAATTTTGATAGGACTGAATTTAATATTACATAATATGACGAGTTTAATATCCTGATATCGTATGCTAATATTACGTAAAAATAATATATTTTATATACAAAATAATACGTTTTAATATAGCACACATAATTTCGATATAACTTATAGCGAATTCGGGCGCATGCACTAGTGCACACTAAGGCTTGTTCTTAATCAATTATTATATTTACAGATCATCTTAAATACTTCTTAATCTATAAAATGATTTGTACAGCATCCATATAAATATTACAGATTGTTTTATTGGCTAAAAAGTTTTTAAATGTGTATTTAAGCTACTTTAAATATAAGAACAGATTATAAACAAGCCTTAGTGCGCATTCAGTGTGCACTAGTGCAAGCGCCCGAATTCGCTATTAATTATAAGTAAAATATAACATATTGTTCATTATACCTACACATGCATTTTTATAAAAATATTATTCCTACATCTATTTCTCTACATTATTTTCCTATACATCTATTCTCATATTCTGGGGAGAAATCTGAAGAAAAGATCGAAAAGGGGATGAGAGATTCGTTTTCGGAGAGACTGATAAATGGGAGGGGGGAGTTGAGGGAAATAATTGATCAGGTTTAGACGGATTCACTCTGTCAAGAGAGGAAGAAAATGGGTTGGTAACTCGCAGATTACTTAAAGTGTTTAAACATTCGCGGTAATTGAGATCTAAAAGCTCGTGTTCTTTACGAGCTTGCTTGTTCCGTCGATTCCGGCTGTGCTTGGCGGCCGATCGGGACTTTCGCTTTTTATATAAGAAATCGGCTGGAATTCTCGGGTCCACTATATATATAAAATTGATTTCGTTATTGATTGATTTAAACAGTTGGGAGTCAATTTTCTCACGATCTCTTATAGGCATGTATCAATAGATTTGAGAATGATTACGATAACTAGCTTTGGCCCCTCGAAATGTTAGTGGTTTTCGGAAGAATTTTTGGCGAGGAACATGAAAAAAATAGTAAAAAAATTTTCCGAGGTTCCTCAACCGAACCCGAGGTCTATCATTGTATAACGGTTCGGTTTTTAACTTTCTACGCGAACCGAGATTCACCCTCACCCTGTCTGCGGAGGAGAGGCGGTAGCCCTTCCCCCACCTATATGTGTACTGTCTATACACACAATCAAAGTATTATTTAAAAACTCATATTATTTATTTTTAACTTCAACACCGTATATCTCGAAAACTAGAACAGTTAGCCTTATAAGATCTATACAATTTTTTGTCTAGCGTAAAAAATACTACCAGAAACCATCAAATCAAGAGGCCAAAGTTATCGTAATCGTGCCCATATTTGAGTTTTTTGAGTTAATTGAGAATGCTACGGATCTAATCGTTGATTTACTAACAATTAAGTAACACTACCCAAGTGTTACTCGCCGATTTTTTTGAAACTGTGCACACATGTAGAACATCGGAAAATATTTGGGTCGTGTTTTTTTATTTGTGCTCGTAAAGCGTTTTAAAAGTAGAACTATACTCGAAATATTGACATTCTCAACCTTATGTATAACACCCTTTTAGGCCATGTACGTTATCTTGAATGGTTTTTGCACCAGAATACTATCACTAGGAGTTTACAGGGTCGTTGATTAGGAATTCTTTTATTGGTCACGTGATGCCATTAAAATCATGATACGTACTTCGTGAACAAAGTTTAAATTCCCGTTCTTTGCCGAACCCAGGAATAACCGTGGAGGTAACAAGCAAAACTATTCTTCTTTTATTTTACAATTTCTCATTTTACAATTTTCTAAATTTTTTTAGAATTTTTTTTCAAAGCAATCGCATGTATAATAACACATGTCTTAACTCTAGCTCGCCACACTTGTTTTCGAGTCCTTAATTCGCTACACTCTGGTTCGTGAGACTGCTCGACTTTGTCGCGTTGTCATTTTCATTCTAATTAATATTTTTAAACTTGTAATGTAGAAATTGAAAATACAGACTTTGAATAAAATGTTTATGATACATGTCAAGAAAAAATGATTTGAATTTAAGCTGAACTTATTATAAAGAAACTAGAAAATTATGTTAATGTAAAGATAATTATGTTATGTGACAACTAGAAAACAGAAAATCGTTCCACTGGACCGGAGTGTGGCGAGCTAGAGTTAAGACATGTGTTATTATACATGCGATTACCTTGAAAAAAAAAAATCCTAAAGAAAATTAAAAAATTGTAAAATAAAAAATTGTAAAGTAAAAATTGCAAAATAAAAAAAAATAGTTTTGCTCGTCACCTCCACGTCGGTTATTCCTGGGTTCACGAAGAACGGGAATTTAAACTTTATTGACGAAGTACGTATCATGATTCCAATGGCATCACGTGACTAATAAAAGAATTTCTAATCAACGACCCTGAAAACTCCTAGAGATAGTATTCTGGTGCAAAAACCATTCAAGATAACGTACATGGCCTAAAGGGTTGTTACACATAAGGTTGAGAAGTCAATATTTCGAGTATAGTTTCTACTCTTAAAACGCTTCATGAGCACAAATAAAAAAACATGACACAAATATTTTTCGTAGTTCTACATGTGTGCTCATGCAGTTTAAAAAAAATCGGCGAGTGACTTGGGTAGAGTTACTTGTAAGTTAACCAGCGATAGCAGTAAAGAAAGAAGTCCGAAATCGTAGAGGATAGAAATAAAAAAAGATGATATAAGTGGTAAATAATGTCCAGATATTCGAGAGTTCGATGCCCTACTTTAATAAGGAGAAAAGAAATAGAAGTAATTTATAAGACTTACTACTTGTTGAAATCTTTGAAAGTTTCTTTGATTTGGATTCTCGAATACTTGGCACTTGGCGGTTAGCTCCTTGGTTTTTGGCTTCGAAATGGATAAACTTTCCTAAGTGCAGTGCCCAGGATCAAGCCTTCTACCTGCAATTATTGATTAACATGTAAAAATGCAAACTATACAATTGAATACTCATATTGGATCAACGATTAATTCCAGAATAACGATATAGGAAAAACTTGCAAAAACCTATTTAACTCTTTGTTGCATAAATTTTTCTGTTAAACATATTTAGCTAAATTTTAATATAAAAAGGTTTTTGGGGTTGCTAATTGCAAATATGAAATCGTTTAATAAATTAAAATTGTGTACTTAATATATGGCAGCAAAATTGAACAAAATTAATTATGGTATATTATTTAAATATAAAAATTTTTTATACGTATAAAAGTTTTTTAGACTTCTTCTATTTTAAATCTGCAGTCAAAATTTCAAAATACAAAATAGCAGATCCAGTATAGAAGAAATTTTTGCTGCTTTTTAACGAAAAGATCTAATATATATAAATTAAAAAAAAATATTTATATATACCCCAAATATAAGTTAAATATAAATAATTTTTAAAAATTCTTACAAGAGAATCTTGCAAAGTGTGAAATATTCCGCTGGTAATAAAATTTTATTTTAGAAATGATAGATCCATTTTGTTTCGTGCTCGGCCGGAGATTCCGCGGAGCGCGATTTATGCCGGCACCGCTCATAAAGAGTGCGAAACGAGGGGAGGGCTGCGGATAAGAGAACGACGTCGGCAACCGGTATTGATTTGCACCGGGAACTCGTTGTGAATTTCACGGACACTGTCGTAGTTCGAATCGCTCGGAAATCTTGAGTCGTCGGTCGTCTGTCGCAAACGCGAGACGGAGATTTGCCGAGCATCGACTGCCCTTACGACAGAAATCTTGCGGTCGAACGGAGATCATGTCCGCGAGGCAGACGACGAGCGCGAACGCGACACGATGACAGTGATCGGAGGCGAGCTCACTTGGTGAGCAGGATGATCACTTTCGTAGATTGCGTTTTAGCACCCGTAGCGACTCAAAATCTGATGTATTTATCCCGGTTGAACGGGTGAGCACGCGCGAATCGTCACTATCACGACTTAAAGAATGTGGAGTTCCTTGAAACTCACGTACTTTGGTGAAATGATTGGGCGGCGATGTCGCGCACGAATCGGTGAAGAAACCACGCACACAATGAATGTTTACCGTTATGCCGAAATCACTTGATTTGGAGACGTGCGAAACGAGTCTGTCTCGAGGTTGTTCTCTTCCGCCGGGAGGGTTAGGTTTCCTTCTCGACAGACGGAAACGGGGCGCACTCTGATTGATCCGACGATTAACGGAGTTGCGCTGTGGGGCAGTGTGGGCACAATTTTCGCGAACAACGACACTGCGTGTCTGGAGTTGCGCCGTACTCCGATTCTGGACAATGCCGGCATGCGCGCACCTATGCGTGGGGCGGTATCGACGCGTGATCGACCACGCAAGGCGGCGTGATCGACAACCCCGTGCGGATCGAATCCGCGCCACGAGACTGACGGCAGGCACGTAGCAGTCAGCCTCGCGGCCCGATTACATCAAAAATATGTTCGACCCTTAACAATATATAAATATACCGCAAGTATAAGTTAAATATAAATAATTTTTCACAATTCTTACAAGAGAATCTTGCAAAGTATGAAATTCCACTGGTAATAAAATTTTATATTAGAAATGATAGATGAATTTAGTTTTATCAGCGGTAGAGCAAAAAATACGGAAAAATAATTACATATTTTTCATAATTAAGTATTACATGTTGTTTATGTACACGTATGTACAAGTCTTACAATTAGAAACACAACGATATCAAATATGTTACACAAATCAATTGTGAAATGAGTAAAAACATAGAAAAACTGCGAAGAAATATTTGTCCTTAAATAAGGACACTATACACAACAAATGCTTAAACCTTCGACGTATGTTTTCGGTGTTGAATGTTACGTCGGTCTACAAATTGATGCCGAGTTTGAAATAAAGTTTAGCGGTTTGTTATAAGTGAGATAGGTCTTAGGAAGAACAGAAAGAAGAAGTTAGACATTTTTGTATGCAAATTTTTGTTAAAGTTATTGTTGAATTTATGTAGAGTATTAGTAAGTCCTGTAGAAAGAGCATATGCGTCCGTTCTTTTTGTGTATGCTTAATATATGACAAGTATTTCATATAACTTACTATAGGTGATCATTAGAACAGTTGCAACATTTAGCTGGAAAATTCGAGCTTTTTTACATCCCGACGTTAAATGATTTAGAAAGCATTTTACACAACAAAGTTTTTTTATAGCAGTTGACCGAAGTGTATCCAAACAATTGAAAAAGATAACATTGCAAAATGTTCTTTCTATATTAATAAATTTGTCTCAGTAGACTTTAGAGTTAAAAAGATATATATAATTTTCCGTAATTGAGACAAAAAAAATTAGCGCTTAAATTGATTTTATACATGACGTATAAGTCTGTTCAGCGTTAATTTGAATATTATAAATTAATTATATAAATTCGTTGCATCGGTTTCTTTATTACTATTACCTGGTTTAGAAGCCCACCTCATGTTATTTTTATGTTCTTTCTGTTGAGATATATAGATTTCACTGGAATAAGCGTGAGCCACGTGTTAAAGTGAACGAGAAAAATGAACACTTTATTGAGTCACGTTTCACACAGAAATAGAAAATATAGTTCTAGCAGTATTCGTACAAATTTAGGGAATAGTTTACTCCAAAACAGTATAAAGAATAAACGTCGATTGCGCCGATTTCAGCCGATCTTAATTTTACTTCTCGCCGAACCGTTACACGTGATCGCTTTTCGACTTCGCGCAGGCAAGTAAAAAGATTCGAACGAAGATGAAGTTAGAGTCCCTAGTTACATTTAGGCTGGTATTCATGGCTGCGTTCAGATTCCCCACCCGAGTGCTAAAAATCCTCTATAGTATGTTATGTGTTATATGCACTATAGATTTTCAGCACCCAGGTAGGGAATCGGAATGCACTCCATAGATCTTATTTCACGACCGACGCTAGCATCCCGCCACACTCTTGGTGGAATTTGTTAACTTATACAACGAGCAATAAATTCAGGATTAAATATTTTGAGAGCAATAAATAATAGAATCAATGTAACACCAAAATTAATTCAACAAATAATTTTGTAACCATCACTTTATTTTTGTCGTAACGCTAGAACCGCCACTCTTGGCGGAATTTATTAAGTCAAACAACGAGCAATAAATTCCGAATTGGATATTTTGAGAGCAATAAATTATAGAATCAATTTAATACCAGAACCAACACAGCAAATGATCTTTTAAACATACTTATTTACTCTTGTGACGCTAGCACGTGACGCCATACTCTTGGTGGATTTTGTTAATTTTAACAACGAGCAATAAATTCCGAAGTAACGTATTTTATGAGTATTTGGTTGAAAAAACAGTTTAATGTTAAACTTATAAGTTTAACTTTCTATTTTCGATCGTTTTGCTGTTAGCGTTCTCGTCGTTGTCGTTCAATTCTGCGGCACCCGAGACATTAAAATCGATTGCATGTAAAAAAAATTTACCTTGTGTAGTAGAATTTCTCCCTCGTGGAATTTTATAACCATGCAGTAAGTATAACCTTTGCAAGGCAACCGTAATAAGTGAGAAATCTTGAAGATTTTTCCTCCGAGCTAGAGAGACGTCCAGAGATGAATCGATAGAGGATTTCACCTTGCCGTGCAAGCGATCTTTGTCTTCAATAAGTCACCAAGTCAAGTACAAAATCCAAGACAGAAAATATACTTGTTATAAACCGGCACTGCAAACTCTCCACGTGCGAACCCAAGGATGTCTCACCGCAGAATGAGAGAGTGGAGATGGGTTTCGTTACTTTCGTTATGGATGTGTTTTCCGCTTTTGGCGAGCTAAGGTTTTTGATTGGTAGGATTTTTTCGCGTGACACAAGTTTGGTCCTGCGTCTACGGCTGCCCATTGGTGAATTCAAAGTTGGGTCCTGACCATTCAGGATTTTGCGGGGTGAGCTACCGCTCCTTCCAGTGCCTCATTGGTCACGTTTAGCAGACCAAATAGCTCAATAGCAGTCGAACGTGATTGGCTCTTACTTTTTGAACCAACCAATCAACGCAGTGTGTTGATAGGGCGAACTCAACAGTTGTGTCTGCTGAACGTGTTCTCCCCTATTCACTCCCTCTTTTATTGTTAGAAGTTGCCGACTGACCTGAATTTCTGGGTTATTTCGGAATTTTTCTGGAAACACACAGTAAAAAATTTTATGTATTTTTGTTAAAAATGGACCTTGTTAAAGTTTTTGTGTTCAAAAATCTAACATGCTTATGTGTTGGTTTAACTAATTTTGATTATGTTATCTTGTTTTTTTTTTGTGTTAAATTCATATTTAAGTAAATCAAATGTTAAAATAACACATTTTATATTTAATCGTAAGGTTAACATAAAAATAATGTAATTTTGTTTAAAAAATATCCTTTTCATTTATATTTAACATTATACAGATGTCTGTTGTACATACAATTTTCGTTCACATATTATCAAACTTTTTTTTATTTTGTGTTAAATTATGGACATATAATATTTGTGTCATAATTTGACATGTTCACATTATGTTAAATTAATACAAAAATTTAAGTGGACTGTTTGGGACATGTGATTTATGTTATATTTAACATACATTTTTTTACTGTGCAGAAATAAAAATGTACTTTTTTTTGTCAGAACTACGTGTCTAAAGCCTTGTGTTCGATGCTAGAAATCGCTTCGAAATCTCGGAGACGGAGAAAGAATTAACCAATCGCATTGGTCAATTGGCCGAATTGTTCAAATAAAATTGGTCAATTCTTTCTCCGTTCGAGATCTTGGAGCGATTCCCTAGTATCGTGGACACAAGGCTTTACTAATGGTCTAGAACAAATAGAAAGTTCCAGTAACATTTTTTGTATAAGGATTACAGAAATGTTAGACTCACGTCGCAAACTCCGTTTTTCGATAAGACACTACCCAGGCAATATTTTTTTGCCGGTCTAGACAGATATACCTTTTTATTAAGATTTTCTTTGAAACTAAAAACCTTTGGCATACGACGACGCCGAGATTGTTGCCGCGGATCAGACGAAATTGATAAAAACTTTGTCTCATCTGCTTTAACTGCTTTAACTGTTTGAATTTTGTCGTCTAGAAGGTTTGTGTCTCGACTTTATCTTATTTACGTGAAATAAACATCGCTCACTTGCTACAACAATAACATAACTTAAAAATTGTCATTTTTGAACTGTTTGCAAAAGAAGGGTGAAAATTCAATACACTGAATGAAAAGCTAATATATATTAGACATTTTTGTTCCTCTACAATCAGTTATTGCACCAAAATCCCATTTAAAAGGAAATAATATTGAAAATCTTAATGATATAAAGCATTCAAACTTATTTTTTTGGAAAATTTTGTTTTCTGAGTTATGCCATTGTTGTAGCAAATAAGCGATATAGAAAAAAAAACGTGTCGATATCATAACCCGCTTGCTGGCAATCGTTAAGGCTCCTGGGTAGTCACCGCAGCCATATTGAATTCTTGCTATCGAGGCGAAAAAAACACCCTATTTTAAGTTGCGCTTTATTCTGAAATAAAAAGACATTTCAATAAAAAAAAATCACTATAGATCGTTTCAGAACACTTCTAAAATTGACCGGATACTATCTTTTTCCCTCGACAATAAACAAACAGCCATAAAACGAAGCCTAAACATACGGAAAAACAAGCCGTTTGACGACTATCGAAAGGAGTGGAGAATGTTCCTTCCGCATATGTATTTTTTGCAAATCTTACCTCTCGGTCAATTTTACGAGTTTCACGAATACGTTAAACATTATAGCACAAGTACAGAGCGAATAATAAAGAAATTAACCGCAACTTAAAATAAGGTTGTCAACATGTCACAGAGAGCAGATTTCTCCATTGGAGGGTTCTTATTTCTACCGCGACGGTACGTCGCCACCGTCAACGCGGAATTCTCGGCTCAGGGACCAGGAGCCTTAACAATTTCGTCAGTTTTAGTTCGCTTCTTATCCTAAAAATTAATTTCGTTAGATTTCTGCGGAACAAAGAAATCTGTGGAATCCACAGGACATAACATTTATATTTTTTAAAGACATTATCGGGATGTGATTACTGTAGCTAATGATTTTTTTATTATTTGATTATTTGAGTATTAGTAGTAACATATTGCTCATTATTTATGGTCTCTTTCAAGAATCGCTCTTTAATAATACTTAAATAAATCTGTTTCTAAAGTTTGGTTGATAATAAATCGATAAAAATGACAAAACTTTATAAAATTATCTTGTTAAAGAACAATCAAAAAAGATGTTAAATTTTTTCGACAAAATGTATATTGTGTACAAAAATGTGCTAATACATATTTTAATTCAAATTGTGATACACGCACTTATTGTTAAATATATTAAACTATTTGAAAAATAAAATCCACCCTATTTGATCAGTGTTTATGCAAATAAATTTGTTTAGAGTCGAGATGGCATGTCATTTGACCTGAGGAAGCGATAGGTTTTGCGTTGTATGAGGATGAGCATCTTTTTTAAGCAAGAATCTTCGTTCAATTCTATCACGCATTAGAGCACACGCGGACGCTCTTAAAACACGTGCGGCATTACACGGTGTCATCGACCTCGACGGCTCGGCCTTCAAGTTTTACGACAGTTAGGGGATAATAGGCATCGCTTCAACACAAGAAACGACCGAACAGGTGCATCTTATTCCCAGCACTTTTCCCTAAGATTTCCTCCACATACTGCTTTCCATAATGCAATAAAATGACGAAAACATTGCAGATCAATTTTTAATACGCAGGTTTGAAGGGCAGGGCTTTAAACTTTAAATTTATCTTAATTTCAGTTTCAAAAAAATTTGTGTAACTTAAACCATTTAGAGTAGTTTAACTTCGCAAAATTTTTTAAATTTAAATTCTTCTTGAAATTTCCACCTCGCGCGCGCGCGCTTCTTAGTGTAAAAACATCTTTGAAGAAGATAAATTTATAAAGGTGAAAATGGAGACTCTTTAAAATGACTCCAGGAAGATTGTTGTACGATGTTTTTCACAAAAATGTAAGTTCAAAGATCGAACAATTTCTGCAGAAGTTTAGTGATCTTTTAATTTTGCTGTTAAGTATATAATGAAAATGACAAAACTTTCACCAATTTTTTTGATGAAACATATTTTGTGTAAAAAAATATCTTGATACATGTTTTAATTGAAATTATGATGCATAATGCTTATTATCAGATATTAAAGTTTACATCTATTCGAAGAATAAAATCCATTCTATCTCATCAGAGTATTTATGCAAATAAAAGCCTGTTCTTTTTAGCTGAACTTATTGCACGGTTGCACATTTAATAATCAATAATAGAAAATTTAGTGTTTAATTATTTATAAAAATGAAATTTATTTAGTAATTAAGGAAACTATTTTAATAACGACTTGGTGAAAGGTACGAAGGTTTCAGCATATTTCTGATATAGGGACGTGTCATTGACAACTCGGACAGCTTTACGGCAGGGTCGACAGGGGACAATAGGCTTCATTTCAACAAAAAAACGACCCAACATCTGCATCTAATTGCTGTTGTACTTGTATTATATTGTATTGTAATACGCTGTTACCTTTCACTTATATAAGGACTTAGAAAGTACTGTAACGAAAAATGTACACAGCCTGAGATACTGTGGCGTCTCTTGGTAAGTTTAAGGCCTGTTTTTTTTTTTTTTTTTTTTAGCTGAATTTCTTGCATATCCTTTCATAAGTGAAAAGTTTATTCTTTTACATTGCTGGGAATTAGATGCATATGTTGGGTCGTTTTTTGAAACCTATTATCCCTTAACTGTCGTAAATCTTGATGATCGAGCCGTCGATGCAACATGTAATCCTGTGTCTTAAGAGCGTCCCTATATTAGAAATATGCTGAAATCGTACCTTCCACTAAGACGTTATTAAAATATTTTTCTGAATTACTAAATATTTTATTTTTATAAACAATTAAACTCTAAACTTTCTATTACTAATGTATTATATACGTTTTATAATAATAATTGTGATAATAATATATATTATAATAATTAAAGTTTTGACAAAAGCTTTCCACATCATCGTAAGGTACGACTGTTAATGTTTTCTTTTAAGCGGTTTTCTCTATTTCCACTAAAGATCTATTCCACTAAATAATAAATAAAATGATCAAATATGTACATGACTTGACAGGAAAGTAAAATTCTCTATTATAAGAGCACTATAAGATATTATAATGTCTGTGAAGTTGGCCCCCCTTTTTATTATATATAATCTTATATAAAATATTATATAAAAGCAAATGAGAAATATAGAATAAACAGAATTAGCCAATTTGTATACAGTCCGAATAGGCTGTAATCGATACCATAGCGGAGAGAGAGAAACACTTAGCAGAAAAAAAATCTTGAAAGTTTATATTTGTCATACGTAAATGTTTGCAGTGATTGCATCAGTTTAAGTATAATCAATTAGTATAATTAAATGAATAGTTCATATAATAAACAAGGAAATAATAGTAGTAGTCCTTTCATTGAAATGTATGATAGTATTAGAATGAATCAAGTGGTCTGGTAAGTCAAGACGTTTTCCTTCTTCTGTACCATAGATAAAGCTGAGTACGTAACTCAAGTGCAATTTCATATCGAGAACTTAAATATTCTGTTAGGGCAGCAGTACTGTAATCTTTCAACAAAAGGACTTTATGATCAAATGTCGTAGTATCAATCGAATAGACAAATACACATAATTAAAAGACATAATATCAATTTAAGAATAAATATGAACCATGGAATAATGAGAACTCTCTATAAATGTAATCAAGGAAAGAATGTATCAAATGTAGACGTAAATAGGTAAATCAATATGTACCTTAAGGACATGTAGTAATCTTGCAAGTAAGTTAAAATGTATAAGAATAGTTCACCATTTCTCTAAATCTTACGCTGGTTAGCTTTGCAGTAATTTGAAAATACTTAATATGAAACGGAATTTATGACTCATTAATCCATGTAAAATATAGCTAAAATAAAGAAATGTGCATTAAAACTCGCTTCAATCAGAAATGTAGTACATACGTTGCCATGCAAACACATATCATAACGGTAAGAATATACATGTGAGTCAAATATTAAATGAACTATTTGCCTTGCTGTATAATATCGCAAAGGCTCCTCAATATACAAGTAAAGTAATAAATGAAGTACGTAATGCCTTGCAGAAACGGATAGCAAAGGCTTCTCGAATCCACGTAATGAACGAGATGAAATAACGCAATGTCTCGTAGAACTAGTATACGCAATTAATCGAAAGTACGGAATGCATGCTTTGTATCAATGCTCAGTAGTGAATGCGAATTAATCTAAATGTAATTTAAGTAACGACGTAACTAATTGCCGCACAGAATCATGTAACAAGAGCTTCTCAATGTTTAAGTCATTACAGAAAATAGTAGTACTACTTGTATTTTGGTTGCAACCAGAAGGAAATTAATCGTATGTACTGATATCAGAGTCCAGAATGGACTATCATGAAATGCCAGAATTGGCTTCCAAAGCAGTTCTCAATCTCTGCAGTATAAAAGATATTTCTGGAACCGGAGATCGTAATGTATATAACTATAAAAGTGATCGTTGGTTTGAATCCAGAAATATAAATGTTACCTTCCACAGAAGAATCCGCATATAGGAGAGAAGCACTCCTTTGTTCAGATTTCTTAGTATAGAACGCCGTAATGGCGGCTCACGCTCGTCAATCCTTGAAAAGCAAGATGCAGCACTGGCGTCAGCCCTTCGTAATCTCGATACCCTCGATTTCCTATACGTCTCCAGCTCTCGTATATTCTCTCATCTTATGTAAGGAATCTCGTAATGTAGGGGAAGATGCAGCAGCCCGATAGTATCAGAAAGTATCACCAGAATGTGATAATTTTACGACGAATTGGTATGGTAAAAAGCACGATGTTACTCGTAAGAACGTACGAAAACAAATGACCGTTAGCCGGGCCGCAACTGGCGCAACTGCCGCAAGGCGCGCCCCTGTACACGCACCGCAGACCGCACGGCGCACAAGCGCCTTCCCTTCCCTCACGCCGCTCACGCGTCGACGTCGATTGCGTGAGCAGAAAGCACTGCGCAGGACGGTCTGGGACGGTCTACGCCGAAAGCGCTAAAGAATTTAGTTAAGCGGGGAGCACACACTTCTGCACAACGCATAATGCGTAAACATAAGAAAATTGATTGGTCCATACACTTGTGCATAAGGAAATAGACCAATCAGTTTTTTTATGCTTACGTATTATGCGTTATGCAAAAGTGTGTGCTCCCCGCTTTACTAACGCAGCAAAACCTCCTGCCACCTATAGTGTGTTCATGAAACCACTTTATGCTCCATATACTACGTTTACGCGAGCGTTAAAGGCCATCGCACACAAAATTGCAGAGGCTGCATAAGCATAGCATAAGACCGCTGGACCAATGAGCATCTTATGTAAATTAATATGGCGACTTGATGCTGGTTGCTCATTGGTTTAGCGGTCTTATGCTATGCATATGCAGCCTATGCAATTTTGTATGCGAGGCCCTTAAGGCAATCGCACACAAAATGCATAGCTTAGCATAAGCATAGCATAAGACCGCTAACTAAACCAATGAGCATCCAGCATAAAGTCGCCATATTGATTTACATAAGATGTTCATTGGTCCAGCGGTCTTATGCTATGCTCATGCAGCCTATGCAATTTTGTGTGCGATGGCCTTTACTTCTGTAGTAAAGCGGGGAGCACACACTTCTGCACAACGCATAATACGTAAGCATAAGAAAATTGATTGGTCCATACCCATGTGCATAAGGAAATAGACCAATCAGTTTTCTTATGGCTCCTGCACACAGGACGCGGAAACGCTTGCCGCGCGGCAAGAAGCGACGCGGTAGCCAATCAACGCGTTGTTTTTCCGTAAGAACTAAAAGTTTATTGGCTACCGTGTCGTTTCTTGCCGCGCGACAAGCGTTTCCGCGTCCTGTGTGCAGAAGCCATAACGCTCGCGTAAACGTAGTAATAGGCTGCGTTCGCTTTGGACTCTTTCGTGCTGAAAGCATCACACCATTTTTTTTTCAACATGTAATAAGCAATAAAGATAGACTGACGTCTTCAGCACGAAAGCACCCAAAGCGAACGCAGCCATAGAATGCCACAGATGGCAGTATGCTTCTCTCCCTTGTAATACCGACATGAATCTTGTATTTCAAACACAATTTTTATTAAAAATATTAATTTCATCTTCTGAATCGTGTGTACGATTTTACTAGCGATTGCATCAAGAATCTCTTGGATCCAAAGAAATCTCTTGGATATGTCTCACTTGATTGATCGTAGTTTTAAAGCTCAAGCAGAAAATGTACCGTTGCGTATCTGTGACAATATTCAAATATTTCAAAAAAAATTAAAAACTTGCACATTGCTTCCTCATCATTACAGATCGCTACCATTGCTCCTATTTTATTTCGCTCACAAAGCTCAATCCTCTTATGAGGAAGCTTGTATTTTATTTGATGCATAATTATTAGTATTTATTAGTTTTGGCTTCCACATAGAGGAAGCTTTATGAGCGAAATAAAATAGGAGCAATGGTAGCGATCTGTAATAATGATGAGGAAGCAATGTGCAAGTTTCTAATTTGCACTTTTTTTTAAATTTTAAATTTAACCTTTTTATGAATTGAAAAAGGGTCAGCTTAGTAGCACAAGTGGGGTTTTACAATTGACGCAATGTTAAATCGATGTTGACTTTGGGAGTTCAAGCTACATGGTCCATATATGGACTTTGCATGTGGACCTTTGATCGCGTATAAAGCTGGGTCTAATCAACCAAATCTCAAAGTATTATATATATAAAATAGGGGTAGAAAAGACTGAAGAATTATAATAGAATTAGAAATAACCTGATATCTCAAAATTTGCTGAAGTTAGGGCATCCACGGACATTGCTCAAAAAATTCAAAATATTATGAAGAAAGAACCCTTTTACCGATCACCGCCAAATTTAATATCAACTTTCCTTTAATAATACTCTACATTTAAAAAAAGAATTGAGCTCGATATTTCCAAATTTGCGGAAGTTAGAGCAATCACGGACATTTCTCAAAAAATTCAAAATTTTATTAAAAATGAAGCCCTTTACCGATTATCGCCAAATTTAATACCAACCTTCCTTTAATGATACTCTACATTAAAAAAAAAATGAGCCCGATATCTCAAAATTTGCGGAAGTTAGAGCAACCATGGGCATCAAATCCGTACATACACACACACACACATACACGGACATTTTTTTAAACGCAATTTTTCGACGTTTTAGAACACTCTGAACATATTAGTATCAAAAACTCAAAAAACAATCTTTTCTTTGATTTTTTTCTATTCCTATTTCATATATAATTCTTTTAAATTTGATTGATTAGACACAACTTTATACGCAATCAAAGGTTCATGTACAAAATTTACGAAAACAAAGCTTCCTCTATGAGGAAGCAATAGATCTCATACAATCAGAAATGTATAATAAGGAGTAACAATATTTCTCAATTATTGAATGTTATTTAAATGATGAATATTACAAGTAATTTTCGCTATAGCGGGATATATATGTATATTGCTCTAACTTCGCGTATATGGGGCGAAGTAAGAAAACGTAATTTTGTTTTTTATTTTACAGTCTGTACTTGAAAAAGCCGAGCGATCAAAGCCAGAAGAAAGATTCAAGATTTCGTACAATATAATTGAATCGGTACTGGCTAAGATAGAAGGATACATTAAGAAAACACAATGTAAAAAGGTAATAAATACCGTAAAATTTCCTTAATATAACTGTTTGACTTTCGCACTTTAAAGCAAAAGCAGACGACTCAAAATATATAAATACTTTAATCTCAAATTCTCATAACTCTAAAAATCTCAACATTTACAAGTCAAGGGATGGTTGTCCCCTTATAAGTAACTTAAAATAAATTTAACTATAAACTGAAATAAATTACACTCAATAAAGTATAATACAAATTGAGGGGTTATATATTTTAGGTAACGATTTGGCCGCGTTTTTCGGAAATTTATAGTGTACATATGTATATGTTTTTGATTCACACACTGTAAGTTAAAATATTTGGCATAAAGAATAACCGCGCCTATATAAGGCCAATCTTTAACCGAATGTAATATGATTGTTTCAGACTTTGCAAAGAGAAAATTTCAAGATATACATAAAAAATGAACGACATCATTTTTATAACATGGTGAAATTTTCTTATAATGCGGTCCGCCATCAAGACGACAACAACTGTGTAAGTATGTCTAATTTGATTTAATCGATAGTTTTATTTTAAAGCTCAATATATCACTCACGCAGAATAGGTACATACCAATGCGTATATACGAAGTTTATAACAATTGTTGTAGTAACTAATAGAGCACTTTTATATTATAGAGCATTGCAGGAAGAAATAAAGAGTCTAAAAAGAGAAAAAAACATTTCAAGTAGTTCAGAATCTACAAAAGAATATTCTGTAGAGAATAGCAGCAAAACTTCGAGCCTGGATTCTTCGGATGAATCTCAATCTAGTGAGAAACAAAACTTCAATATTGCAGCACAATCATTTGCAGGCCTAATACCATTTAAGAGTAATTTTCTAACTACATTATTGTAATTACATTATTTTTTACATTTAAGATTATGATGCTAATTATATTCCTTTATTCATGTTTTAGTCACCAAACGAGACATTGAATATTTAGAATTTCTTCTTGTAGCTATTAGACATTCATATGTATCTGAGGCAAAAGCTGACCGAAATAATAGAGAAATTTTTCAAATAAGAAGCCCTGATGAAAGAGTTCAATATAATATATAGATATCATTAATATATTTCATTTTTCTAGTTTATTATTTCTCTTTTTTTGTACAGATTCCGGCACACATGCTGAAACCTGGGGACAACCTGGTAAAAAGTTATCCCCAGTTGTCCTAACATATATTGTTAAAAAATTATACTTTCACTAACATAAGCTTATTTACCAATTTTTGAACAACTATTGCAGGCGGAGATATTACCGAATAGTAGCTTTTACTTATCGAGAGAGAAAATTACTTACATCGAATTGAAATCGACAAGGGAAAACCAGTGTAATTGAAAAACGCTTGTGCGAGAAACTCTCCTAGAGATGTACGGTGAGAGCATCACTAATTATTCTGCCACTGGAAAAAGAGGTGCTCGACCAGCAATTAATGCTATACTTTTTAAAGCTTTATTTAGTATGTAATTTCTATTATATGCTATTATTTATTTTTGTTATGTTTATAATTTATTACAGATAAACAGTATTTTTATTACAGATTGGGCAACTGAGAAAGCCAGCTGAAAGACCGATTACTCGAAAAGCATATATACAGTGCATAAATAAGTGTGCGTCGAACAAGCGTAAATATAGAAGCAAGAAAGAAAAAAATAGAAAGCGCCGAAAAATATAAAATATATATAAACATTAACTTTAAGTAACATTAAGCATAAGTTTTAAACATCTTTTAAGTGCGTTACATTTTTTTTTATATCTTTTATAAGACTTGTCATTTTATTTGCATTCTAATTTGCAAGATGTTCTAATCATAGATAGACATATCAAAAAAATATCTACTCTAATGTTGCCTGAGGATGCTCTCACCGTACACCTCTAGGAGAGTTTCTCGCACACGCGTTTTCCAATCACACTTCTGGTTTTCCCTTGTCGATTTTAATTCGATGTAAGCAATTACAACTATATTTAAAAAAGAAACAATTACCATATAATATATACGTAAATAGTTTTACATAAGAAAAAAAAATTTACAATTTAGTTATCGAAAAAGTAATAAAGTTGAAATAAGTTAATTATTAAATGCACACAATTATGCAGGTACAGATTATATTAACGTTATCTTCTATGTCATGATTTCCACTTGCTCGAAGCTTCTTTTAATCGTACATTTACAGTGAAAGATTGGAATTAAACAATTTATCGAGTTAAACACATTGACATTTCTTTCACTTGAGTATAACGTTTGAAAGTTGATATTTTTCTTTTTATATTTTTGTCTATGCTATATGTCTATGCTTCTAATATTCTTTACGTTTCCTTCTATTACTGAAAAAATCGATCTGCTTGATGCATTGTATAATTTTAATATTTCTATTGAATAATAAGTGAGAACAGCTGTAATCCAGGCTCTCGTATACTTTATTTTTATTGATTAGATACGTGACAGCCTTTAATGTGTGTATATATACATATAATAATATATATATATATATATATATATATATATACATATAATTTTTTTTATCTATATGTAATAATTTTCCGGCGTAAATAAAGTATTCATTTTTCCTATACATGGATTTAACATCTCTGTTTATAATTTTAAATCGACAAATGCGTATTCTGTCTTGTTGTAAAATGTTGAGACGTGCATGCTAACGTTTCGTTACGTATTTTTCACAACGCGAGAACTGACACGAAACGCATCACATATATGTCGCGCTAGTGTCGCAATTGCGGTATTAAGAAACATATTGTCCGGTTGTGCTGTATTTGTCTATATAGACCGAACAGATCTTTTGCCAGCACGCCATCCCCCAGGTGGACACTTGGGACTCGCGATGGCACGACTCTGTTCACTAAAATTCGGAATTATTTAATATTCCATCATCTCGTACACTGTACTTGCATTTAATGTGCATCTTAATTTTAATAAATAATGTATTAATTATGTAATTTACTTTACTACAGATAGAATATGTACGATAAGCGAAATATTATATTATTTAATATTTGCTTTTCGCACATTATAGTCTATCTACAGTTAAGCAAATTATATAATTAATATAGATACTTATTTATTAAAATCCAGATGCACATTAAATACAAGTACAGTATATGAGATGATGGAATGTTATAATAATTCCGAATATATATGCATTTCCAAAATATATATAATACAGAACATGGAGCCTTTTTAGAGGTTCTTAAAAGGTACTCTTTTGAGCCTTCACATGGAGAAAACGGCAATAAGTGACCATTTCTAGCATCAAGGGGGGACAATAACCAAGTAATGGATAAGCTTACATTGGTCCTCTAAATTCCGCGGAACTTGTAAGTCTAATCTAGGATAAAAATTTCGACTCGGGATCTGTGACAATATTTTCATATTTAAGAAATATTTCTGTGACAATATTTTCGTATTTCAGAGAAATATTTCTTTGAAATATATACAGGAATATAAATATTCCTCAATCATAGAAATGTTATTAAAATATAATGTACGTATATTACAAGTAATCTTTGCGATAAGCGGGTCGTCACGTACATTCGGTGAAGTAGGAAAACGAAATTTTATGTTTTACTTTACAGCTAGTAAGTGAAAAAGGAACCGACAAAACAAATGAAGAGGAAAGACTTCGGCTCTCGTACGATACAGTCAAATCGGCACTGACTCAGATAAAAGAATACATTCGGACAACATCATGTGACCAAGTAATAAATACTACAAGATCTCCTTATAATATATAACTATTTGACCTTCGCACTTTTGGCAAAAGCAGACCCAAAGTACGTAAATACTTTAATACCAAATTCTTGTAAACCATACACATATAGTATGATATGTAATATATATCAGATTTTTTATAAACTCTAAAAATCTCAACACATTTGTAGATTTCAGAATTTATGTGTTATGAAAGTGAGTAAAAATATATGTGAAATGTAAAAATGTAACATCTGTTTTGCGTATTAAGTGACTTGAAATAAATTTTACTCTAAACTGAAGTAAATTTTGGAAACGAGTTGGACACACCAGTGACTGTGGTGATACTGAAATCAATGGCAGGTGAAAAAGTAATCAATACGTGCTGTAAGTCTTTCAAAGCAAGAGTCGTCTATCAGGGTATACAGAATATATCATAAGCACAAAAAAGAAGCTTTGCGTATTGCCAAGGAGAAAGGATTGGTTTACATTGACGGCTACTCTTTTTTATCAAAATTTTAATTAAGTTGATATCGGTATAGAAAAGTTATTTGATAAAAGGAACACGTTATTGTTACCGTTTCTCAATAACTAAGAAATAGTCTTCGTTATTTTTTTCTTCATATTAACATGAAATACTGATATATTGTTATATGATTTTTAGCGGTAAACATAAATAGAAAATGTCCATGAAATAAATGAAATATCATTCTCGGTTAAAAGAATAATTAAGATGCGGAACTTGATATATGTATATTAACTTTATGTATCATATACTTACATTTTATATGCATTATTATAAAGGAAGACATCTCAACGGGAGGTTTCGTTGGAACTCTCTGCTATTTTGGAAACGAGTTGGACACACCGGTGACTGTGGTGATACCGGAATCAATGGCAGCTGAAAAAGTAATCAATACGTACTGTAAGTCTTTCAAAGCAAGAGTCGTCTATCAGGATATACAGAATATATCACAAGCACATAAAGAAGCTTTGCGTATTGCCAAGGAGAAAGGCTTGGTTTACATTAACGGGTACTTTTTTTCATCAAAATTTTAATTAAGTTGATATCAGGATAGAAAAGTTACTTGATAAAAGAAACACGTTATTGTTACCGTTACTCAATAACTAAGAAGTAGTCTTTCGTTTTACTTTTTTCTTGATATTAACATGAAATATTGATATATTATTATATGATTTTTAGCGGTAAACATAAAAAGAAAATGTCTATGAAATAAATAAAATATCATTCTCGGCTAAAAAAATATAATTAAGATGCGGAATTTGATATATGTATATTAACTTTATGTAATCATATATTCATATATACCTACATTTTATATGCATTATTATAAAGGAAGACATAAAAGACAAAAGTTGTTCAAAATATAGACAATTAATCTTAGGGATTTTATTAAAAAATGACAATTTATTTGGCTACATAACTGAGAGATCGATTTTTAGTAACATGGATACAAGTTGTTACATTAGTCAATATTTTTATAATTTCACTGTATCAGAGAACGTGGAAATTAAGTAAATTAATTGAAATGTATAAAGTAACGTTAAGAAGTGAAATTCCAAATTCTTATTCTTATGGAATAATCAAACGTAACTGCGTAACTATTAATGTTACGAGTGAAATTTACCGTTAATAATTTCACTAATTTGTTGTTGAAAAGTAGTAACTGTAGGTACAACGGCGGTTACTTCTCTTTTTCGGTTGAAATACATTTTCTATTTATGTTTACCGTCAAAAGATAATATTTTCATAAATTGTTTATATCTTTAATTAAGATTTGATTTTATTATTTAGAAATTAATTGAAAATTACAGAATGCAATTAATATCACTTATATATAATCATACTTTATTGTCACAAGAGATGCTTGATTTGTTAATAACTTTACTTAATCTTATGACCGAATTATTCAACCAAATATTCATTTTCCGCGTAGGAACGATCATCCAAATATGATCATTGGTCAAGCAACCTCGGGCATAGACATTTTAAAAGAAGAGACAGATATTGCTGCAGTTATATTACGTCCGCGTCGTCAGTAAATGGTTGTGGACTTACAGCGGGTATTGCGATGGCTGTCAAAAGACGGAACAGCGCGGAAATCTTGAGACGCGAGAATAGAACGGAGATCTCGCAACGCCCAGTAGCACAGACTCTCGCTGCGTCGCTGACGAGGACAATTGAACCCGCGAGGAGAGCGTACTCCACTCGCAACCAGCTCGCTCCCAATATCACGGGAGGCCGGTTTTGACTCGATTCTCGTGAATCACGCCCGCACTTCCTCGTCAGAACATAGGAAACTTTACTGCGCGAGAAATAGTCTCGTTACCGATTAGACCGATAGGTCTAGATCAAAGGTCCGTCAAGCTTGAACTGAGCTCGCGGGATCGTCGCACAACACGCGAAACTTCGAGTTTGGAAGCGGCGCAGGTATGCGGAAGCATGGCCCGCGCGTGATACCATTGTCAGAGACGCGTATATGCGTGATTGACTACACGCTGTGGTCGTCCGTCAATATGTAAATATAAGGAACTTGAATTCATGAGTAACGGCGAATCCGGAACAGAATATATAAAGATATAAAGATTATTGTAAGTGAAGTATGACATTTTTTATAACAACAAATTGTAAAATGTTACATCCCGTTTTCATGTAATGAGCCATAATTCATCTTAAAAAGAAGATTACATCGTAGATAGAAATATAAATTTGTAAAATTTTTCATCTCTATCTTTAGGAGGTCCAAACTGAACATTCTGATCCTACTTTAGTCGACGCTATTAGAAGAGAAACGTTCTAATGAATTAAATATTCCAATGATAGAGTATGATTATTGGCAGCCTAATGATAGAGAAATTATGCAAAGTTTGTTTGACAAGACTGTTAAGATAAAGGATAAATCTATTCAAACTGCGACTGATACATTGTATCGATTAGGAAACATCTTCGACGAAAACGCAGCGATTGGTTTAGCCGCGATTTTATCCGGTGAACTCGATGAGCTAAAGACAAAAAGGTGATCTGTTATATAAATTCAAAAACTTTCTTTAAAATTCATTAATTCCGCGGGGTGAGTTTTAGATGTTTTGTCCATATAGTACGCACTATCCTGTTTGTGTTTAATAAAGTTATAATTTAGTATTATAATATATCATAATATTATTATAATATTATATTATAATATATATTATTATTATTATGTATTATAATATTATTATAATATTTCAATATTATAATTATATTTAATAACATTATAACGTCTTTGTGTGCGCCAGGATGGTAATACCTGTACGCAACAACAAAAGGACTTCTCTATTAATGACGAGACAGATAATCCAAGTTCGGAGCCTCGTGCTGGCCTCTCAAACGCTTGAATAGAGCCATTTTTATACATTTCTAAACAGATTATTGACAAAGAGGAATCTTAAGAAAACTCGCATACATTCAAGAGTTCAAGTAATCTAATACAAAATATGGGACACAGAACAAATTGCACAACTCTAGAAAGACAGTACTTGTGGATAAAGTTACGAAGAAGATAGTAAGAAAGGTATTTCAACGACAATTTTCAATCACACACACAATACTGAAAGAATTTTATTAACATTTCTCTATCTGTATAGCAAATATCTGTATTTTTATAAAAATGGAGTGGAATAAACTTAAATTATGTCGGTCATAAACGACAAATATATATACATACATCCCAGACAGCACACAATATTTATGATAAATATTCATAAATATTTTTTACTATATATTTTTTTGAAATATTATATAAATATTTTATACATATTTTATATATATGAAGAAAAAATCTCATAAAAACTTTATTCAATATATTATTAAAATATAGAATAAATATTTTATATAATATTTATGGTAATTAAAAATAAATATTTGTAGTAATATTTTGTAAATATTTATCAAATTTTTGCTAAGAATGCCACCTCTTTCATAGAGTGTAAACTACTATAGCGCGCACCCGGTTGTATATATGATCGAAAGAGGTATAAGAAACATATATATTACTTATTATGTGTGTATTTTTATGAAATTTTTTAAATATCGGTATAAATAATTTTACTTAATTTGAGCATGATATACCCGTGTATAATTCAACAAGTAAAGATTGTTAGGACGATTCGTTTTCAAATACGTGACAGCGCGGACATATCTGCGTGCGTGATGCAGTGTCGCACGAAATATATGCGCAACTCAATTGGTCGACGGTGTCGTTAAGGTGGCAGCCGACCCTGCGTCGTTGTTGCGCACGTCCTTGATGTATTATTTTCTACGACCTTCGACCATTGTTCGCCAAGTCATCTTGTCTGTGATCGTGCGGCCGGCAGTTCAAAGTCCTGCGTAATTATAATTAAGTCGTGTATGTAGTATTAAGTCGCGTATATATATAGTTATAAGTCTCGCGTACGTTGTAGTTCGTAAAAATTTTATCGGCCAGTGTCGTTAAATAAGCTACGTGTGGCTTTCCATACTCCATAGCCTTTACAGGGAATCAAGTGTTAAGAAATACAGCAGGTGATACAGGTACGTGTACGTTAATTAGCTTTGAGTGCGTTCGCCTTAACGCTAACAGCGCTCATATATAAGGATCATTCGTCCTTGATGGTTAACATTTGACAAACAAGGATGAAATGATTCTAAAGCCCCTTGCACAATAGGCGATAGCGATAGCGATAGCGACAGCGACAAGGTTGCCGACAAAGCTATACCTTTGTCGGCAACCTTATTGCTGTCGCTATCGCTATCGCTATTGCCTATTGTGCAAGGGGCTTAAGAGTCTTGTGAGTGTTAAGTGGAACGCACCCTTCATGTCTCGTTGTCCCCGGTTGTCCCTTTTCATTCTATCCTCATTTCCTGCGCACCACGTGAGGTCTGACTATTTCGGCCAATACTCTCGTACTCTCGTCGTTGCCGTATTTGTTGCCGTGGCTATCACTTTTTCCACATCGCTAAGGGCTCATGCACAATGCCAGGATAAAGGAACAAGGAATTATAGCCAATTTCTTCACCGTCAGATAACTCTATCCTTCGGTTAACCTCACTCTTTATTTCTTTCTAACCTGCCCCCTTAGAAAAAGATGAAGAGTGAGGTTAACCGAAGGATAGAGTTATCCAACTGTGAAGAAATTGGCCCTTAAACATAGTAATAGTCGCATCTTTTTTCAAGACGCAGCTTCTCTCTTTTTTCAAGACACGGAATTCTCTTTATGTTTAATTCCTTGTTCCTTTTCCTCTCATTGTGCATGAGCCCTAAAGGCCAAAGCACATAACAGGCGTAGCAAATGTACTTGCTTATATTGCTTATTGCAATTACTATTATTGCTACGTCATGTTATGTGCTTTGACCTGAAAGCTGCTTTGCAATTGTTGTAATATTCATAGATTAGTATATACTTTTGGCTCTGGCCAAATTTAAAAGCATACAAATCACGTAACAATATATTAAATTAAATTTTGAAAATTATTATTAATTGTATTTATTTTATGTTCGCAGACTGAAAGAAATTAATAACACGTACATATTCGGTCAGACAAGGAAAAATAAAATAAGGGAATCAACAATCTCGTAAGTTTCAAAAATAAAATTTTTTAAATACAATATTTTTATGCTTTAAATATTGCAATTACAATTATTTTTTTAGCAATGTAAGAAAACAAATAAAGAATAAAAAATAAATTTTTTACTTTTTTATGCATATACCTTACTTTTCAATAACATGTTAAAAATATTTGGTTAATAATATGTTTTTATTTCAGGGTTTATTTTGTTTAAACTTTTATTACTTACATGGATTATTTCACATTTATCTTTAAAAACATTTTTAACACCATTAATACATTTAATTATGACATGAGGGTGATTGTAGGTTATTCCGCACGTGTGACAAAATATTTAACTAAAATAAAAGTTTAAACAAAATAAACCCTGAAATAAAAACATATTTTTAACCAAATATTTTTAACATGTTATTGAAAAGTAAGGTATATGCATAAAAAAGTAAAAAATTTATTTTTTATTCTTTATTTGTTTTCTTACATTGCTGAAAAAATAATTGTAATTGCAATATTTATTTCAATAAGTATGTATGTATTTATTTTAATATAGGTAGGTATGTGTTATAAATTAAAACATTTTTCTATATATAGATAATTAACTGATTGAAAATTTTGTACGATGCCGCGACGTCGAAGACCTGAGGAAAATATAAGCAAATCGTATTTATTTCATTGCGCAAAAAAACAAACTAATCGAGAACTTGAAAACATTGAGTTTCAATTAAAACAAAGCTCAGCTGTAACTAAATCAGAAGATAGAACTTGTACAGAAACGGTTAATAATTTTCTTTTAACAAATGATAACAATGACAATGAAATGGAACTATCAAATGTCCAAGAAGTATATAACGAACACTTTAATGAACATGCAACAGCAGTAAATTTTGATATGGAGTATCAATACAGTGATAGTGAAGTAGATTCTGAAATAGATACATTTAATATTGATGAAGCTGATATAAATGTATATGATGAGGAGATGGAAAATCCAGAAAAATTGCTTGCCAAACAATTTCAATTAAAAATAAAAAACTGGGCTAAAGAGTTTAAAGTATTCCATAACTGCTTAAAATCATTGTTAGCTATTTTAAATGAATATGTGGAAATAGATTTTCCTAAAGATCCTCGCACGCTTTTGGGAACACCAAGAACAACGCGCATAGAAAATATGGGACATGGGCAGTACTGTCATATAGGATTGACAAAAGCTGTCGAAGAAATAGTAAAGGAACGACGGAAAATTAGTGGGAAAATTACCGATGTCAAGCTATATATAAATACTGATGGCGCACCTATAGGAAATTCTACAGAAAAGGGATTGTGGCCGATATTATGTATTGATACAAAATTACGTAAAGTTAAAGTGATAGGAGTTTATTACGGCACCGGCAAGCCCGAAAATGTTAATGATTTCTTAAGAGCTTTTACTGACGAAGCAGTAACTCTTGTAAGGGACGGTTATCAGTTTGATGGTCAAATAATCAAAATACTAATTAGTGCATTTATATGCGATTCGCCGGCAAAAGCTTTCATTTTAAACGTTAAGTATCATAGTGGATACAACAGTTGCACTAAATGCACTATTGAAGGAAATTATATACAAAACCGTATGTGTTTTGTCACATCAGAATTTGCTTCACTTAGACAAGATGATAAGTTTAGAAATTTTGAATATGAAGATTATCAACATGGAGAAACAATTTTGAAAGAAATTCCAAATCTCAACTTAGTGAAAAACATTGCATTGGATAGCATGCATTGTGTTTATCTTGGCGTAGTAAGAAGGCTTATTATGCTGTGGATACAATATGGACCACTCAATGTACGAATTTCAGGCATACAAATAACAGAAATTTCTACTAAACTAGAAGATTTTATGAAAATCTTGCCAGATGGATTCGCAAAAAGATCTAGACCCTTAAAATATTTGAAACAGTGGAAAGCTACTGAATATCGACATTTCTTACTTTACTTCGGGCCTGTAATTTTGAAGAATATATTGCCATCAAACGTGTACAAACATTTTTTAATGCTTCACACGGCTATCACAATACTTAATAATCCTTCTTTAATATTATGGGAACATAATTTGTCTGTGGCAGATAAACTTTTACGTAAATTTGTTCAAAAATTTTCCGATATTTACGGACCTGAAAATGTAACATACAACGCCCACAATCTAATACACTTGACTGATGAAGTAAGATTTTTTAAAAATACTTTAGATTCTTTCAGTTCATTCATATTTGAAAGTTATATCTGTTCTTTAAAAAGATTGCTACGTAAAGGTGAAACTCCTTTGCAACAAATTGCACGTAGACTTAAAGAATTTGACGATCCAGATTTAGACACTGTTTCAATGAAAAGTATTGATTCTATGCGATTAGAAAAACGTCATTACAGAGATGATTTTATAAATCTGCGTAAATATGACGCTCAATATAAGATTTTAAGAACACCTAATTATTTGATCAATTGCATGGATGATAAAAACGACTGCTTGATGTTAAAAGATGAATCAGTTATTAACGTCTACAGTTTTGCTACATATAACTCTACATCATACGTTATAGGAAGAAAATTAAAATTCAAAGAGAATCTATATGATAAACCGGTTCTGTCAAGTTTTTTAGATATTAAAGTTATGAAAGATATATCTAATCCCCTTAACGAATGGCTTTGTAGTGACATAGTAAAAAAGATGTTTAAGATACCATTCGGAAATCTTATAGTAGTATTTCCTATTTTGCATACATGTGAAAGCAATTAAGCCGCATTAACTTACAGTACGTACTATTCACTTCTTTTTTACAACGTATTGCATGAGTGAATAAATTTTATATTATAAATGTGTGTAATAAGTTTTATTTTCTTTTCCATGTTTTAGTACTTTTAGCGCATTCTGTTATATATTATTAATGCCACAATTAACGTATTTTTCGTTCCAATCATTACATTTTATTTGCCATTTCTATAAGTGATGATAGAAATAAGACGTGGATAGTCATATTACTTATGCATATTATTATAGTAATGATGATGGTAATGATAATAATAATGATGATAATAATAATAATAATAATAATAATAATAATAATAATAATAATAATAAATTTCTTTCTCTTATAGTTACAGTAATCATGTATTCAGTTTTGAAATTTCCGGAAACAGAAGACCCACCGGAAATAGTGCCTACTCTTTGGGTCGACGAACTAAGAATGAAAACAAAGTGGCCGCCATATGACCAGCCAGAAAAGATACTTAAAGCTATTAGAAAGTGTGTAATGCCAGAAGACGATTGGCCAGAATATACATATATACTACTCGTGTGTAAATGTGGTAAGTTAAGATTTGTTCTAGTGTTTTTTGAAAAGACTGAATCATATCTTTTAAGGTCAATCTAAACAAACTTGCATAGGTGCATAAGCATGTGCATAAAGAGATGGATTGATCTATTTTCTTATGTACATGTATATGGATCAATCAATTTTCTTATGCTTATGTTTATGCGCTATGCAAGTTTTGTCTGGACCTATGATGTATAAAAGGAATCTTTTTATTTTGAGATTATTTATGGATGTAATAATTGTACTTAGGTCTTTGACGCTCGGCGACCCCTTCCCTTTTTTAAGTCATTTCCCTTGATTTCTTTTACCTTAGTGGGGTTTTTTTCGTTTTTCTTTGTAGACCTGATTTTTTTACACGTTCTAAGATATTTTAGCAGGAGTCTTCATATAAAGCACTTTTTCTTTGTCTACTTTGGTTTAGGCTGTGCATTTGGCTAATCACAGTCAGTCAACAGTTAGTAAATACTACTGTGTATCTATATATGATTTTTTCCGTTTTAAAAAAATAAAGATTAAAATAAGTTTTAAATCTAGATACATTCAAAACATTTTTTATATTTTGTTTCTTATTTAAAGCAAAAACTATCTTAATGCCCACATTTCGAGTTTTTTTTTAATTCTGTTTTATAGGCCAGTCACATTAGACATGAAACCTTCCAATTAATCTTCCTAGGTTGCAACCACCATGAATCGCTTTGATTTAAGGTGCTATAAGTGGGATTTATTTTGCTTCGCAAAATTAACGGGGAATAAAAAGTTATTAACAATATTATCAACAAAAAATGCAATTTTTTTTATTTTTTCTCAAATATCTCGTAAACTAAGTAAGATAGGGTAACTAACTATACATAGCTTTTTTGTAGAGCATAAAATTATTTACAATAATGATTTGAACAACATTTATCGTCAAGTCAGTCGTTTAGCTTGTACGCGCCGTCAAACTGTGAGACTCGGATCCCGAAAACCCTCAATTTCGTCGTTTTTTTTTTATGTTGCGCCGATGATTTTTTCCGTCATTTAAAATAGAATTAAAAATCCCCCAAAAATTACACATTATCTGAGAACTACAAAGAAAACTTTTTATGGTGCAACTGATTTTTTAGATCATTTTTCTTTAGTTTATAGCTATGTAAGCAAAAAATTTTGACTTTTTGGGATAGTCTTAGTTTTTCGCTGTTTTTAGGTCTTCAAATTCATTTGAGACGAATTTTATTATATGCATCTTATTGCAGACAAAATTTGCAATAAAAAAGGACTCTTGTATTTTTTTCGTATGACAAACGCTGATTTTGTTATTGACGCACAAAATTAAGCGTTATCCGACCTGTGAGCAATATTGGATAACTTTGCGCATCAATAAAAAAATCAGCATTTGTCGTACGAAAAAAATACAAGGGTCCCTTTTTGTTGCAAATTTTGTCCATAACAAGATGCATATGATAAAATTCCTCTCAAATGAATTTTAAGGCCTGAAAACAGCGAAAAACTAAGACTATCCCAAAAAGTCAAAATTTTTTGCTTACATAGCTACAAACTAAAGAAAAATGGTTTAAAAAATCGGTTGCACCATGAAAAGTATTCTTTGTAGTTCTCAGATAATGTGTGATTTTTGGGGGATTTTTAATTCTATTTTAAATGACGGAAAAAAATCATTGGCGCAACATAAGAAAATGACGAAATCGAGGGTTTTCGAGATCCGAGTCTTGGAATTTGACAGCGCGTACAAGCTAAACGACTGACTTGACGATAAATGTTGTTCAAATAATTATTGTAGATAATTTTATGCTCTACAAAAAAGGTACGTATAGTTAGTTACCCTATCTTGCTTAGTTTTTGAGATATTTGAGAAAAAATATAAAAAATTGTGTTTTTTGTTGATAATATTGTTAATAACTTTTTATTCCCCGTTAATTTTGCAAAGCAAAATAAATCCTACTTATAATACCTCAAATCAAAGCGATTCATGGTGGTTGCAATCTGGGAAGATTAATTGGAAGGTTAACCCCCTAAATTTGTCTAATGTGACTGGCCTATTATGTAAATATGTACAATATTACATGATTTATATCCAGTGAAAACAGTCTGTAGTGAAAATGATGTCAATATGACCATTTTGTTTAGTAAATACTAATTCATCGATTAATTATTATATCTATATATATGTGATTTTGTAAGCATTTTTTATCCCAAATGACAGATAATATACCTTGTACGAAAACAAAGGATGAAACACACTTGAATAACGCTAATGTGCAAGAAAACAATAGTGTCCCATTATTGGAATTAGATACAAGTCCTATTAATTTTAATTCCGATAAAAAAACTGGTTTATCAGATGCAAATGAATATTTTACAAAAATACAAAAATACAAAAATACCGACGAAAATAATCAGCCAAAAAGTCCTTCGATGTTGTCTATAACACCATACCGAAGAAAGAGACAAGCAAATGTTACTGAAAATAGTGCTACAACACTAGTGAACAACACTAGTGAAATTTCTGATGAAGATGAAGTGATAGAAGCCAGTCCTATGCAAAGAAGTGTTGCGTCAAAAGTCAGACAGTTTTTAGAACTCAAAAGGAAAATTGCTAAAAAACGTATAGATTTTGGATCATGTCGTTCGCCTAAACATACTTCTATGCAAATGGAAAATTTCAATTTGGATGACACAGAAAACAAGCCACCTAAAAAAAAGAAGTTATTGAATAAGTTTAATGTGTAAATATTATTGAATGTGTAAATATCACATAATAATTGTGGTAATGTATTGCTTATAATTGCTTTTACATATCCAATGAAAACATTATTTACAGATGGTCAAAAAGAAAGGACATTTCAGAGCAGCTTAACATGCGATGTAAAGCTGACAGAGCAAAGTTAAACGGCAGGGATTGCTGGGAATGCAGAGAAGTAATTAACAATATTAATAATATATGAGATATGAATAAAAAAATATAAGTAAATAAATATAAATATAAAAATAAATATAAATAAAAAATAAATATAAATAAATAAATATAAATATAACTACAAATATAAATAAGTTAATTTAAATATTTTTCTCATAAAAAAGTAATTCGTGATATTCGATTTTTAGTATTATAACAAATTGGGATTGTCGGAAGAACAATTGCAAAAACGAAAGAATAAAATCTCGCGACATCGACACAAATATGAGCGACCAAATACACCACCAGGTATAATATTTTTTTTATTATTATTTTTTATATATTATATATAATAAATATAATCTTTTTAAAGATTTTTGGGATCCGGAGTTTCCTGAGACATTATCAAGCACTTATTGACTAAAAGGTGAAATATTTCGTCATTCGAATTTGATTTTTAAGGCTTTATTGCGACTCGTAATACAGAAACATTATCATAATATGACGTGTACAATCCTTTGGTTAATGTATTGAGTAAGACAGTCAAAATCACCATCACTTTGACATCATTTTGAGGGTTGTTTGCACCGGGTATACTTGTGATACTTTGAACATAAACATGCTATGTTATATTTATATAACACTTTGTTTCTTAAATAGATGACTATGAAGAAGCTTCTAAAAAGAGAAGAGATGCTGACTTATTTTCAGATATTGAAAATACAGAAAAAATGAAACAGACTCGTAAAGCACGTCATAAAAAACTAATTTTATCTGATTATTCTGGCCGTTCTGACAGTTCTGATGAATCTTCTAGTCCACCTCTAGAAATCATAAAAACACATTCACAGTGTACTACGCCACAGTCACAGAAAAACGATTCTACCAATGTGTATGATACATTTAAAAAACGAACCAAGAATGTGTGTGTAGATGCTAATGTCAATGATTCTCATAGTCCACCTTCAGAAATTGTAAAAATACATTCACAGGGTACTATGTCTCAGTCACATAAGAACGATTCTACCAATATATACGATACATTTAAAAAACGAACCAAGAATGTGTGTGTGAATGCTAACGTCAATGATTCTTATAGTCCACCTCCAGAAATTAAAAAACCACATTTACAGGGTACTAAGTCACAGTCACACAAGAACGATTCTACCAATATATGTGATACGTTTAAAAAACGATCAATGAATATGTGTATAGATGTTAATGCCAATGATTCTTACAATCCACCTCAGAAAGTCCTAAAAACATATTCACGGTGTAGTACGTACCATAAGAACGACTCTACCAAAAAAGTCGATTCTGAACAAAATATAAACTTAGAACAGTTTTGTAATTCTAATTCAGAATCAGAATTCGAAGAAAACGAAAGCAACTTTGAAAATGTTGATAATAACATCAAATTAGCTAATAAAGAGAACAATAATGTAAAACCAACTGCTTCTAAGACTAGAATATCTACAAGTAAAGCAAATATTATGTCATCATCTGGAGAATGTAAAGGTAATAAATGTATAAGATTTTTTGTTTCAAACACATTTTCTCTTAAAATGAACATATAACTAAATTTTTGTCTTAAAATATTTTTAAATTTATTTTTTATAATTTTGAAACTTATATTAATTATTTCCTTGCGTATACAAGTGCTTTTAGAGTTAGACATCAAACATAACGTTTACTCATTTGAAAAAAAAGAAACAATAATTCCTTGGATTTTTCACTTTAATCAACATATGAAACACATACAAGAACTTTATTTATGTAAAATTTTCTATTTTTTATTTGTTATACTGATTTTATAAAATACTGAATTTTATTGTTTCTGGTTTTATAATAAGATGAACAATTTAAAAACTGTCGAAAAATTAATACAGAATGTCATTTGTTGCAGAGATTGACAATGAAATCGCTAAAAATGGGAATGACAATTCACAATCTCATACGCAACAAGAAGGACCATTTGATGTAGATAAATTTGGAAGTAAGTATTTTCTATATTATGTCAACTTTTTTATAATATGAATTTTATAATACGATTTTTTTAACATAAATAAATTTCACTTTAAATTAAACTTTAATTTGTCACGCTAGCTTCAAATCGAAATTTACAACATAATGCTTAAATAGCTAATCATGTTTTTATATAACTTTTTATTTTAAGAATAATAAAATTTGAATAATATTAAACAAACACATTTGCACTTATGCACTCATACACTTGCACGTAGAATGTAAAATATTATATCAAAAACCTTTTATGTCATTTTTTTTGCAGCTGTATTGAAGCTTATTCTGACAAAGCAAAATAAAATTGTGCAACAGAACCGAATTATAATGGCTAAAATTACGACTCTCGAGAAAAAGATTTTTCAAGATACAACAAATTGTCAGTTGAGTGATCAAACTAAAGACACATTACGCAAAACATTTGTTATAAAAACCGTCAATGATTTAGAAGAGTTTGACGCTAGTTTAAAGAAAAAAAAGTTTTTTGATGAAGTTGTAAGTATAATTTATTACAATAATAAATGATAAAAATTTAGTATACATATATAATACACACATACACACAATCATCAGGAAAGAAATATAGCTGGGTTTAAGCCATTATATGTAGATATAGCTTTTTCTATCGAAAAAATTTATAGTGCAACACTGGTGCACACTGAGTGCAATTTTATTGTTCTAATGTAAAAATTAGTAAACATATTGTCAGTGTTAAATGTTCCATTGACAAAAATTTGACAAATTTGACTAATTTTTGTTAATATTTTCACTATTTTATTAATAATTTTTCACATTGGAACAACAAAATAGCATTCAGTGTGCGCCAGTATTGCACTAGTTTTCTCAGTAGAAAACGCTAATGGCGTTTTAGCAACGTATATGTTAGAATAAGTTGTAATTAAGTATACCTATCAATCGATTAATTGTAAAATAATATACATATAAAATACAATAATTTGTGCAATAGAGGAGGAAGTTAACTGATTGTTGCTCAGACTAGCATTTGGTACAAAAATTGTGAGAAATTTTACATTATATATATTTTTTAACTGTAAATCTGTTTCAGGTTGAATTTTTGAAGCAAAAAGGAGGTCCGGATGTGCGGTCTCACGTGTTTAATATATTAAACAGTACAATCAGCAATTTCGTTGCAACACAGTATAGCTATAAGGGTCAAAAAAAGAAAAAAAGATTTCTGGATCTAATGTTCAACACCTGTATATATAGTAAGTAATTGTTAATACATTATATATTTTTAAGATTATAAACAAATTTTTTACACTTTTTTTATGTTTTTATTTTATTTAATATTTTGAATTTACTTTTTTGAATTTAAATTTACGTAGTAATTAAATGTGAAATTTACTACGTAAATTTTGATTTACTACTGGAAAACACATCTCTATCTTTCAATCTTACAGACTCACGTAAATACTTATGTATTTTTTTTTACAGAAGCTGCACAAATGCACACACCTTCAGCGACAGATGATAATGTGAGAACCGCTATAGCTGCTTGGCTTGATAATTCATCATCTCGTTTAAAAAATGAGCATAAGTAAGTAGAAGAAACATTTCTTTTTTAAACCAGTTTTTTATGTTACAAATGTAAGATAAATAATTAAAAACTATTTGTTTCAGTAAACGTGCTAAAGAACCTAACCTTAGAATGACTTTTGAAAATAATTCTGACGAAAATTAGGATCGATGGAAGGAGATAAATCGAAGAGGAGAAAGAAGAAAAAAAATATAGATATTGTACTCATTGTTGTCCGCAGTCTGTAATTAGGCTAAATAGTACTTTCCATGGGAAATGGCCCATTTTTTAAACAAACGCGGCCCGACGCCGTGTGACGAAATATTACCGAGCGATAATTAACATATTGTTGCATCCAAACCGGCCGACTGTGTGTGGTATAGCAGGAGAATTTAACCGCGCAATTAACGAATTTGCCGAGAGTAATGCGAGTGCCGACATTGCTCTTTTCATAGAGTGGTGAGCTGAAAAATAATATCCTGGGTTATCTTACTTCGTGCGTATTTTTATAAAATAACATTGTGCCGAATGAAATATTTGAAAAGTTTACATTGTTTGCGACATTTTTTTTTATGATAATATCAATCGAGGTATTAATACTCATGTATCTGTTGCATCAACTTTTTTTTTACAATATGTAACGAGACTATTTTATACTTGCAGATTTTAACGGCACAATTAATTACATTCCGTTTTCTATTTTTATATGTATTAAGTGTATTATCGCGTTATCTAAATTTTTCCTATTTAAATTCTTTCTCGAACTTTGTTAAGACTCATGATAGATGTGATTCCTTTACGATCTTGAATTCTAAATGATCGTTTTAATTGTATAGGCTTCATGAAAGACTAATCTTTCTTAATATAGAACTAAAAGTGTATTTGTGTCATTTATTATAGCAACACTATTATTGAGATTAACAAAGCACGAGAAAGTAAAAGACAAAATTATCAAAATGCACGTTGTCTAAAATACATAGCAAAGCGTTTTTTAAAATATTACATATAATATGTATATTCATTTAAAAATTTTGTGCAATAAAAAGTGCAATGAAAAAGAAAGACATATTCTTGTTACCTTTCCAAAAACCTTTCCTAAACATTTCGTGAAGAAAGTAACAATATTTTACAAAATATTTATCATAATGATTTAATAAATATTTAATAATATGTACCATAATATTTACGATAAACATTTTTATAATATTTATAATAAATATTTATCATCTGTTCAATCTGAGACTACAAAAATATTTATGAAATATTTTGATAAATATTTATAAAATATTCAAATAATTATTATAAATATTTTGTACATATTTTATAAATATTGTGTGCTGTTTGGGATATAAGATAACTCTTAAATGTGATAAATACATAATATATGATTTCTGGCAATCGATATATCGTTGAATAGTATTATTATTAAATCAATCAGTGTAAAATCTTTACATGCACGTTTGATAAAATTACAATAGATAACGTACACAAACTATGGTATATAATAAGACAGAATTATATTGTCGAATTTATGTACCTTGTTTTGTTTAGCAATCGTCTTTTTGTAACTTTATGATAAACGTGCATTCTTTAGTACATATATAAATATCTCACAAAATTGAATTGATTTTATAACATCGATATCTATATCATGTGCGAGAATTAATATATTAATTTATTATTAATAAATAGTTAAATATTTCGTAAAATGTAATCAATTACGACAAATATACATTGATATATATATGTACATATATCTGTATATAGACGTACATTTTTATATTATATTTTTTTATAGGTGATATATGTAGCCCGAATGGAAAGCCACGCAAAAATGGTGCAGCACGTACGGAACGTATTAAAAGAAAAAAGAGAAACTTTTAACTTCAAAGAGATACTTTTCATTTTTCAGCATGTACTATTTGCACAAAATATATTATTATAAATTCTTATAAAAGGATGAATAATTACGCATGAAAATTGTCAAACGCCATTATATATTTCAAAGTAAATGGGATACATTTTTCGTAAGTATATTTATTATACGTCGAAAATAAGACATTATAAATTTTACACGTTAAAGTTAATTCATGTTACAATACTTCGAAGTGCCGCAATAAATCAAGGGTAACAATCATTGCGGTTTATATTGCATGGAATATACATATGCGCAAACTAATTATATGTATATAGTGAATAACATCAGTTGCTTATTTAAAATTTAAAAACTGTTTTTAATAATATGTATTTAAACATATATTATATATTATAACTATGTTATTTTTTAGGAAAACATGAAACAAATATGTAAGAGAAGAAGAAAATGTTATACAATTTAACAGAACATAAGTAGAAAACAAATCGAGTACGTCACATATTTAAGAGAACATGAGTGTCATTGATGATAGTGAGATGCTGGATTCTGGCACTCTCTTAAGTACGCGATGACTCAGAAAACTACAAACTCATCGTTTTGTAATAGATTACTAGATTTCGATTAGAACATCGAATTTATCTTTAATAAAAAACGATATATTTATAAAATTAATCAAACTTGTCGTCTGACAAGTACGTGTCATGGTTATGGGTATGGGTGTTTGTACTGTTATATACGCATATAATTTTTATTATTTTAAATTATTATTAAAAAAGAAATGCTTTCTTTCATGTATTTCTTTCAAATCATAATAGAATCTTTCAAAAATCGAAATTTTGATTCGAAAATCTTGTTATTCTCACTTATTACTGACAGGATGGTATTAAACTAGATGCCAATCATTTATCGTTATGTTGATACTCATTAGATCCACAGCTCATTAGATCCAGACGCAAAATATGATCTATCGTTTTGTTCAAACGAAGAACATTTACATCTACAAATCGTGTTTTATTTCCAGATGTCTTATTTCGAAAGCCTTTCGAAATTTTAATATCGGGAATTTAACAACAAATGTCTTTATTTCATATTTTTTTATTAATACAATATCAAAGCGTATAAAATATATTGCAAGAGTGAAAGTGCGAAATAGCACTTTGAAATAGCGAAAAATGCATTGAGCAGTGATAAAAGCAACGCGAGCACGCGCGCGCGCGCGCACAAAACTCTTATTAAACTATAAAAATCTCGAATCGTTTGACTTTTGTTTCGCCGTATTGTTTGGAATCTATTTATCAGTTGGACTCTATAAGATAAAACAAGTAATTTTGTGAGAAACAGAGTACAAACAATACGACGAATATAAAATGTTTCTATTCTACTTACATTGTAACATTTTTGTTGTATCTAAATTAATATATACGTATATAAAAATATTTATATGTCATATAATTAATAATTTCTATACAGAGCATATTTATTTTCTTTCTCACTATTGAGGATTTTATATGAAAGTAATAATGCATCGATTTTCTTACATTAATAATACTTGGAAGACTTAAATGCTCTATATTTGAAAAGATTTACTATAAGATAAATATATGTATATCTATTCTTCTTGCATTAAGTCTAAGAATATCATATCAATATGCCCTGATGTAGAATTTAACGAAATTTTGAAACATAAATAATAGCAACTTTATTAATGATTTTTTATTCGACTAAACTGCCTATCTTTATTTAATATAATTGTCATGACTTTTTGACCATTGATTTTGGTCCTCTTTTCAAATGTGAATCTATAAACCGTAAGTTCAAGTATATTAATAATTAAAACAATCAAAATTTTCGTTATATCTTGTACATCGGTGTAATATTCTCAAACCTAATGTGAACAGATAATAAATATACTATACTTTCTTTATTTTAAAGTTTTATTGGACTATAATGGATATTTTCCAAGTAATAAATGTAATACTACGTTATTTTTAAAAATTATCTAATTGATGAGTCAAATTAATAAATTATTATATACCAAGATATTATAATAGTCTGTCTTTATTTATTATGTAATAGGGGAAAAGACATTATTCTTGTCTTTGTCATTGTCAGTTGATCTCGGTGGCAATTTCTTTTGTCGTATATTACTGTGCCACATTCCGTAGAAGAAATATACTCCCAAGCCTGCGATAATACATAAGATAATCCAAGATATATATCAATGTAATTATATAAACGTATATATTTATGTATCTTCTCATAGTGCACTCACCAATTGCCATCCACACAGAGAATCGCATCCATGTGTTTGCATCCAACGTAAACATAAGATAAATGTTAATAAGAATACTGAATCCTGGCAAGAATGGCACTAGCGGCACCTAACGTAAACAATATTTCAAAATTACTTGATGATTATCACTATTCTCTAACACACTATTTATCTAGTAATTATAAATACCAACTAAAAGAATTTGAAAATATATTAATTGGTAATAAAATTAATTAAAATTGAAGAATTTGAGATGATATTTAACATAATAATAAATAGTATTTAATAATAATAGAAATAAACAAATGATATAAACGTTTTCATGCATATTAACATCGCTAATTAAGAATTAACAAGACAATATTAACAAAAAAATTGCAACAATACATACCGAAAATGAGAGCTTCTTGTCGGAGACTGGTTGGAAATAAATAAAACTGAGAGTCAATACGAGTGCAACAACTAAAATTGCAAGTGGCACTACGACAAGTACTCTTCCCTCGCTGATCTCTGTTGTACACCTTGATAACAAAATGCCCGTACAGATACAAAAGATGACTGCAAAAGAATTTGATAATATATGAGACATCTCGAAAAGGCCAATGTTCGTGAAAATAATGACGGGTCTTACCGTAGCAGCATACGAGGGCGGTAACAATCTGCGATGTGAGTTTCGTAGAGTGATTTAATTTGTTCGCGCTTACTAGTTGTTTTACGGTAAATACGAAAGTCCGTGGATTACGATCGCCTTTCTTCTCGTACGCTTCGCTTTCTTCGTATCTACAAAAGATAAATATGTATCTATTATCGATGAAGAGGAGCCTCTATTATATTTTTAAAAATCAATTAAACTATAACGATACTTAAACAAAATTAGTTAAATTATAAATTCAAATCTCCTTTACCGTAGGATAAGTACGCAAGCTGCAACAATTGAGTATGTAAGCAGCGTACAGATACTCATCATGTTAACCAGTGGTTCGAGTTCAAATATCGTGGCTAGAGCGCCTGTAATATGTCATGAAGTAATTATATAATTAAGTAATTAGTAATTGTTTTATTAATTACAAACCTGTAAGTAGCCCAGCAGAAAGCGTGCCCATGATCGGAGTATGGAATCGCGAGTTTATGTTGCCCATCCATTTGAAGACCAGTCCGTCTGAAGCCATGGCATAAATCACTCGCGGCAATGGAAACATCGAACCTAATAGACTGAAGTAATTGGTCAGTAAAGGAAAATAATGTTTGTCCCTATTTCAATAAAAGATCCTTTAATAAGATATAGATTAACTGTTATTTAATGGATTAATTCCTTGTAAATCAGGTTCTAATCAATTTTGTTTATCTATTGAGTAGATTTTTGGAAAGAGCAACTCTTTTTATCCCAAAATATCAATTGCGGTCTAAAATTTTTTATTAGGGCCCGAGTTACAAGGATTTAAAACAGAAAAGCGCGTAGGAGCCTCCTAGGTTAATGATTTATCATAAAATCCTCGAAATATGTTGGTAAATTAAGTCAGATTTTGTTGAAATCATTACATTTGCAAACTAATGAAAAGCAAACACTTGCTTCTTATATATTGCATTTGATGGAATAAATATCAGAACAATTTTTCAGGATAAGACTCACGCATTCTAGATCAATATGTGAGAACCATTTGCTTTATTAAAAAAAAAAAGAAATTCCATCCTTTCTCTAAAGGATTGACGCGACGAAGAATGAGAAATTACCTGGCGCACAGTCCGCTAATCGCTCCGATTGTCACGAACCACTTGGCCCAATTCCATCCTATCACGGTAAACATATGCGGGAACGGTGCCTTGGCGTTTTGTGCGTAGAACGGTAGCACGGTGGTGAGCACCGCGGAAACGCCGAAGTACGCGAAGAAGACGATTGTTAGCGACGCGATGATTGCTATGGGGATGGACTTCTGCGGGTTCTTGGCTTCTTCCCCCGTGGTGGCCACGCAATCGAAGCCGATAAATCCATAGAAGCACGTAGCCGCCCCTGTTATTATGCCCGATAACCCGTAAGGCATGAATCCCCCTTGCCCGGACTTGCAGGGCGAGGAGGGCGAGCATACAGAGCAGTCCTTGCAGTCGCCACAAGTGGGTTCCGTTTTCCAGTTATTAATGTCGGCTACAAATCGTTGCAAATTTTACTGCTGTACGTATATGTATATCTCAACTTATGAATTTGTAAATACATATATGTAATAATTCTAATCTTTTATAGGTATATCTATATGATATATTAACATCAATGATATTATTATTATTATAAATTAATAATATAAATAGTATAATATACAGCAAAAAAATTGCAAACTGTATTATTAAAAGATATTATAAGATTTGGAACAGTTTATAAATAATTAGTTAGCAATTTAACTTATTAACTCGATATTATAGAAGACCAGTTAAAAAGAGCATTTACCTTGGAAGGAACCGGCAATTATGACGAAAAGTACAACAGAAAGATTCACCAGAGTGAATATATTATTCGCCATTGAGGATTCCTTAGCACCGAAAGCAAGAGCGGCTAGGAAGAGAATTGTATATTGCTTCACCTGTTCTTACTATTATCAAGCAATTGTGTAACGAGCCAATGAATTATTAATACAGAGTATATGAGCATTTGTGTTACGAAATTCACCTGTTTTTACTATTATATCAAGCAATTGTGTAACGAGCCAATGAATTATTAATGCAGAGTATATATATAAGCATTTGTGTTACGAGATACGCGTTTCAATCAGCTTTATCAGAACTATTTTATCCAATAAAACGCGCAAGATTTGATTCGTTGAAAAAAAAATTCTCTTATCACCTGAGAATATTAGAGTGACGGCGAGTGCGAAAAAATCCGGATATGACGACAGACTGTCAACATTGATAGGCATCACCGATTCGAAGGAGTTTTTCATGCTGTCGTTGAAGAGCACGTCGACGTATGTGCTGAGAGCGCGCACCACGCTGGCCGAACCGATCACGTATTCCAGAATCAGGGTCCAACCCATGAGAAACGCCACGAACTCGCCCATTGTCACGTAGCTGTAAATATACGCGGATCCGGCGCGGGGCACCCGCGCACCAAATTCGGCGTAACAGAGACCTGTGAGAAGAATACCACAAAATTTAGAAATAATACTGCGAAAATACTGCGCCTTCGCAACATTTTCAACGACCAAATGCGTGCGTTTTCTATTCACAAATTTACAAACTCTTTGTCATGTGTGATACTGCGCGGATGAAATGTAAACTAATACCTTGAGGCAAATAACACTTTGTTATTTTTAACTACCATGTTTATGGAAATTTATTTAAAAATTTTAACACAAAACAGTAACAAGAGACGGTATTGCCTCGCGCCAAGTGTACGCGCGAGCAACGCACAAGCGGCGAGACCTCTTTGATTATTTTAACTCCATTGGTTTAGTCAAATTAACATTGTTTTAATTCAATTAACATATTGAGTAGGAGCAGTGGCGACCTATCTGAGTCGTTAAAAATGACTGAAATTGATTTGACACTACGAATTTAACAGTAAGTATTATAGTAATATATAAAGTATTATATAAATATAAATATATATAAAGTATTATATATCAGTTTTCATCTCTCTCTCAGTTGCTTAAAGTCACAATAAGTAAACTTTCTTTCTCTGCTTCATCATAATTTTATATCACATAACTTTACATACTTTTAATATTGTATAATATAACTATAATCTTTAAAGAATGTACTAGTTTGACAAAAAGATTTATTATATCTGTCACACAAAATTGAAGGCAAAATCATGATTGACAAATTAGTTTCAAAGATATTCTAATAGATAAAAGCATTATAGTTTTTTCCAATTAATATAACGTGAATCGGTAAACTTTAATTCATCTAAATTTATTTTAGCAAAAATGTTAAAGAGATAGACAGATACCACTTGAATAAAGCAATATGTTTATGATAATCGCATTCCGCGCTTATTAATCATCATTATCATTATAAATCGATACTTATCAGTACGCGAAACGACTAATCGTGAATGTTATCTTAAAATTATCGATTAATTTGTCGCTGCCTATTTGTTTCCCAGAAATTCTTAAACCACGTATGGTAATGAAATTTCTAGAACGAAACAATTATCTCGGTCATCGCGTTTCAAAACAACGTCAGCGATTTTCATATCGTATTCTGCAAAGCGTGCAGTATTTATGTCGTCGGGATTAAAATCTGCTCAGGCAGCAGCGAGATTAGAGGACTGGAAGATACGGACTGCGCATTCATTATTTGATAATATTTAATTTCGGATAGTTTCTTTTTGAAACACGTTTTTTCACATGAAGCTGCCTAAGAGAAGAGTTAAGATTTGTTGGAGATCCAAAATTATGTTTTAATCGAATGTTTCATTATATAAAGGAAGGAAATCGATAACGTTCGCCGACTTCTCACGTATATCAATGTAAATACGTACCTGCGAACATCGACGCTATCGCGGCGATAGCGAATGAAATGATCACGGCAGGACCGGCATGGCATTTCGCGACAGATCCTGCCAAAACGTATACGCCTACGCCCAGAGTGGAACCAATTCCTAGAGCTGTGAGATCGAGAGTCGACAAGACCCTCGCTAATATACTTTCTTGAGTGGAGTCCACCACTTTTCTGCGACTGAATGCCTCATACACGCTGCGTAATTTCACCTTCATGTTATACAGCTAGAAAAGAACCATACACGTGCGGTGATTAATTAATTTGAATATACACACTGTGTGAATGAAAATATTTGTAAGTCAGTCAACAGAGAGATTTACGGAATTTTATAATTTATATTTTCTAGCAAACACAGAACCTCGAAGGAAAAAGACCAAAGTTGAAATTATTCAATATCGACACGATATTAGTGTTTATCGATTATCTTGTTAATAAAATATAAATTAATTCCGCAAATAAGAAGAATTACTCCTCTCATAATTTATTCATATCGTTCCAGATATGTCTTCTCGCTTAGCATTGATATTTCTATGAATGTGATTCGTAAAAGCGATTCGTAAAAAAACGATGTACATGCGGCCGACACGATTTGCGAAATAGCGGACTTACCACGATGAGTTTTGTCAAAGAAAAATCCATGTTTTTGCAAGTGTGAAAACAAGTTAAAAAACAAATTTTACGAACTGCCTCTCGAACAGTCAGCGCGCGACTGTTCGGCGGATAAGGAGACTTAATTAAAGTGCCTTTATAGAAATCACGTGACGACGGCGCGGGCGCGCGGCGCTTCTTCTTCGACGCTTCTTGCCATTTAATTGGCCGAATTGTCTCGCTGCTAATAGAAGGGCGTTTCTACAAGTAAACTTCTGTCTATATTTATTACGGTTAATCATCGATACTTCGTTGCAAATGCGAACATCCATCTGATCTCTCAGTTGGGTTAAATGGTTCCAAGAAGCGAAGTTAAAGTTCTCTAATTTCGTTTTTCGAATCCATTCATATGCGATTCAATTTTTGCTCGATATTAGATTTCATCATACGATCATAGATTTGGAATCTGCCTGATTGTAATTTCAAAAAATCCAGTCACACATACCTATTAGCGTTAAACGCATGAATGTAAGTATCTTCAGTAGCAAAACTTAATCGAAGCACACAGATATTAAATGATAAACAGAATGAAAGGTAATAAGAGTATAACGCGGTTTTTAGTGCGTAAATTATCGTATATATCGATATTTTATAATTAAAAATAGCATACATAAAACTGAGGTTTACCGTTTATCCGTCTTTGCGTTTTCTTTTACTTATTTCAAAATTATTCTTTGATTATTGTTAATAATTTAATTTTAACGACTATATTATTTCCAATTGAACGATATGACTTGCGGTCTTTATGTTATTCTAATGTTTCTCATAAAATGTGACTTATAAAATGTCAAGGCAAAGTTTCTGTTGAACAGTGTCATCGGTGTCATATAATTGAAATAGACGTTTCAGCCATCGACGCTTTGAGCCATCTTCAGCGATACAATGTAATTAATAAAATCTCGTGCTCTAAGAAATGGAGCACCAGATTGACAGATTCAAAGGTTCTATCCTTCATATAAGTAAGGTTGAAAGAACATATGACGAAAATTGGCCAAAAAGTTCAAGAGCATGAGAATAAAAATTTAAAAAAAAGTTATTCTACTAATTATGAAAGTTGGTATGTATACATTTGTCTGGTCACTCATCAAGTGTAAAAATTTTAAAATTGAAAATGGAGGATTCAAAATAGCGAATTAAAATATTGTGGATAAAAATTTGAAAAATTATTCAAATCATGGAAGTGGGCATGTGTAAATTTTTGTGGTCGCTAATTTTGTTCTCAAGTGATAGATTACAAAAACTTACACATATCCACTTTCGTGATTAGAATAATTTTTTCAAAAATTTTAATAACGGACAATTGGAGACGTATGACTGGGGAACACTGCGATGTTTCGACCACTTTTTTTCAGGAAAACCTTTCCTGCCTGAAACTTCTGGCATTTTTAATACAAAGTATAAGTCTTAAGCTTCATTTTGAGCTGTCACTCCTTTCTATAGCACGTCCCCATCGAAAGATATATAACTCACACAAAAAAGTCAAAAATGCCATTTTATCACGGAAAAAAAAGATTAGCTACTATATTTGATAGAGATTTTCTTAAAAACTTGACGTGATACGCCATTTTTTTGCGGTCAGATTCGTAATCAACGCTAAAAAGTCTACCAGATATGACTTGCTAGAATTTAAGTCAAGAAAAAAAATCTCGTTTTGTTGACCAATGCAATTTGCGCATCGCGTTGCGCTCTCATTGTCCCTCATTCTGTTTATCACGTGTAGTTCTATGATTCAGAGTCCTTTTAATAAATTTATTTTCGCGAAGCGTGTATCTCTTTCTATCTATTAACTCTCTCCGCTACAGCAAAGTTGACTCCCACTACGGCTGTCGCTATACAGGACACAGACGCAAGTGTATATTTAAAATAGAAAAACCACAGAAAAGTAACATTTAACATCATTGCATCATTCATAATAAAAATGATTTTTGCTTCACCAACAGGCGTCTATACACCATCATTCACGTCTATACACAGTATGTATCAATTGTACATAGTAGTCATTCATATGTAATAACTCTCGAAGGATAGCTACTGTAATCTGTAATAGCCATTCGGCCACACAGAGATAAGTTCGCAAAAGATCATTGTAGCGGCCATCAATAGCAAAATATCTGATAAGAAAAGTAGTATATACTACGTGTGTAACAAGTGACGAGTTCTCACTTTCTCCTTAACGTTTTCATATTATTATATGCTTATTTTTATCATTACAGATAAGTATTTGCGCTAAACGTAAGGGCAGATATATTTGTTACATAATTTCATGCATGTTTTCTTTCTCTTGTACAATCTCTCTTTATATATATATATATATATATATATATATATATATATATATATATATATATATATATATATATATATATATATATATATATAGGAACAACCGAAGGTTGGCAGCAGTCGGGAGAAAAATAATAAAAAGAATAATTAAAAAATAATTAGAAAAATAACTTTTGCATTATTTTTTTTCTTTTTACAGAAAGTAAAGGTCGATTCTCACTATCGGTCAAGTCACGGTCCGGTCAAAAATCGTTGCCATTAAATTCAATTTATTCAATGCTTTTTCGAGTTTGCATTCACACTGCCGGTCACGGTCAAGTTAAGCGACGGTCACTTGACCGCGACCATTCTTCGGAAGATATCTAGATAATCAACAGACGCTCAACCATGAAAGTGAGCTCCTCTTTCTCGTCTAAAATAGACGAAAAACTAAGTGAATATATAAGTACTAATGAAGTACAATTAATTCATCGTCTATAAAAAAGTTCTGGATATAATGTCCAGAATTCTCCTTCTTTTTTTTCGTTTTTTTTAACGTTTTAATAATATCTTTTCTTTTGTCACATTTCCATGCTGTGTTCTTTGTCATTCAAAATTAATGTAATTTTAATACACTTGTGGGGAGCATTTTTAAACAAAGTACTGATATGGATAGCACAAAATTGACCGATAGAAGATCGTTATATACTTATGATAATTCACTCCGCGTAAACGAGTGAATTATCGTAAGTTACTACAGAAGTAATGCTCGCGTAAACGTAGTAAATATACAATATATATTATCATATATATAAAATCATACATAATCATATTTCAAATACATTATATATCAATTATTACATTTATATGTAATTATATATGGGCAAATTTTTCCTTAAATTTCACTTATTATAAAAAAAACAATGCAAAAATTATCTTCTTTATTATTTTTTTCTATACAGAAATTATCTAACAAAAGAGAAAAAAAACATATATGGATTTTATATATAATTATATGTTTTTATATAAAAAAAATTTACCGGGACTGCATGATTGCACCTCATATTACACAACTGGTAATATTTTTAAAGTTTCCTCAATTAAAAATTTTTTTATTAAAATGTCATATTAATTAGTCTGTCTCTGAAATTTGTAATATTTTAGATTTTATAATTAGGAAGACTTACATTATGTTTAAAAGACATTATTTATATGACACAAAAAATTGCAATCTGCAATTTAAAAATATATATCAATAATTTAGAGAATGATTGTTGTAATGTATATGTAGGTATTTATAATAATCTTATGGATTAAAAAGAGATTTATTTGAAATAACAATATAAAAATAAACAAAAATTTCTAAATAGTAAATATCTCGAGCAAATAAAAATGTAAATTATTAACACATAAAAGGTAAATGTATAATACCAATGACGGGACACTTAAGACCTGTGTCTGGACACCTTTATCACTTTACTTTTTAACTAAGTATAACGCGAATTAAAATCAAAGATAAACGTAAAATACAAGAAAAATACTTTTATCTTTGATTCTTTGATTTTAAATCGCGTTATAACTTATTTAAGGACTAAAATGATGAAAATGTCCAGACATAGGTACATGTCCAGGCATTGGTACGTTTACCTTACTATCTTACATAGGATTCAATAATTTTCTAGTTAAATAAAAGTTAGAAATTGACTTAGATACAAATTACATTTTTTTTAAGTCGTAAAGTTAATTTTGTATAAATTAAATGCGTATATGAAATTAAGTTTTAAATTTTTAGCTTGATAATTTTATTTATGCAAATCACTGCGCAAATAGCAATTTACGAGTGGTTTTGCAATCGTTTGTATTATTTCCAAATTCATATATACTTAAGTGACATGGATTTAGTAATAAATTATTAATACGAAACAAGAGATTATACTTGTGAGACGTTGTTGTTCGGTTGAATCGTGTATTCGAATGCAAAAATGGCAAGCGAATCCACAATTGTTATTCCAAATAGCACAATTTCGTTCCTTACTAGGGAACATTTAACACTGATAACACTTATGATAAACACGATGTGTACCTACCTAAGTAACTTTATCAGCTATACGCACGTTTCAGCGCAACTACTGATGTGCAATCGCACCTGAACGATGCGTCAGTTATACTGCATGCGGTCTTGGAATTGTTTTCACAAATACAACCATTTTCTTTATTCTGCTTATCTCCGGGCAAGATATCGGTTATCCTCTACACATATGATAATATGGATCATAAAGAAGATACGTCGATAAATCCCCAAGCCCGGAGTTCAGTGTCGCTTCAGCAAACTTGGAGAAAATGGTTACACGAATGATAACGAATGTGGAATTTGAATACCCAGTTTCTATTTTCGCAAATGTTTATTTTCAATTTCCAAATTGAAATTCAATTGTTAGTTGTAAATATAGTTTTATTGCAAAATGGACGGACTATACATCATACGTATATGTAACAAATAAAAATATTTAAAAAATTTATAAATCATACATACATACATACATATATATATAGCGAATAGAACATTGTTCCAAGTGGACGGATGTATGTCATATAATACAATTGTGTGTATATATATATATATATATATATATATATATAATCGCATAAATTTAAACTTGCGATAAACATTTCTGGAATGATTAACGATAATAAGAGCGTATACGTTATCGCCTGAGTATCTATATATATAAACTTTTATATCTACATTACAATTATCATAAAACCACTAATGCAAATATAATATTCTAAGACATCTCAAATGTCCGAGATATGTCCGAAATTGTATGATCAAAAATTTCACGGAATTTTTACGATAAAAGATTAATTTGAACACAATACATTCATGCATTTGCAAAAAGCATGTATAAGTATAAAATTATCTTGCATATATGACTGTAAACCTATCTTGTGCATGTAACTGTAAAATTATCTTGCATTAGTTATTGCGCTAAAATAAGATCTTTACATATTCAGTCTGCAGTGATGAGATTCATCAATTGATTCGGCAGCTAAAACATCGGCCAATTGTCTCTGCAGAACCACTGTCATTGAAACCTCGATGCACCCAACAAGGACATGAAGACTGTTATGGCAAATATTCCACTATGTAATTTCCTCTCGTTTCCACCAGACTGAAATGAACAATAAAATACTTATTCACTTATCGCATCTTGTCAAATCATTGACCAAAGAACTTGTACTTACAATAACATAGTAATTACACCTATCGCCTTGGCAACAAGAGGAACACTTCCAGTCCTGATACCAGATATGAGTACAATCGGGCATATTACTGCGCTGCAGCCTCTCACATTCCCTTTTAGTGGCACATTTCTTAGAGACGTAAAATTGTTTCTTGGCACCCTGGGACCAGTACGGTGTACCTATAATCACCAGGTTCATTATCCCTATGGTAATACTGTTATATACTGATATCCGTATACGGCTTATCACTGAGGTACATCTAATCGAATAAATATAATTCTTTAACTGGGTTATCTCTTTTCAGTTAAAATATAAATTTTCACACTTGAAAACAAAATGCTCAGGGTCTCTCCCATTGTTGTCCGAGAGATATCGATATCAAGACAGTCTGATTAAGTAATTAATTACGTCCTTATCGTCTTTAATAAAGAGCGATTAAATGTGATGGTTGTTGACTTAAATTAGAAAACTGATAAACGGAGCGCGCTCGGGGCGCACGCGACGCGCGCACATAACCTCAAAGAACTAAACGTATGAATTAACGAGTGCGCTCACTTACTGCCCCATTTGATTTCCGTGAGGCAAATATCCTGTCCCTGTTCGCAGGTTTTGATGGTGTTCAGGCATTTATCGCGGTTGCCCTCCTGATCCGTGCAAACGTAACACTCCAGGGCGTGGCCTACGGGCAAAGTTATCGGGTTAGGAGAAATGAATAAGGTAGGCGAATCCCGGAATTTCGATCACTTACCGAGAGACGCGCAGAAGATAACGATTAGCGCGAGGTGCCACTTTGTAAAATTCGACATCTCGAAAGAGATAACGCGATAGAACGGTTTAACGCGGGATGATGATGATCGAGAGCCTAGCTTTAAACGCTTTAAGCCGCAATTTCATGCAGCGAAGGAAAGCCAGCGTTTTACCCCCTCTTCGTCAATTTTCGACAAAATGGCTGTTTGATTGGTCGCGACGAATGACGCGACGCGTGACGCGCTCAGTGGAAACTCAGCCTTATGGAAGCACGCTCAAAGTTCGATACAGTCCAACTTATAGCGAAGCGACGCCGACACTGCCACACACACAGAATACATTTTTAATATTTAAAAATTTAAAACATTTTTTTAAATTATAGGTAGCTGAAGGAAACAAAGAACATTTGATATAGTACCAGAAAGTTATACAAATGCCCACACAGCATGCATATCAAAAAGACGTCCAGAAGATATCCCGAATATATATTTAAACGATAGGATATGTTTGAGATATCTTCTGAACGTCTTTTTGATATGCTTGCTGTGTGGGTGAAGTTAGTATTATATAGTAACAAGTATACTTATATGGCTGCGGTCCAGTTGACGCTACAAATGCTTCGAAGCATTCTTCTTCTCTTTTCTTTCAATGAAGAAAGAAGGAGAAGAAGAACGCTCCAAAGCATTTGTAGCGTCAAATGGACCGCAGCCTATATAGGATAAGTTGCTCTTTTTTCATAACACACACACACACACACACACACACACGGCGATTTTTTATGTTATTGTTCCAACTGTAAAATGCACTCAGATTTTTTTTAGATTTTTTTTATAAAATTGATTTAGTTATAATTTTTTAAACCGACATATCGATGGCCACAATTTAAAAATCTGAAAAAATTCTCACAAATCCTGTGTCAGATATCAAAATTTTTAAGCCTTGACCCAAAGTCTCAAAGGGCCGCTTTTCGAGTTTATTTCGAAAAAAATATTGAAAAAAATTAGAAGCAAACGTCAGTCCACTGTAGGCTGTTGCTTAAACATTTTTACATACAACACAGGATTTTTGAGAATTTTTTCACATTTTTTCGAAGCAATTTGCCAAAATAAAAAAAATCGCGTCGGAAAAATCTGAAAAAATCTAAATAAACTATGAAGTCAAAATTGTCAGAGAATAATTTTACGCCTGTGAGGTCAAAATTGTTGGAGAAGAATTTTACGGAAAAAAGTATTATTTTTTCCAACTGCAAAAACATCTGGACCAGAACCAGAACCAGGACCATCAAATAGCGAATTTTTTTTGTTCTTTCTCATTTTTCATTATTTACACCTCCCAATATCACATATACATACATAGTACATTTGTCCTAAAAATTACCATTTTTTCAGATCATCAGTAGTTACCTTCTATGATGTTGCTTGATACGCAATTACCAGTCATACCTGAAAATGACTAAATGAAGTACATAAACGATAAAGGTATACAATAATATTTTTGTAAAGATATAAATGTTTAAATTTATACTTATTATAAATAATTCTATATTTATTATAAAGACTAATGACAGTAATGAGATTAATTGTTGTATGTATTAATAATTTTTGTAATAAAATTTAATTGAGAGCTGAAACCACTTAGCGTTGATATAGATGTAATTTGGTCGAAATTGTTAATGCTGGAAAGTGAATCGAAAAAAATGAATAAAAGTAAGATTTTTTAACATATTACATAGATATATTATTCAAATATACAAATTTTTTTTAAAATGTCTATGTATGTACATACAACTTAATTTGTTATTTTTGTTTCACAGAATTAGATTTAATATCACTAAAATTGTAAAGTTTACTACATAATACTGAAATCATAAAAAATAAGACAATAAACCAAGCCAGTCCAGCCAACATGGATGTAGATAACATGTTCTTAAAAAAATATGAAATAATATTACCTGTAAAAACGAACGAAGAATTTGAGCGTATGAATGTTCAATTAGACAAAGATATTAGTCACGTTTAGCAGACCAAGTCGCTCAGTAGCAGTCGAACGTGATTGGCTCTTACTTTTAGAACCAACCAATTAACGCAGAGTGATGATAAGACGAACTCAACAGTTGTGCAACAGTTGTGTCTGCTGAACGCTTCCATTGAATTCCGAACCAATTTTGTGAGTTTATTTTACAAAACATATTTTATTATTATTTGAAAAAGGGTATACTATATATTCCGTTGAAAATAAAAAATTAATTATATTTTTAGTGTGAGCATCTTTATTGTTATGTTGACCTTAATTCAACGTTAACAAAAAATATAACAACGATTTTAAAAATCTGTGTAACGCGCGATATAGCAATCACATATCCTACTGCAACTAAAACTACGCTTGGCAAGAAAATAATGCGAGATAAATTTTACTCATGTATAGAAGGTACATATTTTACATACAGTATTATATAGATAAATAATATTTTCTCAAAATGGTTTTGTGCTGTTCTATTTACAAAAATTAGACGTTAAATCTTTATAAATATTTGGATTTTTAGATATATTTCTTCAAAAAGAATTTAAAGGAGAAGCTGTATCAAGGAATGGTACGTCTTGTAAAGGCATTGAGTGCAGCGCTTTCCAATGCAAAGGAGACTGGGAAGGACATAGAAAAGACCGAATCAAGTACAACAGAGATAAAGTGTAAGAAAATATATTAATTAATAAAAAATAAATAAATAAAAATATATATCTATCTTATAAAATACATAAAATTATATAAATATAAATTTTAATAAAAGAAGTATTTTGTAAATATTTTTGTAAATATTTTATAACCATTTTATTATACACTTTTACTTATTATTATAGATGTAATCATACTGATTAATAAATTACAGATTTTAATGTATTTTATGCCAGCCCTACATCTCTCTTACTAAAAAATACTGTTGAATTATTTGACTATTGGCGAAAAAACTATTATAAACTATTGGTGAGACCGATAGTGTTTTTAATAGGTTTTTCGTCAATAATCGAATAGTTCAATAGTATTTTTTATAGGGCAGTGTCATGCACGTGCCATGTTGAAAACTCGCTAGTCCAGCTAGTCCCATGTCTGCATTATGATATTATAGTACCTTACTGGCGCCGTGTTAGCGCCATGCACGTGCCACGTTAAAAACTCGCTAGCCTAGTCCCATGTCTGCATTATAATAGTACCTTACTGGCGCCATATTAGCGCCATGCCAGCATCACATCAAATCAGTTCTAAGTTGTGGCGCCAGCGGGCAAAACGTGACGATTTCGCGGATGGCACTTACCAGCGTGTCATGCCAGCACCTCCAGCGTGCCACACTCCTGAAGTGGCAGTGTGGCACACTGTCCACGCTGGTCAGTGCCATGCAAGCACCCAGTCAAAATTTCTACCAGGGCTCTGGTTGTATAATATACAGGAAAAATAATAAAGAAAATTAAAAAGTAATTAAAATTTGAGGATCATTTTTTCGCATTAATCATTCTTTCGAAAAACTGAAGCTTGAGGAAATGAGAAAAAAAAAATTGCCTACGTATGTACTTATATATAATATTATAGTATTCTATTTTGATATTAGATAAATATAACGCAAATAGTAACGACGCATTGATTATTGAACAATGATTCCAATTTACTTCTCAGAGATGAAAACGGAAACCATAACACATTACTTTTATAAAATAGACTTCCCAACTGTGATTTTAATTCAATTGATGTTTTTAGTAAAAAAAAAGTACTCGTGAAATAAACTAAACTCTCGACTGGGCGATACGTAGATTGTGTGCTCGTATCATGTCGCTACTCTGGACACGCACTGTTGCTCGGTTATGATATTTCGATAAATGTTATAGTTATAACAGGAAAAATGAAAAAATTGCACAATTTTATTTTATATAAACTTCAATATTAAAGTCAAATGTGGAAAATATTTTGATGCGCTGATAAAAAAAAATACAGAAATAGAAATCATTTGAGACATCTTGTTTTCAAACACACAACAAAATTATTCGGTCTCTCTCTCCCTCCCTTCCTCCCTCCCTGTTTAAAATATCACGATCGGTTTAATCTTGTAACATCTATGATTTATTTCCCAAATAAAAAAATTGGTATGCAAAATTACGTGACACAAGCATGAAAATCATATTTACAAATAAAATATAGACTTTTCTTTTAATTTTGCATCTTAATTCTTAAATACATAGTAGTACCCCATGTTGAAACTCGCACTTTTAGCTTTTTTTTAAGACAAACGCTGATGAAGGAAAACTAATTAAAATCATTTTTTTGTGTATATCATTTTTAATTCTTTAACCCTTTCAGTCACGCAATTCACTTCTATCTGACATAAAAGTGCGATTATATGTTTCCGATGTATTTTTCGACGCTAAATACGAATCTGGTGTAAAAAAAAAAAAAATAAAAACAACCCCTAAAATGGGGTGAAAATGGGGTAAATTATCAACATTGCATTAAACAGTGTTCGTGCAAAAGATTTAATGAATATTTATTTTGATTCTACACGATTTCAGGCCAAAAATGAGTGAAACCCCTAATAGTATCCATGTGCACCCCTAAGGAGGGTGAAAACTACCCTTTCAGTCACGAAATTCAATAAAAATAAATAATATAAATAAATAAATAATATTAAAAAATATTGTTATTATAAACATGGTGTGCTGATTTGGTAATAAAATAGTCATTTTTTGATAATTATGGTCGCCATATTGAATCCGCCATTTTGAATTTTGTAAATCTATTGGTGATTCTATAATCTCTGTTCTTCAACCAATGAATTCCAAGTGTTTTTAGTATACGTTTATTATCAAATTTCTCCGCTAACGAATTAGATTCACAAAAATACGGGTTTTTTTGCATATGTTTATTTAAAATAATTATAAACAATTATAGATTCAAAAAATATCATTATGTTTCTAAAGTTTATTTAAAATAATTATAAACAATTATAGATTCTAAAAATATCATTATGTTTCTAAAGTTTAAGTATCTTTTTAACTGAAAATGCAAAAAAATTCAGAATTTTGCATCAAATATGAAAGAAATGACAAAAAAAAAAAAAGAAAAAGTAAAAGGCTGCCACTATAGTGGCTCCTGTGACTGAAAGGGTTAATATATGTGGTATACGATTAAAAAGTACATATACACTCAACTATTAATTCTATATTTGTGTAAATTTATTATCACTTTCGTCTACTATATGTATTTTTTTCAGTAATATTTAATTGTCGACTTTAATCGCTTAATAACGAAAGAAAGCGAAAAACAAGAACATAAATTCTAGTACTTGTAAATCGGATATAGCACGAATATACGGGACATATTTAATCAAAGGAGATTTTGTCATGTGTCGTAAAACACAGAGTTTGAAACAATAAGAAATTAAAATTGATTAGAAAACATATATCCATATACCTACAGTTTCTGGATTTTTATATAAATAAAAATTGATTAGTATAAACAGTGGTATCTTTTTCTTATTATATCGGTTATACATATATATATATATATATATATATATATATATATATATATATATATGAAATTATATCGTTGTTTCATACTTACAAGGGAACTACCACAACTGTCCGGCTCCGATTTGAATTTCCTTTAAGTATGTTGTTAAACACAAAAATCCAACAGACACGTATTTTTTTATAGGGGCCCTAATTCATCTTTAGGGGGTGAAACACCCCTTCGAAAAAATCGGTTTTTCTCTTTCGGGCCGAATATCTCCGAAACCATAAGAGATAGAAAACTTTTTCAAAATGGAAATTAAATGGCTTCAAAAGTACTTTGAAATAATGACAAAATAATTTTTTTATTTCTTTTATTTTTAAATATACCCCCGCCACCAATACATTTTTTTCAAAATTTTAAAAATTGTTTATCACCAAATAGAAGGTTATTTTTTTACGAATTCAACCATATATGATTAAGTTATGTTACGATAAACCATTTTCAAGAATTAATTACAAACGCCTCCGTATATACGCTATCCATGCTCATCCGTACTATATGTGCGTAAGTAATTATTGTCGAAACAATAAGATATATAAAAAATGTTGTAAGTAAAATTTTTATAGTTTTCTATATGCTTTATAATTGTATATATGTATATAATATATATTTAGGTTTTCTACAATAAAAATGTAATAATTTTTAAAATACCCCCAGCCTTGTTATTATTTCTTTGACATTTACGTTTTTCTATAAATAAAGATTGTAGACAATTTTATTCAAAATTCATTCACTTATAATAAAATTATTTTATAAAATTGAATCTTTGAGAAATGAGCAAAAAAATCACTATATATCTATGTCGCAGCGCTACACTTTGTATTTTTCACTCATTATACACATTACAATAACGATATTCGACGAAAAAATGTTTCAAACATAATGTATTCTTGCACCAAGAACATCTTACTGCAGCTATATTATCACAACCTTCGATATCACATGTTGTTGAACTGTCATACAAACTAAATTGTACTGGATTTTCAAATTCTTCTGGCCTTTCGTTCGTATAACCACTTTTAAACCACGAATATTTAAATAAGTTGTGATATCGTGGGGATGACAATTGATTATGTATCAGAGATTGCAATTTTATTATATTATTTCGTTCATGCAAATTTATATTACTTTCCAAGAGTAAAACAGTATCTGAAAATCTTTTAGCAAAATTTTTCCAAATTCTAAATCCATAAACATCTAATGGTTGTATTTTTCCTGTAGATCATTATACGAATATCATTATTGTAATGTGTATAATGAGTGAAAAATACAAAGTGTAGCGCTGCGACATAGATATATAGTGATTTTTTTGCTCATTTCTCAAAGATTCAATTTTATAAAATAATTTTATTATAAGTGAATGAATTTTGAATAAAATTGTCTACAATCTTTATTTATAGAAAAACGTAAATGTCAAAGAAATAATAACAAGGCTGGGGGTATTTTAAAAATTATTACATTTTTATTGTAGAAAACCTAAATATATATTATATACATATATACAATTATAAAGCATATAGAAAACTATAAAAATTTTACTTACAACATTTTTTATATATCTTATTGTTTCGACAATAATTACTTACGCACATATAGTACGGATGAGCATGGATAGCGTATATACGGAGGCGTTTGTAATTAATTCTTGAAAATGGTTTATCGTAACATAACTTAATCATATATGGTTGAATTCGTAAAAAAATAACCTTCTATTTGGTGATAAACAATTTTTAAAATTTTGAAAAAAAATGTATTGGTGGCGGGGGTATATTTAAAAATAAAAGAAATAAAAAAATTATTTTGTCATTATTTCAAAGTACTTTTGAAGCCATTTAATTTCCATTTTGGAAAAGTTTTCTATCTCTTATGGTGTTTCGGAGATATTCGGCCCGAAAGAGAAAAACCGATTTTTTCGAAGGGGTGTTTCACCCCCTAAAGATGAATTAGGGCCCCTATAAAAAAATACGTGTCTGTTGGATTTTTGTGTTTAACAACATACTTAAAGGAAATTCAAATCGGAGCCGGACAGTTGTGGTAGTTCCCTTGTTAGTGTTACTAACACAATGTCGAGAGTTTTACTTCTGTTTTCGGAATAAATCTTGCTATTATCAAGCGGAACAGAATTATCCAGAAAAGCATACAATAATATATTTAAATTTACGTCTATATACATATATTATATATGTATATTATATATGTATATTATATATATATGTTATATATGTATATATAAATTTAATTAATTGCAACAAATACACATTAATATCTATAATTGTAAAGTGTTATATTACATAATATGTTGTAATTAATTAAATTTTACGAAATATTTAACTACTTATTAATAACAAGTTAATGTATTAATTCTCGTACATGATATTATTAGATATCGATGTTATAAAATCAATTCAATTTTGTGACATATTCATAATGTACGTATTAAGGAATGCACGATATTATACCTACATTTATCATGATATTACAAAAAGATGATTGATAAACGAAACAAGGTACATAAATTAGACCATATAATTCTGATTGTCTTATTATATGTATACCTTAGTATATATATACCTTAGTTAACATACGTCATCTCTTACAGTTTCATGAAACGTGCATATAAGTATTTTACATTGACTGATTTAATAATATAATACTATTCAACGATATATATCAGTATAGCAATATTTGTGCTAGCTACTGAGAAATCATATATTGTGTATTTGTCACATTTAAAAGAGTTATCTTATATATACATGTATGCCTATATTTGTCGTATATTATCAATGTAATTTAAGTTTATACCACTCCATTATATAAAAATACAGATATTTGCCGTAAAGAAAGAGATAGAGAAAGATTAAGATTCCTCTCTGTCAATGATTTAATTGTTTAGAAATGTAAAAATGTTCTCTATTCAAGCGTTTGAGGGGCCAGCACGAGGTTCCGAACTTGGATTATCCGTCTTGTCTTTAACAGACAAGTGATCCATCTTGCCGAATACAGGTATTACTACCCTAGCGCGTATAAAAAATTATATGTTATTAAATAATATTATTGTAATATTATAATATGTGGTGACGGCTGGTCTAGTGGATAGAGCGCCAGATTCGTAATCCGGAGAACTGGGTTCGAATTCCGCTGGGCCATTGAGAATTTCTGAGTAAAAATGCCGCATCCCCCACCCCCATCTGACGGATAGAGGTAACCTCTAGATGGGAAAACTGGGCTCCGTCTTTCGGAAAGAGACGTTAAACAATTAGTCCACTCAGCAGGTTGCATTCTCTTTTCAAATACGTGAAAACTTTGTAATCTCAATTTTTAGGTGGTCCAGTCAAAAAAAAAAGATTCTTTAAATAAATTAATTAAGACAAAACCAATTTCGAATACGGACGTTAGTGTTTCTAGAGAGTTTACATACCAACTGTATTCTAGTATAAACTCTTTAGAAACACTAACGTCTGTATTCAAAATTGGTTTTGTCTTAATTAATTTATTTGAAGAATTTTTTTTCTGACTGGACCACCTAAAAATTGAGATTACAAAGTTTTCACTTGAAAAGAGAATGCAACCTTTTTAATTTGAGTTAATTTGTGGCTCATTACATCGAAACGGCAAAATTTACAATATGCTGTTATAAAAATTCACTTGTTTACTTACAATAATCTCTAAATCTCTATTCTGATAGACATGTTTAATAGCCAAGGCAATAGCCGCTGTAAGTCCGCAACGTTCAACCGACGTCGGTAATATGATTGCATCAATATTTGTCTCTTCTTCCAAAATTTCGATGCCCAAGGTGGCTTGACCAATGATCATATTTGGATGATCGGTCCTACCCGGAAAATGTCGTTGAATAATTGGATCATAAGAATAGGATAAAATTACTAACAAATTAAGCATCCCCCCTTGAGACAATAAAGTATAATATATATGATTATATAATAAGGGGTATTAATTGCATCTTTGAACTCAACTAATTTCTGAATAATATATAATTCTTAATATAAATAACCTTAATTAAAGTTAAAAACAATTGATGAAAATATTATCTTTTAACGAGAATGTATTTTAACCAAAAAAGGGAAGTAACGCATTACTTTCTAACGTTGTTGTGGCTACCACTTTTCAGTAACAAATTATTGACGGTAAATTTCTTTCGTAACGTTAACGGTAACGCGCAGTTACGTTTGATTATTCCGTAAGAATAAGAATTTGGATAGTTACTTTTTTACGTTACTTTTTATACATTTCAATTCATTTGCATAATTTCCACGTTCTCTGATACCTAGACCGTGAAATTATAATTAATATAAATATAATGACTATAATGTAAAAACTTGTATCGACGTTGCTAAAAAAATCGATCTTTCAGTTATGTATAGTCAAGCAACTTTTCCATAAAAGCTTTAAGATTAATTGTCTATATATTTTGAACAACTTGTCTTTTATGTCTTCCTTTATTCTTTTATAATAAAGGAATACATAAGAAATATTTGCATGCATGTGTATAATGATACATGAAGTTAATATATACGTATAAAAATTCCGCATCTTAGGTCTTTACTCGAGGATGGTAAGTATTCCATTTATATTTACCACTAAAATTCATATATAATATCAGCATTTTAAATCAATATTATGAAAAGTGTAACAAAAAAATAATTATTTCTTAGATATTGAATAACGAGAATTTCTTTTATAAAATAACATTTCTACCCTGATTTCAATTTAATTGAGATTTCGATAAAAAAGAGTCAATGTAAACTAAGCCTTCTTCCTCGGCGAGATTCAAAGCCTTTTTATGTGCTTGTAGAATATTTTTACCGTAGGTGACCACTCTTGCTCCGAAATCATCTCTACCGTACACAGTAATTATATCACGTGCCGTTGATTCCGGCATCACAACAGTCACCGATGTTTCTAACTTCTGTCCATAATAGCAAAGAGTTTGTGCGAAATTTCCAGTTGAGATTGCTATCACACCATTGCGTTTCTGATCGTCCGATAACTTTAACAGCGTGTAAACTACGCCGCGTGCTTTGACGTTTCTTGTAGGTTGTTGCGATTTATCCTTCAGTTGTATTTTAAAATTTTCAGAGTTAAGAATCGAAATCTGAAGCAATCATATTACACATTGGTTTAAAGATTGACCTTTGACGATTCTTCTTGCCGAATATTTTGATTTGGCTCACAGTGCAGTGGGTTTAAAGTTATATATATTAAAATATTGCGAAAAACACAGTCATATTTGGACATTACATACGATTTATGTTTCGACTTTACTCTTCCTCAGAATCAGTAAATGAGAAAAAAAATTAAAAAACTGCTAAAACATTGAAATAATACAATTGAGTTAACATGCTGGCTATGATAATCCATTTTTAGTATGCGGTTAATTGTATGCTCCAAATTGTAGGCTCCACTTTTCGCTAACAGTTCAAAACTGAAAGCCAGCGAAGACACGCTCCGTGGAAAGGTAGCAGGCGAAAGCGTTCAGCTATTCACCGCCGCTTTAGTTGCGGTGGGAGTAAAACGCTAGTTTTTCTTCGCTGCATGAAATTGTGGCTTTAAACGCAGGACGGATCGGTGCTCGCCAGTGACGGATCTTTGTGAACCGGTCGCCCCGTTCACGGGACCTCAGGACCTGCCAAGGTCTCAAATCTTGAAACTTCGCGCTGATTTTACGGAATTTTGTCAGTCATTAAAGAATAATTAATCATAGTTAAGTTTCATTGAAATTTTGCTGAATTAAGGTATAACGTGTTAAATTGGAAACAGAGAAACTATTTTGTGCCTCTTCGGGGCAGCTGAATATATTATTCCGTTGCTGTTAGAAGGCGTCGATGACGCGATCGGTGGCGCCATCGTGTCTAAAATTCATATGAAAATCTTAAAATGAATCATCGCGAAAGGACAGAGATATTTCTCTCGGCTCTAGTCGTGCTCAACTTGTATTCATGTTTAAAAAGAAAATTTATTTTACTGAAGTTAATTGTTTATATACAAAATATTATGTATTATATACAATATTATATACAAAATATTATATATAATAACATCTAAAAAATAAGAAGTTAACTTCACGCGTGAGAACTCATGCGGCGCGGCGTTGCCAAGTAACTGACGCCTCTCCTCTTCTGTCACTCTGAACCGAGCGAAAAATTCATCAAATCGCGTACTTTACATAATAAGTATTTCTCGAAAACGAGTACCGCAAGGGTATTGACACTTATCGCATATTATTTCTATTTTTATGGAGCATCATATACTAGTTTTTCAAAAATATTTAGAGAAAACATTTTTTTACAATTTATTATAATGTCCGTTTTACAATAGCTCGGAATAGGAATTCCATGTTAAAAGTTGAAACTTTTTGAAGCTCAGTATCTCGATTTTTAATACCGCAAGAGGTACTGAAATTTATACCACGCATAAAGCACATCTAAATTAACGTATATTCACAGTTTAAAGAAAATCTATAAGAATTTTGATTTTTCGGAGAACGTCATCCTTAATGATACGACGTTAATGCGCCTCATGAAATCGCCGGGCGACATTTATAATATTGATTAATTTGTATAGTAAATAAAAACCACTAGAAAAAATATTACTATTACCATCCGGCGCATCCGGCGTTAATTCTTTGAAAAATTCTTTTTTCGGAAAAAGCAGGCGGTTCTTATTTTTTAATTTTAAATAAATTTAATTTAAAATAAACTTTAATTCTAACAAACTTTTAATTAAGGATGGAGCGCTAGCCGAGATTAAATATTAAAAAATAGAAGAAGAACGATACTGCGACGTCCAGCAAAGGTTTACTCAAGGGAAATCATCCTCGAATTGGTTATAGATTCGATGACTCAAACGTAGCAGCAGCAATTACGGAACATTCCGTATATTTTCAAAAGCAATTGCGATAGACGCGATAGTCTTAATTGCATTTAAATAACTTGGGAAAAAATACAAGGGTAATTACTTTTGTGTGTGTGTGTGTGTGTGTGTGTGTGTGTGTGTGTGTGCGCGCGCGTGTGCGTGTGTGTGTGCACGCGGAGTCATAAATGCCATAACACATGAAGCAACGTTGTTTCAAAATGGCATAATTCGCAAAGTTTGACACATCAACTTTTGTCGCGTAACAATATAATGTGATAATTAATAACGTGTAATAATATGTAATAAAATATGAATGGCAGGAAGTATACGCCCCTAATATGCGAATTCATGTGCTAAAACATTTATGGTCCCATCTGTGTACACGATATTTAACTTTGTATTAAAAGAGAACCGAAGAAAAACATTTCTGAAATATTCGTAAATGAATATCTGCCGAAATAGCTAAATATATCTATTTGAGTAATACATTTCTTTGAGTATTAATTTTGATAAAACACACAAATATAGTTTTGTGCTTTTAAAAAGTAGAAGATAATTCGATTAAGAAAACTTTTTCGGTTCTAAACTTTTGATAATTTATTCCAGTTAATAAAATATTAATCTGAGTAATTATTTAGAATTTATTAATTTATTGTGTAATATTAATCTAACTTAAAAAATGTAAGTAAACATATAATATAAGCGCGTTAGTGTGTCTGTAAATTTTTCATGTGTAAAATTTTAATAAAACAGAAACATGACACTTTGTACAGAAATATCTTCTTAAAAGAGAGACTATTTCTCAGTATCTAAAAACTACTGCTAATAAAAACTAATATTTAAAAGGTATAAGACATATTTTATAACAGACTTTATTATACTCCGGCTAATCAATATCGCCGACACTCTTAGATGCTTAAAACTTCTTTGAAATGGGAAATAAATTATAGAGTAAATAAATTATAGAGATAAAAATACGCAGAGAAACGTTAACTTTTTATTGATTACTTATTGCTAAAAGTAATTTTAACACGAATTCGTTTATCTCTTCGAAGTTTTATTTACCAATTATGGGTGGCTTTAAAAAAATTTACGAACAAAATAACACGAGAGAAAATCTTTAATGCGTTTCAAAATACGCATTAACCAATGTCACGGAAATTTACAGATCTACCAGAAAATGTCATTAAAACGATAATGCATAAACTCGTAATCTGTTTATCAGCATTATCATCGTGCGTTATCATCATGAATAATAGAGAGGAGAATGCAAATGACGCGTATTACGTCGTACGCGAATATCTCTCGAGCGAGAGTCGTACAATCGGCGAGCTCGATCGATCGATCACCTCGCCGTAATCCGCGGGAATTCGTGGAGCGCAAACGAGGGGGGGGGGGGGGGGCCTCGATGAACGTAGAAGGATGACTGGATCATTTCGCACCGCCATAAATCCATCCCGAAAATCCCTTCATCCCGCAGGGTCACATATGGCCGTCACATGACAGCCGCCAATTTCGTAAAAATTCCGCGAAAAATTCGCAAATATTCCCTAATCTCGAAATCATGAGCGGGATGTTCGTTGAAATTAATCGACCAAGCGACAGCTCTACAATATAACAGTCATCAGATTGGAAGAATGCAATTATGATGTTTTATTAAAATTTAGAGAGAGAGAGAGAGAGAGAGAGAGAGAGAGAGAGAGAGAGAGAAATTAGGATAAATAATAATAATATATTATATGATATTTCTTTTTACGTATAGAAATTAAAAATAAAAAATGAAAATGTCGTTATTAATAAAATATTAAGATGCCACAAATTTCTTAAATAAGCCTAGTTAGCTGCCTGCTCGACAACTGTTTAAAATCTCGGACATAGTTTAAATAACACGATGCCTTGTCTGACACTGACGTTAACGTTACACTGCAAATCCAAGTGTGTTGTCCTAGCTGAAGCTCTTCTTACACATTTCTTGCCGTTTTAAATCACGTCATTTAATGCGATTGAATGTGTTAAATTGAACTTTCAATTTAATATAATTAAACGTGTTAAATGACGTAATTTAACACATGAAGAAACACTTGTAAAAAGAGCTTTAGTCTGATGTGTCATTTTTAAACGTTTATGCGTGTAAAAATAGCACACTTAGATTTGCAGTGTAATTATTAATCATCACGACATATGCGGTCGCTGGATAGTACTGGACGATCTCCTCGAGGCGCAAAGGCGTAGGACGCGTAAAGAGCTAGTCTTTAACCGGGTGAACTTTTACCGCTCGGGGTCTTCCGGCAGTCCTGCGGGATGTCCCGCGGACATTCCGGGACGCAAAGTGTGCACATGCTTTTCACACAGATGACGTATACTGCGCGTAAATGTGTGTCTATGCGCGCGCGCGCGCTCTCGTGCAAGTCTCTGTGCATGGTCGTCACGTTATTAAAAATAGCCCGGGGGTATTATTGACCCGCGCGCGTCACAACTTGGATTACAGACTTTCCAGTTGACCGGCTTAGGATCAAGCTGCAGCTCGTAGCTCGTGCCTCCAATCTGAAGCGCGCCGTAGCGGAGGACAGCGAGATGAGGCGACGGATTCTGTCTCGCGGCTCGCGCCACCCTAAATAGTAAACGGCTCGGTCCGGTTTCTGCGTTTTCCTGCGGGGATGAAACCGCGGATCGATGGCCGGCCTCCGAGTGAAACCCGGCGGAAGCCCGCGCGAATCCCGCACGAGTCGTATTATCGTCGGATATATATACGATCGCGCATTCCTTTAACGCACGATGAGAGAAGGGAAGGACCATCCCCCTCCCCCTCTTGGCGAAATCTCCGTCGATTCCATTATCATCCCGCTCGTCCGTTTTCTCTTGAGACCTGTCTTATCTGATATTAATTTTTTTTTCTTGCGAAATATGAGTTCGCACGAGGCGCGCTAAATACATTTTTCGAAATAGAGATCGTTTGCGGGGAATTACATCTGTATATATTGACAGATGTCGGCAGCGAGATTTATAATACATTCATTTATATCTGTCATTTATAGCTGGATGCATATAAATTAAGTTGTCGAAAAATGTTGAACAGGGCCACGTACCGACTCGAAATTGATTAGAGCAAACATTCTATAGGTGCGTAAACAGCTCGCGAATGACGCGGGATATTCTACGGTTAAAAAATAGAACGGGATAGATAAGGAATCGATAACTGTGACACGTGAGAAATTAGATAAAGTCTCAAGGAGACATCGCGGCCATCCTTTCGGGGATTTCCCTTCCGCGGCGGACCGTGAGTAGCCGAAATGTGTGACTAATGCGCCAGGGAGATGCCACGATTGTGGGTCTGCGTGGGGTGGGGTGCGTCTGACATCGGGCAGCCGCGACCACTGCTCGCGACGGAGAGGCAACCGGTCGTCCGGTTGAGCGCATCGTGCGTTTAGATTCGCCCGGCCGAAGGGGTTGATCCTCTGTCTCCTCCACGGGTAGGTCCCGGCGCTGTCTTCGGTCCAGCGACCGAATGTCCGCGCCAAACAGACAGGAGTAAGAGGGTGAGAGAGCGAAGGAGAGGGAGGGGGTTGAAAGAGACAGAGAAACACATACAAAAATCGGGATATAGGCGGATGAAGGCAGAGGTCGAGCTTCCACCACCACCACCACCATCACCACCACCGCCACCAGCAGCACCAGCAGCAGCATCATTCTCTCTTCCGTCTTGTTGCTGCTGCGTGGCCCGCGGGGGGTGCATCCCGCGCGGGAAGAGGAGAACGAGGGAAGAGCCCGGACGTCCACAGTTGAGAAAGAAAGGAAGGAAGGAAGCGGAGCAAGAAAGCGGAAACGTCATACGCTCTTCCCTTTCCACCTTTTCTCCACCTTTCACACCGAGATCTCGGCGTCGCGTGCGGCTCGCGGCGGGTCTCGTCGGCGGGCCGCCGCCACCGCCGCCGCCGCGCCGTCGGTCGCATGTCGATATTCGAGTGCGCAGCGCAGGCTGAGCAGTGGCTAGTGCTGTGCCGAGCCACTGCGCCGAGAGTCTAAAATTATCGGGTAACCTGCGCGCGCGCGCGCGCGCGCGGCCAAAGGGGGAAGAGAGAAAAGAACAGAGGCGCGGCAGTCACGGCGTCGCGCCGCGGAACGAACAAGGACGGTGTCAGCGACGGTCCGCCGCGGTCGGGGGAGGGGGGAAGAAGGGTCGGCGGGAGGGATAGAGGAAGACAGACGGGTACGACGGTACATCGCGCGACGGCTAAAACCAGGTGCCGGGGACGACGGACGGTTCGCAGCGGCGACGAGGAAGGCGCGAGGCGATTGAGACGGCGGCGGGAGCGAGACGACGAGAAACCGGAGCGAGGGGGAGAAAGAGAGAAAGTCGCTGAGGAGCGAGAGAAAGGTGCGGACGAACGGTGGAGCGCGAGCGACAAAAGGGAAAGGTGGGCGTCGGACAAGGAGAGCCGATTGTGAGATCGCCCGACAGAGGGAGTGAGCGGAAGAGAGACGAAGTGGGCAAGTGTAGTAGGAGTAGTATTTGCTATTACGAGCGTGGTGGAAGCGAGAGGGGAAAGGGAACGACAAGGTGCGCACTTCGCGGCGAGAGAGAGAGAAAGAGAAAGAGGAGGGAGGGAAGAAAGAGAGAGAGAGAGAGAGAGAAGTCGAGCGATCGCGCGTGTCGGGCGAGCGCGCGAGAAAGAGGGAGATAGTGCCTGTTGCGGAGCAACGAGGAGAGCGCGAGCGAAAGGGAGGAGAGAGCAGACTCTCTAAAGTCGGAGCAGGACGAGCGGAGAGAAGGAACGCGACAGCGCGAAAGCGCAGCGCCCGGTGTAACCGTGAGGTGGGGGGGGGGGGGGGCGGGGAGTCGACGGGACCGGGAGAGCCGTCGTTGAGCCGACGTGTCACTGAGAGAGAGAGAGAGAGAGGAGGTGCGTGCTCCAGGAGCGGCGAGAGAGTATATACGCTATCTGGCACCTAAAGACTCGATCGGACGTCGCAGGACACGCTGGACGGCTCGAAAGAACCACGCGCGCCGACGTCGAAAGCGTCGTTTCTTTCTCTCTTGTTCTCCCCCTCTCCCTCTCTCTCTCTCTCGCTCTCTCCAATTCTCCCCACCCACCGGGCGCGCTCTCCCTCCTCGCCGTCCGTCAAGCGTCGCGCGCGCGAGACACACCGTCGTCGGTCGTCGGAGCCGTGTGACAGCTCCCGCGCGCGGTCACCACTCCGTGCGAGTTCGATCGTCGTCGAAGAGCGGAACGACAGCTCCGTGCGCGCGTAACCGAGAAAATATCGAGAGTAGAACGCGATATCGGGAACCGACCGAGGTTCCGGGGAGGTCGGCGTCGTCTACAGCGACGAGCCGCCCGCGTGTGACACGGGGCACCGTCGACGTCGACGTCGTCGGCGAGTCGATTCATCGTCGATCGGCTGGTCAGCGACAGGAACAACAGCAGCAGCAGCAGTAGCAGCAATAGTATCAGCAACAGCAGCAGCAGCAACAGCGGCGGAACCATGGCGGACGATCCGGACTACACGTGCGAGGACTCCTTCGGGACCGGCGACAGCAACACCCCTTTCGGCAAGAAATTGCGGGGCCGGAAGGGCGCCCTCAAGAAGAAGAATATCTACATGGTCAAGAATCACAGCTTTATGCCCCGATTCTTCAAGCAGCCCACCTTCTGCAGCCACTGCAAGGACTTCATATGGTAAGTGCGGAAACCCTATGTCATGATTCCCCGCAATCGTCATCCGACGTGAGTGATGTGACGCGCCAAGCCGCCAACTCGCACGCTGTCTGTTGTTTATTACCGATTGCCTCAAGATGCGTCGATTAGATGAATTGAATTTTTCTTCCCGTTATGTATCTGCGACGCAACAGAGATCAATGACTTGTTTGACAAAATTACTTGCTCTTACATTATTATTTACTCTTACATTAGAGAGAACCAAAGAACGTTGACATTGTTTTTAAGATAACACGTTGCTTCGAGAGAGAATAGAATATAAAGAAAGATCTTGTTCTAAACCTTAACTCTAAAGAAATGACACTTTTGTCTTTCAAAGATCTGATTTCCAAACGAAAAGGGGGAGCAATTCGTCGACAAGCAACTCCTCCCCGAAACGGCGCGCAAACATTCGCACGTTGCTATTCGTATTTTCGTATTTGCGACTGTTACAATCGTTACTATCATTAGCCCCTTATTATTCGAACGTTCGTTCCCGAAAATATACGGCGCGGCGAGAGCTGGTGTGCGCGCTGGTACGCTTTCGCTCTCCTCTCGTAAACGTGTCTATGCGTCGGATGCGTTCCAGTAACGATCGAGTTTGCATCCCCGGGAGAAGAGTAGGTGAACGCCTCGGGGAGAAAACTCGTCACGGGACGGCTTGGCTTGCATCGACAGGCCTGCTCCGACGAGGAACGTTCATGAGCTCTCATTCATTCCCCGATCGATTTTGACGAAAGACGATCGGCACTTGTAACTTCGACTTTGCCCCTGATCGGCACTTGGAATTTAAAATTAATCGAAATTACACGTCCTTATTCTTGATTCTTCAGGTAAAGTTTTATGGTTAAAATCGAAGTGGAGAGGCTCTATGAATATTTTCTCTCGAACGGTCGATGTTTCCCTTTTCCTTCGTGCTTTTTTAAAGCGATGACCCGACAACCTATATTTAAAAAATTTAAATAATCCTCTCTGTACATATGGCAACTGTAATCGACATCCCCGTCGCTTTATTCGGATATTTGACATCGGGACGAGATCGGGAACGATCTACGTGTTTGACTATCAACGACGCTAATTTTAGCCCGTTTGTTGATTTTTCTTCAATGTTTTGTCAATCGTAGGTTTTTACGCCGCGAGTTTTTATTTACAATCTCGCGCGTATAACGAGAGATTGATAATCGCGGCGGTGGCATATGGAACGTGGAACGATACGCCATTCTAAAATTAGTAACTCAATTAACGTTGATGCTAACAGGTTCACGGATTGATCACTTGAATATCACGTTTTCCCTAATACCCTCTTACTCCGTATACATATATTGTATCCGATATTCTCTCGATTATCGGGATGAAAGTGGCGTGCAGAAATTTTCAATGAAATTGCGCGATTATTCGGAACATGACGGAGAAAAAAAACGTGTCTCTCTCTCTCTCTCTCCCCTCCTCTCTCTCTCTCCCTCCCCTCTCTCTCTCTCTCTCTCTCTCTCTCTCTCTCTCTCTCTCTCTCTCTCTCCATTGAGTTAATCCGCTTTTGTACATGCCATCCACTTCTAGCCACCTTTGGGCCTTCGATAGCATATTGATAATGGAGTTTGGGGTTAATTATAAGCAGAGACACACTCAACTCCCGTAGGGCAATGCAGCCTTTTTCAGTTAACCTCGCCCATTTTCAATCACCTAACGAGATTAACGCGGAATGTTGTTTTTTTTTTAATCGCGATCCCTTGACAAATTACAAGTATCATCTATTGATTTAAAAACGCAGAAAATCCATTCTTGCCTGCGAATTTTACGAACTAGATGATTCTTTTTTTGTCCATAGAGACGCAATTAATTACCGATTGAATGATCGTCGTGCGAAAAATTGATTTGCTCGAATTCTTCGGTTTATTCGGAACTTCATTGTTCGTTTTGCTCATGGCCGATGCTACGATAGCTTCTTCTCGCGTCGTGACGCGGTACGATAAGGTTACAGAGATTACCCGTCCGTCTTCTTCCCGTCAAGGCAGACAGATGCATAAATCCAGTTAATAACGCTTTCGGGCCGGCCAGTCGAGCGGTCTGTGATTAAACGATCCGGCCTTGACGCAGCCACGCCGTTCTTCCTCTGTCCGAATTAGAAACCTCTCCGTTGCGATGCGAGGAAAATCGGCCGCATTCTCACGAATGCTGTGTGCGTCTGTGCGTGTGTGTGTAGTGCGTACGCACGTGCCCGACCTCCCATCGTTCCTTCCCGGTAGGACCTTCGGTCCACCCTCCTTCGATTTAGCGATGAGAATACCCCGGGTCCGCTCTGGTTACATGTTATAATTGACTTGTTTAGTATATGCAATTATTGTCCTATTTCTATGTCTTACGGAAGTAGAAAGTTTCGCGTTAATCGTAATCGCGACTTCTTTATTAATTAAAGTTACAGGAATTAAAGGAATTTTGTTGTATTAGAATTACAATACAGTGCAATTGTGAATTGAGATTTATATCATTCTATAATAATAAACGGAGAATACAATGCTAAAGCGATTTACACTGTATATCCGAATTCGCTGAATACAATAGCATTTATATCTGCCCAAACCTGTAGGAAAGTGAGCAAAATTCGCCTGAAAATAAATTAAACTTTTAATAATAATTTGGTTAGTGACGATTTTGCTTCAATTATTTAATTACTTGTTTTATAGTTTAATTTTATTACTTTTGTTACTAAACCAAAAACTAAGGAAATACCTCAAAATAAAACACTTCGGAAATGTTAAATCGAACATGGCGAAATCAATATGATGTAAAAATAAAAAACGATAGTCTTCCTTATTCAGAGAATCTCTCATCAACTGCATCCATTGTGCAATTTTAAGAATGTTAAAATGATGGATCCAATTACTCTAGATGTTCTACTAAAAAACTTCTAATAAGAAAAATCTCTAAATTCATCTTAAAAAGTAACACAACGGTCGCCCGGTTTTTTGGTCATGCTCGATATTTGGATTCGGTACCTAATAAATTATTTAAATAATGTATTATTTTTCGTTGACGTCACAAACGCGCGATTCCCATTTAAATTGAAAGTTCTCTAAAGGGATGGGAAGGACGAATGTTCAACGTTTGTGCATAAATCCCTTCTATTTCGAACTCACAGAATAGTATTGGTTGTTTTCATTTCAAAAGATATTGGCGCGATATACGATGCGTTGACATCCGTGACGTCGGAACAGATAGGAGAGGCCCATTTGGACACTCCGTATCATATTCGTAACGACAACGACCAATGCCATTCTATAGTTTGTGGATGGAAAGATTAATGAATGTAGTATCTTTACCAGGCATTTTTCAGCCATTTATCGAAATAATTTTATATATCCGGACGTATACATATATGATCAGTGTAAGTTTACTAAATTTTCCAATTATAACACATTGATTTTTATTTAACAAAGTTTTTAGTTCTTATTGAAGAAGTGTTTTTAACTTTACTGTTTGCTTAAATTATCGTCAATTACAAGATTGCCGGGAAAGACTCATAGCTTATTACTTGCAATTATATAGCCGAAACTATCAATTGCACGCTCGTCGACTTCGCGAAGTGACTTCTTGCCTCGTCGCGAAAAACAAAAATCGAAAAGAACTCATTCAATATTTAAAACGGGATAGCCATCGAGCTCGATCGAAAAGCGATATCGTATTCGAGGTGTTTCGCGGAAAAAAATTGCGGCAATGCCGTGTTCCGGCATGATTTGCGATTATTGACATCCACGTGCGCATTTGTGTCCAACGACCCTGACGATTGATGACGCGCGCCATCGCATTTGTTGCGCGACATTCCGCGATCGTGAAGACGAAATGCATTTTATGACGATGTATCGTGTCTCCTGTCACTTATACACTTGCACCCCTGCGTCAGCCTTTTTGACCAGCCTGCACTTTCGCTCACACATGCCACCGGGTGTCTGTAGGCCAGACACGCGCTGTTAACGTTGTAATGAATATTTCGTGAAAGTTGACAAAGTATTTGCATGCTACTCTCTTCTGGAATAATTTGACACGGAATGAGAAGAGAGAATGCCATTGCAAAATAATTCTATCAAAGAGAATATGTGAAAGAAATTTTTTGTTATATTTGTGCAGCGAATAAAAGACAGAGTAAATGTGTCTGTAAGAAATATTTTTCGCTCGAATTGTTTCCAAAAAAGTAAGATATACAGTCACATTGTTTTTTAACCACGTATGTCAACATTGAGGACTAAATGTGGGATCCGCCGGGATTCGCAAACCCTAATTTTTCTCTTTCTTCTTTTATGGATGTCTATCTCTTTTGGGATACAATATCTCTATTTCTCCCTCTTTTTCCGGTAGCATATTCTATGGTTCAATTTCCACAGAAACTGTGAAAAACTGCTGTGTCCAACGTTATTTTACGTCAGCCACGTTTAAATTGTTGGAATCCTCTTGGTAATAATTATTGATAATGGAAGATCCGTGACGAATAATAATTTCAATGTTAAAGTGACGAATATATAAAATACTATTTTTTTATATCTCATTATCAGGATTAACGAAATTTTGCAGTATCTTGTACAAAACAAATTTTGTTATTGCAAAAACCCTACATACTTGTCATATTTAATATTTCGAGCAATTATCTCTAATATAAATCGAAGTGAATAATTTCATAATTATCGCTATTAATAAATTTTCTATTTTACAAAATTCTAATATTCTATTTTAATAAAAATAGAAATGTTCTATTTTATTAAATAGAATTCATAAAGTATGAAATTTATGTGAAAATTTGTTGTAAAAATAGAACGACAAACTATCAGCCGTAATATTGATAAATTTTATCTTTATATTTATCAAGATTTTTTATATTTTCTATATATTTTTTGCTGACGGGATGAATAATTTTAATTAGATGCGTTATACCAAAGGTAATAACGAAGTTCGCGATATCGCGTATGTAGGGCAGAGCTACGTGGCAAGAATTAATTCTTCGTCGGCGTTGCGCAATGTCTTGTTAACGAAGCTACGGATATCGGCAAGTAAAAGTGAATATTCGAGGAAAAATCACGGGCACGCGAGATGAAGCGTTATGTAAAAAATAAAGAGAATGGCGAATTAATAGAACCGGTCCCCGCAGATTTATGCCGGCGACCTTCCATCCGAATCTGACATCGTTAACCGTACTTTAGATTGTACTTCTCGGAGTTCATGAATCTTATTATCCCAATGCCAAATCGGAGAAACCAATGTCGTGCTAGGCGAGAAAAAATATCCTATATTCTACCGACAGCAAGAAATAACTACATGTTACATATGTATATATAGTTTTTTGTATTACTGTGTACAAAAAAGAACGAATCATGATTAATGTATCAGAATATATTTAGATGTTACTGAAAAATTAAAAGCTGCGTATAAAATTGTATATTAAGTTGTAATCAAAACTTGAAATGTGATTATTGATAAAGTGATGAGTTAAAAATGTCATTTTTATCAATTATATTCATTAAGATTGGAATTAAAATAATAAAGCTCTAATTAGGCACTACATTCCTTATGTTTTAGCATTTACTATAATCAATTATAAGAACAATCTGTTTTTTTAACCCGCATTATTTCGATTTATAACAGTTTCTTGAAATACTTACGCCATTTTAGCGAAAGACTGTACATCTCGTTCGAGTTCTCGCTTCCGAACTATAAAACAATATTATAATTCGTTTTACTTGCGCGTATTGATCTAATCGCACATAACTTCTGTACATACATATACATACATACATACATACACATGTGACGGCAAATAAGATTTATTTAACAGGTGTCCTTTTTTTATATGTGCGTCAACTCGTCACGACTCACGACGATCGCTTTTCTACTCGTATATCGTTATCGAGAGAGTCTTGTGGTTTTCTCCAGTCACTTTATCGAAGAGGAAATCCGCGCGTAACACGATCGTTTGATCCATTAATTCGTATCTTGACTACCACACAACGACAAAAACTGCATCTATTCACACTGTTGCAGTTATCCCACACGCAATTAATTTCGCTGTGCTGTTGTTACATAACTGACATTCTTAGCGACACGCAAGACACAAAGTCGACTGACGTAATTGAAACTGATCAGTAAATTGGGACAAGAATGTTATAATCTTTAAAAACGATTTTTATTTAATTTCATTTTATGATTAAAAATATTTTTTTATTCTACTACTCGGTATATTTCTGTCTTCAAAATTTCATTTATTATTTTCAGGTATAATATAATACTATGAAATGAAAAAGTAGTACTTAGTTAAGTAGTACTTAGGTTACGAGATTAACAAAATATGGTAGCTATTAATTTAATTATCGGAAACTTATTGTGCGCTGACCTATTTATGTAGCGGTCTCAGTTACTGCACTTGATCCTATGCTTAAAGCGCACTTGTAACGTGTAACAATCTAGGTTAATACTACACCTCGCCGACGAAGTGGCCTTCCAAATCATTGTCTTAATGTTATACCAATAATCTAACACATGAACTTGCAAGTTAATGTTAATTATTCATTTCAACAGCAAACTTTTTTTACCATTCTTCCTCGAAAGCTTTACTTTTAATAAAAATTAATAAGATATCACCTTTAGAACTGTCTCAATACCAGCTTTTTTAAAAAATTTGATATTTTCTGTACTACTTGTGTAACTTTTGCCTTTTATGTAGTCATCATTAGGGAGAATCTTTTTTTTTCGCGTGATGTCGCTTTTTCTTATTTTCTTTTCTGCTGCTCACAGCTGTTTAAATGTAACCTTGAAGAGTTCCGGGCGTGCACTTCATGAAAATATATCGAGCTCACCATACGAATATGACATACGTACGCGCGCATGCATGTGCAGGGCGTCTCTACATTGCTAGACCTATAAATCGCCGCACAAAACATCTGACCCTTCTGTCCACTTGCCACTGACAGACTGTCTCATGTTTCGTACACAAGCGCGAACATCACACACACACACACACACACACACACACACACACACACACACACACGGACGGACGAACAAGTATTTCATATGTACAACCAACGTGTTCGCAACGAGCTCACAGTTGTTGACCTATACTCGCATTCCCTTTTCCGTGATGGAAATGGTAGCCGGAAAATAGGTGGCCGGCACTTTTCGGCAAAAAGCGACAGAGAAAATTCGAGAAATTTCGAAAATTCGGTTCTAGGCTCGAAAATCTAATTTTACGCGAGTGAGAAACTGGAAAGCTTTTGAGGGTAAAAGCGCGTGCGTTAAATTTACATTTAAATTAAATTCGTTTAAATTGAAATTACAGGTACATTAGTTTACGAGGTCTTTTTTTTTTAATTCTGCAACATGGAGGTTTGAATATTACATTGCACGAACTTCGATGTATCTTCAGTAATGAGTTTTCCCTACGGGGCGGTCGACTTCTCTTGTTAAAGGCGAGGACGCTGTTACTATTTCCAACCCTGATGCCGGAACTTACGAAAAGTCATTTCCATCGACAACTTTATGACAGTGGCTCTAGACAGAAGCTCTTGATCACATTTGACATTATCCTCATTAAAATTGGAACAATCCTGACCAGCTCCAGCTCGGTAGTTGTTTACAAGTACAGTTGTTTACGAGTACAGCTTTTAATTTTAAAACAATATTAAAACAAGGATTTCTTTCTAAAAAATATAAACTTCTCTTTTATAGCATTTGTGTAATTTATATCACTAATATTACAATAATTAGAAATCTATAAAGACCTCGTGCCATTTCAAATATCGAGTATTTTGTGATAACACTGTTAAAGCGATAAAGAAAATAGAGAACGAAACATTTTCGCGGAGGAGAACCGTTTTGCGGATACTGTTGATTTATCGGTTCATTTTTCCTTCGGAGTTCGGCGTATCGGGCATGAAGTGAGACGTGAAAGAACCGGGGTTGCTGTGTCGACATGAACGTAAAGTTCTCCTCGGATTTTGTATTTTGCCGAAAATTAAATTGTATCTGAAATTAAATGAGTTTCATCGGCCGCGTAGATACTCTATCGGAGCCTCGATTAGCGACGCGTGATTGATGATTGGGTGAGAGTAAATTATCCCGGCTGGTTGTTGTTTCATCGCCAAACACACGCGGACACTTCAGCAATCACATCACGATCCACTTCGATCGCAGTAAATCGCTAACAACCGCGACGTCGGTTATACTCTTGACAAACCGGATATTGTGTCATTAACATTTTTGATTAATATGAAGCAAAATATTCCGCTCGTTGCTATACAGCTACAAACCTTACATAATGCCCAAACCTTGAACGCCTCATTATTTTTTTCGTGTTATTTTTTTTATTAATCTTCCAGTACATTTTCAGCGATTTTCATCATTTACCTCGACAATTTTTTAAAATTATTGCAGTAGCGTGATTAATCAATATTTAATCGAGATTTAATCGAGATATTTTCTTAGAAATGTTTTTTTAGAAAATATTGATGCATAGAGGTGATGCAACGAGTTTATACTGTATCCGCATATATTAAATCAGTATAATTTATCTTAATAAATCTCTATATATATAAAATAGAATGTCTGTATGTATGTATGTCTGTTCTTTATACACTCTTAAACTATATTTATCAAGCGAAGAAAACGGATTAAATCGTCGGCAAAATTCAATAATTTTATTTGTTCTCAGAAAAACTACTTTATAGAATAATAATAATAATATGTATTTTTTTAAGTACACGTATATTTTTAAAATCATTCGAGGAAATTATTTCACGTTTCTTTATGTAACAATTTTTCGTTTTTTTTTTTTTTTTTTCAGAATAAAGTAAAATCAGTGACGATTCTTAAATCGCGCTAGGATCTAGCTTTTTGTTCCTATTTTAAACTACAATTTGCATCTAATCCACGATTTATTTTCGTCACGAGAAGGGCGTTGCGCTCCACTGTCCATTACGAAGAACAGTTTACGGGTGCTACAGTTACGTTTCCTCTCGCTGCATGCCTCTCAAATTCACTTGGGAGCATGTTCCACGGCGCTCTACGTTAGTGCAACGTGTAATGTGTATCTGTAGTACATTGTGTAAAATGTTCTTGCGTATATATACCCATGTAACTCGTGCTATATACTCTTACTCGGAGTTAACAAAGTGCATAGGATTGCGGAAGGATTATTTAATCTATATGACTAAGTATCCAAAGCATAACTTTTTCATCGTTGCCAAATTGCTGGGAAAGAACATGATCTATTAAAATTTCTCACTCTCAAATGCTATATTAAATACCAAAAAAGCTCGTATTTTTATGTCCTTTTTTTTAAAGACCATACAAATATTTAAAATAATATGTGAAACAGCGTCGAACTAACGTATATTTCACATAATGTAAATTTCACATATAAGTATGTATATATGTTACATATAGTCTTCTTTATGATCCTAATTTTTCATAAAAATTTGGGTTAAATGGGCTAAACGGGTGTGATGCGTAACGAATCTAGCATAGTGTCGCATAGATCGATAGAAAGAGTTAATCCAATGTAATGCCGAGGAGACACCAGACGATGGCTATTGGGTTATCCCTTCTTTCTTTCCGACGAAAGTTCACGGCCGCGCAGCTTGCGGTGCTTCGTTCAATCTGTAACGAGATTACACGTCGCGGCGAGTGCTCCCGCGGCGTTACGCAATTATGCAGCTGCGACGCTCTGTACGGGGATTTAAGGAACTTTTTGTTTTTTACATCGGTTCCCGAGCCTCGTTACATGCGACGACGACGACGCCAGTAACGAGACCGTCGAGCAACGACGTGACGAACTCCTGGAAAAGTTCCGGCGGACTGCATCCGCAAAACTTTATCGCCTACGTTACATAAGCGATTTTCAAACATTTTTCTTTACCCGCGGTATACCATTTACCACGTGGTATACTATTTACCACGTGGTATCTCGGGAGAAGTACATAAATATTTGAAGTACGAATGGAATATTTTGTATTTCGAGCTTCAACTTTTAGAGTGTGTATGCGATCTTCAACCATGTAACTTATATTTTACATTCGGAATGCATTCTTCCGGGTATCTTACGATTTGCGTTGGAAACATATTTTAACGATATCTTATTGTTAGCTAACACTGTTTGCCGTGAAGAATCGCGACACGCTTCGTGGAAAAAAAAATTAAGAATGAATACTATATAACGTATAATACGTATCCCGCATATAGGTACACGCTAATGTAAAATTTATATTAAACCAAGTTATTTATATAAAATTAAGTTTGTATTCAATAGCGCGATTTCGCCGCAGCACGTGTTTTAAATGTCATCACGTTTAACTTTCCAGATGTTTATATTATAAATTAATTCTCAGCACTGTGTACACAGCTGCCTCGACTCCGTTCTTTCACTCCGGTGATCGCAAGGATATTATCGTTATCGTTGTGTCGTTTGATTTCTATATACGACGGCAATGAAAACACACAATCCTGGAAATCTGTCTTTTAATCTACGTCGAACGAGATATATCGCCACGTCGTAAACAGTTGCGTAATCTAGATGTTATATTTCATATGACATCATTCTGTTTCGCACCTTCCGATACCTATACGTCTATACCGGGATCACGCGTCGAGAGGTATCGCCGAGACATCGACGATGTCGCGACGACGGCAACGCCTAGACGATGCAATTGCACGTTTATCGTCCGCGTCGGAATAATGAAATTAGATTGCCCCGGATAGAGTTACGAGTCGCTTGAAGTAGCGATAAACGAATGATCCACTTGCATATCGGCGTGGTGCAGGTGACCGCGTTGCGTTGTTAGCTCGATCGAATAGAAAACAACGCGTATTTGCTCTCTTCGCGTATTCGGCCCGATGAGAACATTATATATGGAACTTGTATGGACTGCAGTATCGGATATTCTACACATCTCAAAGAACACTCTACTTTCAATTTTATTTCGTTGAGTTGCAATCGACTGATTTTACTGTGCAATCTACTACGTATTATTTTTAGATTAAAGTTGTATTTAGTACTTTGAGGAGCAAATTTGGAAAAAAGATAAAGTTCAGATGAGATTTATTTAAGTCTGGACCATCTATAATGTGGGATTTTTCTAGTTAGCTTTGGAAAATAAAAAGCGTAAAATTTTCTTTTTATCTTTAACATATTTATAGTATATCTACAGAAAAATTTCTCAAAACTACTCTCAAATCTTTTATGACTTTGCAATAATTCTACTAGCTTTATATTTATATATATTTTTACAGATATGTTTTATACTATAATTTTACACAAATAACTCTCAACTTTCGTTCATAACAAAGTTAGGCGATTGGATATTCTGCAATATATTTAGTCATTATTATTTATTTATCCAATACTTCCTAGTATTCTCAACGCGCCTATACATAAATAAACGCGGAATCTTATTTCAGAAGAAACCAACAAGCACTTTTTTGCCGGGTTTTTATCGTGTCTGCGTAAGCCGCGGGATTGCGTTAAAATCTGCAGGACACGAAGATTACATCTTTCCGACCGAATGTGTTAATATTTGAAGAGCGTGGGCGGGCGAGAAAGAGCCGTTCCGTCTTGCAACAGCAGTCGGGCGAGAGTCGATAATTTGAAGTGACGGGTCTTTAACCCGGCGATAGATTCGAGTGGAAATAATATAGTAAAACTTGGGAGGAAGGGAGAGAGAAAGAGAGAGGGAGAGAGAGAGAAAGAAGAGATCCTGCTGCCCGGGCTTTACGGCAATAGGGCGAAACGAAAGGGCGCTTCGTTTGCTTTCAATAAACACCATCGGCCTGTCGGCGTACAGCAGCCGGGCGCACGAAAGTCGACGCTTCCGATGGATAACGGGGGTGAAATGGAAGTGGCGCTACACATATACCGCCATTACACGTTGCAGCATCCGATATAGATGTACATACGGTCACGTGTAGGTATTATATATATGTGCATGCGCGCACTCTCCTTTCGGACTCCGAGGTCGAACCCGAATCAGCTTAATCCTTCGAAATTGGCCGTCATTAGGCGCAATTTGGTAAAAATCTAGCGATCCTGGCTCGTGCAATTTATCCATTTCATCCGATCAGTTGCGCGACGCGTCTGCAGAGGCGGATTTGCGTGGAAATTTTATACATCGCACGGGAAATCAAGGGACTTGGTCGTCCGATCTCCGAGGCAGGGCGTTCGCGGAAGTAATACGCTTCGTGACTACTTGTCAACTTCTTAAGTTTGTAAAATGGGAATAGTAGGCGGCATAATTTTAGTCACTTGGGTGGTCGGAAGCTCTTGCTGGGAGGTCCCTAAAATTATTAACAGACTGCGGAATATCATCATCCGTCTCTCTGTATATCTAGCAGGGGATGCAAATAGCTCACTCTGTGCGAAAGTTACGACCGTCTGCATACGCTTCCGACTACTTCGCTTGATCCCATTTCGAGAGAATTCCATAACTTGTGATATTCGCGATCCTATCTTTCTCTCTCGTAAACCACAGTTCGCGGGATGTGTTTTACGAGACTTTTTTGCCGATCAATTTCAGAATCCAGACCGCCGACTCTTTTCGGTGTCAGCTTCGGAATTTCATCGTTATTTTTGTTAACAAAGACTGAATAAGTACAGGAAAAAATATGAGGCGCATTTTTCGCGTTTTTTATCGAATTCATACACACATGTGCACTCTCTCTCTCTCTCTCTCTCTCTCTCTCTCTCTCTCTCTCTCCCCCCTCTCTCCTTTTCTCTCTCTCTCGTTGTTTGCTTTCGTCGACACGGAGATACACATAAGAGCCGTTTTACCGTGGCATGTCACAAGGGCTGCTTTGTGGCGAGGCCATGAGGGGGGGAGGTAGAAAGAGGGTGAGGTTGCGAATCGATGAAAATCAAGGGTTAGAGGAAGGCCGCTCGGGAGGAGAGAAAGAGCGGCCGAACTCGGGATGAAAATAGCCGGCCAAACTCCGACTTTCGTTGCACTCGTACAATACGGTATTGTACGTCGTATAGCACGCGGCCACACCGGCCTCACCACTCGCTCGTATTATTGGCCGCAAGGGAGACACAAAGTACCACGAAGGACTCGCACCCAATTTCTATTAGAGAGATATTCATATATTCATATATTCACATGTATTCACGTATTAAATAATTCTATGTGTAATGAGGAAAGACTTTTTTCCACGTTATACGATGAATTCCGCAGTGATGGAAAAGTCGAGGCCCGAATGTGGATTCTCAAGACGAACTTTTTATCAACGTCATATTAAAAAAATGCTTTTTTATTCGATGAACAAGATAAAAATTGTTAACTGTTATTATAAATATTTAGAGATTTATTATTTTCATATTAATTATAAATTTAAGTTGTAAATTAAAGAGAAGAGCTCTAGACTAGCATTCATTCAGATGTTTATCAATTTTAATTTCAAGTTTTGTTGTGTTTTAACGGTCCTTGACCGTTTTATTTCCGTTCAGGAATTTTTTGTCGTCGAATATCGGAAAGGTTCGTCAGGGTATCAGACTCAGTTGACTAGAATAATTATCATAAAATTGTATAATGGATGCAAATTAGATGAGAGGATATATCAAAATCGCAAGAAAACAAAATTAATATGTAAGAGTGCAATTATGTATATGTAAACCTGCCAAAAATATTTTATAAAGATATTAATTTCTGTATTAAATTCTGTATGTTTATTTATTCTATAAATATGAACTTGAACATTTGATAGAATATAATAAAATAAAGAATTTTTGATTAAATAAAATTAAATAAAAGACATAGACTATTAATTCATAAACAGTTTGGTACTTTGCATCACAATTGCGAATGCTTCGCAAATTGGAAAAACGTGTAAATTATTTTATAGTAAATAAATCTTTGCAATATAAAGTGCTAAATAAAATTATCAAATTAACAATGTATAATTGCCTTTATTTTTGTCATTGCAAATTAGTGCGAGTATTGCAAACATTGAAATTATAATACAAATTACAGTATAATCTGTATAATTTGTAATCGCACTATATTGCATTTTTTATGTAATACACACCCGTGTTATCTATATATATATATATATATATAAAATGTAATTTTGATATTTATATAAAATCGTAGAGTTTACATGTATTATGTATGTAAATTTTATGTGATATCGTGTTTTGATTATAATGAAAAAAGAAAATAATTCAATTATTTTATTTTGAGCTCAAGCAGAGCAATTAACATAAATTTTCGAATAATAATTGGATTACATGCAAATGAGAATAATAACATGAAAACTGCAATAAAAAGCAGAAAAAGCGTAGGCAAAATAGATCAGTTGTAAAATTGATGTAAATTTAGCAGTTTAGCACCCACCTTTCACGATGTTCCTCAATGTCGATGGATCTTCCGCTACATGTCGGAAGTGGTTTAGGAGTTTTCTTGCATCGTTTCATGTTGATTATATGTTACTTCACTTTGCATTCACTTTGCATTTACTTTGCGACACAAAATTCGCAAAAGTTGCGCACAATGCAAAATTCACGATTTTATTGGTGAATTTATTTTTACAATATTTATGGCAGGATATGACATTTGCGAATTTTTTAGTAATAATTTATTGCAAAATATTCAGAAATTAAGTTTGAAGCATATATACATGGCAAAATATATATACTTGACAGTCCTTTTAATGTAACATAAATTTAATTTGTATTCGTTTCACTACTTATTCGTTGCTTTACAATATTTTTGTGAAGATTGCCTTACTCCGCAGTAAGGCTACCTTTATATAAGAACGTTTTCATAAGATTTTTACGAAGATCGCTTCGCTTCGCAACACTCTATGTGATTCTCAATTTCGCAATTCTATTTTGTATGTTGACAGAAATCGCAATGTCGAAATTGGTATGTAAGATTGGAATCTGAAAATCATGACATATCTGGAATATATAAACTGGTTGCAAATAAAATTGCAAAGTTTCTACTGTTATCATGAAATTTTGATAATAGGAATTTCATAAGTCTAATTCAATGAAATTCTATTTAATAAATCGCGAATTTTCATAAATAAGAAATCGTAAATTAAAACTTGCAGCAGTGAATGGGAAATCTATTCGCTAAATGGAATAATATTCCAATACCAAATTGGTGAGAATTCTTATACGTGTCATTTCCGCGAAGAGAATTGAAAAGATTTTTGACATAAGAAATAATTACATTGTATATACAGTATCAGTATTATTATTATTATCATAAAATTACATTTATCGATATCAATAGAAATCGATTTGTTATAAAGATAAAGTCACAATACTGTTTTATGTAAGAAATTCTTTTAGATATCTTAGTGCGTTAAATATTGCCGAGTTGTCAAAGTGCCGTGAGTATTGTTCGTGCTCGCACGCGATGAAATATGTAATGTTACGTGTATGACGCCTTGACCTCCGTGTGATTTTGAGCGAACGTGAGCCTGCCACGCATTTTAACAGCGACGATTGCGTTGTACCTATGTACGTATTTGAACGAATAGATCTTTTAATATCTTTTAGTTGCTGAGCGTCCCTCTTCCGTGCAACACGACGGAAAGAAACGAAGTATAATATCGTAACTATTTTGTATAGTATTATATCATAAAATCTATCAAGATTGTTAAATGTTTTGCGTGTAAGAAACATGCATATGTGTAAGAGAATAATGACTGCATTTTATTATACTAATTTATCATGCTTTACGTTTTTTATGTGTGATACCAGGTATATTATTATCCTATATATTTCATTATTATCTCATTTTATCGGATACTGTCATTTTATTATATTATTATCTATATACATATAAATCATTTATTACATATGTAGCTTGATATTTATTTAGTAAAAAATATGAAGTATATTATGCATATAAATATGTGTATATTAAATTATTCAATTCTATTAAAATTATACAAAAATGTTTGATTTTGATTTTCACTCGTAAGAAAAATCTTTATGTAACTATTTAAATAATAAATGATTCATGAATCAAAGTTTGACGAATCGAAGTTTTATAAATTAAAGATTATTTAAGGAATATGAATTTTGATATTTAAGTACAGATTGGCAAGCGTAATTAGAGATTCATAAAATTGATTATTCATTAAATAACAATTGATTATAAATATTGATCTCAATTTATTATTTACTTGAAATTATATTTTCTCTTACCGCTACTTAGATATACATATGTATAAACGGGATTCGTAGTTAGAGAATTCTTTTTCTTTCATGAATATTCGTTCCTTTCCGGGACACAGTTTCTCTCCATTTTCCAATATTCTACTTCGGTTTTCGTTCGAGAAACTTTCAAGAATTGTCGCAGCTAGTAATATTTCATATTGTCATATCTAATCGGAATGTTTCCATTGACCGTTATTGACAACGAAAGACTCGCGACTAGGTAAAATATTAATGGAGAACGAAAAAGCATCCAGTTTCAAAATGGTCCCTGTCTTCACCGATCGATGACTCTTCATATCCCTAGATCATCATTGATTATCGTCAAGGATCGTTCGTATCGACTTATCAAGTCGTCGGATGTTACGAGAATATACTCGTGGCGGAATAGCGAGCGGCGAGGAAAAATTGAAACGGGGCGGATTATGGTGTGACCTCTTTTCGCGCATATCGTCGATGTCGGGCCCTTTTCCACAATTGAGGAATTTTCTCATGTAGGACACGTGGCTTATTCGGTCATCGATCAGCCAAATCGGACACGCTATGCGCACATCGGGATCGATCAATCGGCGCGATTATATGGGCGCGGAGAGCGGTTTGACATCTCATCGACCACGAAAATGTGTTGCACGCGAAACGACTTTGTATCCGTCCATTGCTTCGGCATGACTTCGATAGACCGTCCTTCAGCAGCCCTTTCAGTCAATCCGATCAGGCCGGCAGACGAGGTTCATCGCCGACGTAAACATTGCGTGAAACGAAGTTTCTTTGGCGAACGACGGCGGATCGCCTTTCACGCACAGTTGATTATAATCTCGTGGTTTCGAGAGTAACTCGAATCCCGTAAAAATTAAATTTTTTCATATTTTGTGATGACTATATATTCGATTGGTATAAAGTCACTGAGGAAATTTTGTTTTATCTGTGCTTCGGCATGACTGATGGACAAGCCATGGATCCTTTCTGAGTTGGAATTATATTTACAATATGCGCGTAATGCAGCTTTCTTTTTGTAGAATCATATAAGAATTTATTATACTAATAATAAGAAATTAGATTCTACATTAAATACTCTTTCATAAAACTTCTTGTTTATCAAATTTAAATAATCGTAAGAAATTGCAAATCGGAGAAATACAGAAACCAAGGATATATTGAATTTGCCAAATTCAGTATCCGAAGCGCATTTATTCTTTGTTATTCATATTTTGATATTTAAAATTTTGGGCCACATAAAACAGTACAATGAGTTTTCAAAATAATATAAATGTCAACTTTCCCTTTAAATAAATTCATAATGTTGTTACATAGCTTTCTGTATCCTGCGCCTATCGACTTTTATGTTCGTTTCTTTGGATATTTTTATATTAAAAGTAATAACAGCAATTTTTCTCTCTCTTCGTCGACTCTAAACGCGGAAACTCTATTTTTTAATTCACGCTACGTAGATCTCATCGTTGCAACGAATCGACAACTGCTTCCTTCCTTGTTGGATGGGGGACGTATAAAAGATGGATGCCGGATACCGGAAAGTACATCGGACAACCAGCACCGCGTAAAAGGTTAATCGCGGAAAATCGAAGTTTCCTGAGCAAATTCCTTGTTTTTCTTCGGCCTGGTGTCGGCGCAAGTGTGCGCAAGCTGTCGCGGTCGAAAGGATAACTCTTCGTCCGGCATCACGCCGTGAATGTTATTCTATTGGGAAGAGAATTTGAGATTACGCGGGGCAGAGTCGGATAAAATTGTTCCTCGACGTCCCGAATTATATATCCCTACGCGGATTTAGGATTAGCCATGTTAAACAAATCTTTAACAACTCGATCGGATAAACACAGCCTCTCGCCACGCAAACGTGTAGGTACCCCAAAAGATTTGCGTGTGTCGAGGAATGTTTATTGAGGAATGACGTACGTGCACCCTCGATATATTGAGTGGGATGATTAACATCTCGTCGAGTAAACGCTTAATGGCAAAGTTTATACTAAAATCGTTTCATTATAAGAGAGACAGGGAATATTGATTCGGTGGTGATTACGAATTTGTTAAAAAAGGAAAAATTTTAAAAACTTCAAAAAGGAAAACTTTATCAATTGCTATTGGAAATCACCGCATTGCCCCATTTATCTAAAAGTATTAGTTATAACGAATGTACAAAGTAAATGTTTGCCGTGACAATATATGTTAAAAAGTTATATCCCTGCTTTTCATTTTTTGTCTAGACTTTCCATCTTCTCTGAAAATGTATTCTGAAACTTTCAAAGTTCGTACGAATTACATTTTTATATCTCCTCCCCTAATTTATTATCGTAATTATCTTTTATCTTATAAACTGCGTATTATAAGAAATTAGAAGAAAGGGAGAAATAAATTTCTGTCGCGCGCGTTCGTGAACTTTATCGGATCTTCTTCACTTTTTTTTTTCTTTTTGCGAAGTTCAAGATTAGTCCAGAATCCGAATTTACCCAATTTATATAGCGACTCGGGCACAGGAAGTCGAAGAACAGTACTTTAAACGACGGTACGGAACGACGTATTTCTCAAGATAGATCGTCTCCCGTGGCTCTTTTATTCTCGGCGGTTCCGACAGCGCGGCGGTAACGATAAACGATGAAACATTCGCCGCGTCTGATACACGTCGCAATGAAGAAGTGGAGGCGCGCTTTTATGCTTATGCACAAACTAAGTGCAACGGCGAACGGCCGTCCCGTCGTTTCACTCGCGTTTCATTCGCGAGCGGCGGCTGCGGTGTAACTCAGTGTAACTACGCGCAAAATTTATCCGCGCGCCGTTTTATTCATGAGAAACGCTGCTGTGTCCTCCCATGCGTTTGGCTCGCAATATGCTTGTCGAAGAAAAATGGCTGGAATGCTCGTTTGTTATAATATTGCGCGTCGTAACAAAATGCATTGTACTGCCGTTGCATCTTCAGAGGCCGCTATCCCTCTCTCTTTCTTTTCCTCCCTCTCCTTATCAGCACGTATTCGCTCGTATTTAGGATTACTGGATATCACGACACGGATTCCCGTAATCCCGGCCATACCTCAGAAATTCGCGAGAATCCTGTCGTATCGCTCCCGCCACCCCGCTCGCTCGGCTTATGTATATGCCGCCGGGTGGTTGCTGCCGGATTTCCTTCTGTGCTGCATAACGGGGGCGGAATGATGCGACGTACCTCGGGGTGCACTCGAGGCGTCTGCCGCCCGTATTCGAGAAGGTTTCCAGCCCTTCTGGCCGGGTTTCCGCCTCTTTATATTAATATACAGGCATATCGTACATGGCGTGACGGGCCCACGAACGCGCATCGCGATATCTATTTTCGGAGCGAAGAAGTCAAATCCCACCCACGTGTGGATATAATTTGACAGTCGCATTTGAATATATATCAATATGAATAATATCGGATTGTCGTAGCGATTCGATAACAATCCTCTGACGTGGATAAATGCTTATTTTTTCGGAACACTTTAACTGATTTCCAGTCCATTGATGATCAAACATGTAATTATTAACGCGTTTAATTGCAAAACGGTAGAGGTATTCTCTTTATTTATATACAGGATCTGGTAATTACTGTACCATCTTTGAGTAGGCAGAGCGAGTTAAAATAAACAGAAAAGTTCTTTAGCATTTTATGAGTTTCTCAATAATTAACGAGAAATTAATTATTAAAAACAGTAAAGGACTTTTCTATTCAGTTTAACCCTTTCTATCTACCCGGGGCGAGTGTTATTAAAGACCCTATTATTAAACATCCTGTATATTAGTAAAGAGGATATATATATATATATATATATATATATATATATATATACTAAAACATGATCTGTTATAACGAGTGAGATATATAAAGACAGAATTATGTGAATCTTTCATGTATTGAATTTAATTTTATCTTACATGGTCAATCAACCCTTGACTCCTTGAATTTTGCTAAATTTTTAATATGTTACAATACATTCCATTCACTAATACAAGGTACAATAATTCTGTCCAACGCGCAATGGTTTATGTGAAATATTAACGTTTAAAATGTTTTTTTCGATATCAATGATAAATAAATCATGCTTATGCAAAGAAGTTGCATTCCTAAAATGCGCTTAGTGTAAATTAATAATGTGTTTTAAATGTTTCTGATGGATACCATCACGAAACATGTACACATTGTGACCTTATCAATAATATTGATAATGAACCAATTGAAAGTTCCAACATCGAAGATTAATGGGCTAAATGTATTTTTGTTAATTGTGACGTACTTCTTTGTAATGCCATTATAATTCTATTTTTCTTATTTATAAGTAATACATAATCATAGTACATAGATAAACTTATTTGACAGAATTTTAAAACAATTACGCACACGAAAAGTTTTATAAACATCAGAATTTTATAAACTGTTTTGCGCATCGGACAGAATTACTGTACCTTATATTAGAATGGAGTGTACTGTAACATATTACAAATTTAGCAAAATTTAAAGGGTCAAGGGTTGGTTCCTTTATTTCATATTAATGTAAACGTTATGAAGTATGCACAATATATATGCGGTGTACAACACTGAAAATTAAGAAATTATTATTATAAGATTAAGAAATTTATTTTGTGATTTTTATGTTAGTAATTCTGATTTCAACATAAAAAGAAATTCATAAAAGATGATCGAAATTCAGCAAGCTTCAAATTCAGTTGATTCTATTTTGATAAAATTCAGGAAATTGTAATTCTATTTTGATAAAATTACATCTTCGATCAAAGAAGGCTTCCATATTTTTCTATGCCAGCGAAGCGTGATTCGATCAAACAGTTTTCTATTTTGAAACCCTTTCGAAACTCACGATTCAAATTGAGTGACATTTTAGCAGCTGCGCCGTGAAATTTCGCTGTGAAATTTTCTAAATAAATTTTCGTTTTCACCTTTCGATTCAGTACTGACTGATCTCGTTTGCTTTGATTTATCCAAATTGTTCGCCGTGTCGTGGCGATTAATTTCTCAACTAGGAAGCGACTACAGCGACTACAGACACGGTGATCTTGATCAATATAAACACCCACGTGTTGGCGGAAGGCCAGCGAACTGCCTGTTGAGTCCCCCTCCGTCAGAAATTTCACTCGACCATTCATTGTTTTCGTGACTTCGAAGACAGCGCGCGAGTTGGCTGAATCGCGATATTTATATCGTCCAACGAAGGCCAACGCTTATTTCCCGCTTCACCTCGCTGCTACTGAGGCCTCTTACCGGCGCGCCGCGCCGGTCCGCGGTATCGGTGTTCCGAGTTTACGTTGTATTATTTTCTACAATACGACTACGTCGCGACACCGCACAATGCGAATGATAAATACGCGATAAGGCGTGTAAGTCGGTGAAATATATATTTGTTACATTGTGTTTTAATGTAATTAAATCGCATGCATAAATCAAGTGCAACCGCAATGTATGTATATGCGATGCACATTTACATCTAACATAAATCTAATGTAAATGTACATTTTATTACATAGACAAGCACTAGCTAATAGTTAAATTAATTTTCACGTATATTTTTATGTACATGGAAAATGCTATTTTCTGTGATATGACATATTTTTCAGGGTATGTGATACTTTTAATATATGCAACTGGGTCACTTTGTGTCTGCATCACTCTATGTAACGCTAAATATAACTTTAGCGTTACTGATAGTCACTCTTTTTCCCTCTTTCTCTCTCTCTCTCTCTCTCTTCTCTCTCTCTCTCTCTCTCTCTCTCTCTCTCTCTCTCTCTCTCTCTCTCTCTCTCTCTCTCTCTCTCTCTCTCCCTCCCTGTCTCTCTCTTTCTCTCTCCCTCTTTCTTTCTATAAAACCCTTAAAACTATAACATTAAATATAACAAATAAATAATTTTAATTGTCGCGTGCCATATGGTATGCGGAACAGATCGGAAGAAATGCGCTTGCATTCCAAATTCCAAGATTGAAATGTTATAGCCGTTATCGTGCGTATCGTCGGGCAATCAGTTTCTTATTACCATCTCCATTAACTGCCGCACCTCGCTATCTCTCTTTATCAAGATCCGTGGTACCAGCGAAAAGCGGGACTCGGCATAAAGTTCCGGTAATTGGAATACCACTTCGCTGACTTTCTTACTTTATCTTGTTCTCGTTTTTAAAAATTGTTTTCATATGTCAAAGGTGCAAGTATAATATATTAGCCCGCAATTAGTACGCGGAACTTGGGCTTCAGAAACGAAATTAAAATAGATTTGTAGATTGTGCCTTATTTTCTATTATTTTTTATAGTGGTTAACTTCTTTTAGTGGGCCAACAATAAGAGTGAATATTTTTAGTATATTATTATAGAGAGAGAATGAGAGAGAGAGAGAGAGATAATTTTAATTATGATAAAAGAGATGTTTAATTTGCTCATATGTTGTCAAATTTAATGAATTAAAATAAATATAACGATTCTTACAATATCAAAAGTAAATATTGTTATAAATGAAAAAAATATATGTTTGTTCCGCCAATAAGTGATTAACAAGAAAAACTCTATTTTTAATCGACGTTTGGCAATATCGTAACGATTCGACCATTGGTTTTGGTCGGATTAATCGTCACGTTTCGACCATGGGATTTGGTCTTTTTGTTATAAATATTTTAAAATTTTTTTACTATAACATAATTTGTGCTTTTTTGGTAAAAATTATTAACCCACCGTCTGTATGGTTTTTTTTTTGCACCCTCGCGTGTACACGTCGGTCTGTCACGTTTGATGCTATTTTTTCCTATCTTAAAGTATTTCAAAAAATCTGAAAAAATTCACGAAACATCTGTCTACATTGTAGTTGATGATTTTATAGTCATTTTGATAAATATCGTTTATTTAACATTTTCTAGCAGGCTTGCAAGTTTTACAGTTACGAGCAGATATCATTTTGGCTTGGACGACGTAGACCCACGTATACAGACGGAGGGTTAAAATCCTAAAGAAGAAGTAGAGGAAATTTTCTGAACCAAATTTCTTTTTCCTAGTAGTTTTTTTTATACAATATATTTATTTTTTTCAATCGAATGTGTTGGGTTTTTTAGGCTTGTATCTTATAGGTACTTAAATCATCAAAAGAATTGATTCGGTAAGATTGGTTCATTTTCTTTATATTAGTGCAATGTAAGCGCAACTTTTTCATTCCACAACCGTGAAATCGGACCATCTCTATTTTCTCCCTTTGTCCTCCATTCTGTCGTGTATCTAACGGCGAGAAATGGGTACTGGATAATTGTGCTCAGAGTGTCTGGCGAGCGGCCAAACTGTTCGCCTGTGGTACTGTCTACTAGATGTTTTGACCTACCGTATATATATTTCGGACGAGAATGAGAGCGATGTTTTAGAACATGTGCTACTGGACCGTGCATTTATAATGTACGTCATTTTCATAACAATAAAAAATAGTAGTATCATGAACACGAGAGAGATTCTAATTCCTACAGAAATTCCTACATAACTTTATTGTCAAATACTTGTCTAATGCTTGTGGTGATATCCATTTTTCTAAATAAGGGAATCTAGGAAATAATATACAATAATATTTATATAATTTCGGAAATATGTGATCTAAAAAATAGAATACTAAAAATAGAAATAGACCATTAATTGAGGAAAATAAAGTTTTGTCATTTTTTAACCCTATTATACTATTAGATTTGTTTCTCTATAAAAGAAAGTATAATTTTAAATCGTTTTTTATATTTTTATATTTATAGTATAATTTACTACATATACAAAGAAAGTTTAATACACGGAGAAAATTTTATGTTCATTTATAATACAGTTTTAAATTACATTTTACTATTCTTTATATTATTGGTGGACCCATCATGACTTTATAGAATAAATTACAGTACAACATAGTAAAATTTAAAACTTACCTAACATATTTTATTATTTGCCATAGTAAAAATTCGTACACAGAGAATTCAGGTTTTTTTCCATCAAAATAATCAGATATCCGTGTGGAAATTAACAGACGAATATTACCGGTCTGGTTTTTTTTTTTTTTTTGTTCCCTCGGTTGAGGGACATTTAGTGCCTTCAGCTCCGCCCCGAAGCTATATAAATTACTGATCTTTTTCGAACAGCTAGGCTATAGCACCCGAAAATCCGCTCTCTCAGCCGGTCACCCATCCAACTAGTATCCGCGCCCGACGTTGCTTGGACTTCGATGATCGAATACGCTAGCAGCGATCCTCTGACTCTGCTGCTTCTTTCTTTCTTATATTCGTATATAACACATCTTTATGATGTTCAAAAATCTTGAAATTTATTAACTAGCAAATATTAAAAACAACGCAACAACAATACAGTGGTATACAATGAATACTAATCTTGTCGAGCATGAACGATTTTATCGAATAATTAAACGCGGCAGCCAAAGCTAGAAGCGTAATATACGCCATTTGATTTTTAACCGTCTTTAACTTTGATTTGATTCATTAAATAAAATCTTCACCTTGTGTCCAGATAGCGCCATTGATATACGAATAAGATTTGTATATCAACACAATATAATATAATATTAAATATATTTTAAAATTAAATATGTAATAAAGTTAATGAGAATAATGAGAACGCCTAAAGGCGCTACTTGGACGCGCAAGGTGAATATTTTATTTAATAAATCAAATTAAAGTTAAAAACGATTAAAAATCAAATGGCATATATTACATTTCTAGCTGACTGCCGCGTTTACTTATTCAACAAAAATCGTTCATGCTCGACAAGATCTTGCAAGCAACGCTTATTCCTTTCCCCTTCTCCTCGAGTTTTTAACAATAAGTTACCGAATTGAAATGTTTACATGATCTTCATGTAATTTTTACTATGGCACAACACTGCTTTTTATTATATGAATAAAGTAATTTTTGTGAAAACGCTGCTCAAGCTATATTTTAGCGGAATATAAAGTGGAAAGAGTTAATTTTTACTATGGTGTACAGGAAAAACTTATTTGGTATATATTTTTTACTTCTCTTTGTAATTCTAACTTTTATCCAGCAAGTTTTTGCTTTGAGACATACAAATTTTTACTATGAGAAAGCGTAAAAATTGCGTTGCTTTATTGTTTTTAAAATAATGGCCATAGCATTTAAACTTGTAATTCCTTGATGGTCCGCAGTTAGTGGAAAAACATAGTAATATTGAACATAAAATTTTCTCCGTGTAATATATCGATTAAGAAGAAGAAGGTTAATAGATTCTTAATGACAACTTATTTATAAGAGATCACTATCTTCCAAATGAATCTTTTCATTTTTGTGTCGTTGGAGCACATTCGAATGTAAGAAGCTAAGCTGCCTAAGCAAGAGATCTCGGCCAAGTGCTATTAATTTTGACGTATACTTAGCGTGGATTAATGGATATGTCCAAGAAAAAGAGTTCCTTGTAGCCTTAGACAGATGTTTACGAGGTCGTTTAACCGTTAGTGGTCCAATGCCAACGTGAGATTTATTTACTCTCGCTGTAAGTACCATGTCCGGCGTCACTTTGCAGAGAGTGCTCTCGTTGACAATTTGTTGTCAGCAAACCGTCAGTCGACGGTAAATGATTCTTTTTATACAGGACCCTCGTCGCGCTACGCACGTGTCATTAACGATGTAATTAATAAATGTCAGCGAATAATTGCGTTCGCGACGTGGAACGTGGGCAGCGAAATAAACCGTACGTGCAATGAATTTTAGGAGTTCTGCATTCATCGCGGCTATTGTTGCGTCGCAAGTGCGCCCAATCGCGATTTATAACGGATTTCGGTCCGCGCATTTTGCCACGATAACTTTATCGAATTATTTCCCTAAACGGCTCATAACATCCCATCCATCCATCTGTCGAAATGGCAGATTGGAAATTTGCGAAATCTGTTTATTTTCGGAATTTCAGAAAATAGCTTTACGAAGTAAAAGAACTGTTTAAAATTAGCTTCTTCACTGAGAAAAAAATATCTAGAGCCAAAAAATATTTATTTAGATTGTTGCCAAGAGCTTATTTACTTAATATAATACACATATTTATTTAGAGTTAAAAAATATTTTTATTAAATAAGTTCTTGGCAACAATCTAAATAAATATTTTTTTCCCGGTGTTCAAATACGTGGAAACATCAATCGTGTAATTTTTAAGTTCCGTGATCACGAGTAAATGTATAAAGATAATTTTTCTGACAACGACAGCAGGACTTAAAAGTGAACTTGTCTAGAAATAGAAGTGGAAAAAATAGAGAAGTTAAAACCCAGTTATAACTTTATTGGAACAGTCATGCGGCGTGAAAATCAGAACCGAAGATAATATACCGATTTCAATTCTACTGAAATGACAGTTGAAGGCCGAAGATGCTTCGTGTACGTGAAACGTTATTGTGTGACCTAGAGTGAATTTTTTCCGGTTGATTCGACCGATTCGCTGTCCATTTCCCGTGATTTCTCGATTGATTTCCTCCTGGCGATTCGACTACTCTTCATTCATTTCCCGCGAGTCATAGCTTTTTCCCTGGACGGAGAAAACCTGCCACGTCTGAATTATCAGCAATTTTCAACCATTGAAACCGTTGTGTTTACATCTCGATATGTAATAGACGTGCAGAAATGATTCCTGTTATTTGTGATAACAACAGTGCAGTTGGCGTAAAGTTCAAAGTTTTCCGCTTATCAATACGTTAATAAATAGAATTTCTAAAATTGTATTTCTTGACTTTTGGTATTTTGTGCTGGCGATTGAATATAAATGTTTAGAGAATTGGAAAAAAAAAAGAATTTGGCATACAGTTGTTGTTATAAATATTTAAAACTGACTGGGATTTAATTTAACTTCTCTGATTTTCCATTATCCAGAGAAATTCGAGCAAGGATCACAACTTTTTATTCAACTTCATCTCTTTTCATTTCTTTTTTCGATACAAATGTGATTTTGGGTGCGTGCGAATGTGTGGCACGAAGTCACTCCGTATCATGCCATATTTGCGTTTTGATATAAGCTTTACCTATAGCAATGTAGGCTAATCACAGATTTGTCGCGTTTTTCTGCCACCCTCGTTTCCCTCCATTGTACATTAGTACTTTCTTTTGATCGTGAGCAATCTCGGCAAGAGAGCTCCGCAATCCATGACTCTTTATCTTGTGTGACTTCCTCCTTTCTTCCCTACAAGTTCCGCTCTTAACCCTTAACGTCGCGACGTCTTTTTATTGCGTACCTGTGTTGCACGACGTGCGTCATCGATGCCGTCCGTTGTTAGGTCTCTTTTATTTTTGGTATACGCGCGCGCGCGCGTAATTTCTCGGCATGATTGCCATCAACGATATGAAGCGACCTGATGCTTCGAAAGGTGGAAAAGAAGTAAGAAAGTTTATGCACTTCATTTCACATCTTCGCGCATAAGTATAATTATATTGATTAAACAGAAAATATAGAGACGCAATAAATAACATAAACATAATGTATGTGTGTATCCTCGAAATATAAAAAATTTAAAAATATCTTTGTTTTCATATCAAGATTCATATTTAGGCAAAAATTGTTAAATTTAGTATCTATTTTGAGCACGTAATCAATTGCACTTGCAATAACAGAATACAAATAATTCATGATTATTCTGATAATAAGAATTATCTTTAGACTCTTTGATGATGATGACGACATTCTTTTATTGTTATTGCGTAAAATATAAATTTTTGAAGCGCGTATAAATAATTTTAAAGAAATGTAAAAAGGGTCGCCAAGTGTTCAACGCGCTCGTTGAATGCGAAAAAAATTACTGGGTAGTACATGAGTTCAGTTTCGAGACGATATCCGCGTTTAATAAATCATATGTACTTTCCTTGAAGGGAATCGATGCAGAAAACACGAAGAGACCTCGCATGCGATTGCAAATTCATGAAACATGATTCCTTTTTCTTCTTCTTTCGAATCGACTATATATTTATACGATTCGATTCGAGCCGAGATACGATTTAATTGAGAGGTCATCGATGACCGGCCGTCGAAATGCATCCCAATGATCGGCGTGAGTGCTCGGCGGAACCTTGAAATATTGATTTGCTCGTTGAAGCTGATTTAATCGGCGGTTCAGCATAGAGTCCTCAGCCCGCTAGAGTTTATAAACAACGATCGGCGTTGCGAAATGCACTTTTAGCCACCGCTGGAAACGGGCACTCTACTTCTTTCTTCTCGTGGATGTATCGTGTGCCATATTTTCGGCCTTATTGTATATAATGAGTATGGTCGAATACCGCGGTGTAACGTTACATCACACTTAGGATTAAACGCGTATAAGAGTTGAATGAGGTAGGAGTTGTAAATATGTCGCTCGTGTTTAATGTATACATTAGATAAGGATAACAAGTTAGACAATGCGTATATTGTAACGCGACGGGGGATTTATGATCGAGATTAATGAGACAAGATGATGTACGCCGCGTAAAATATACATCTTCGTAATCACCATGAAAACACAATCGGCGTTTCTTTTACGCTTCACACGCTATGAAAAAAAAAAAAGAAGAATCTTCATAAAAATTTAATCAATTTAATTCCGTAAAAGAAATTGCGTGTACTACAGGCGACAACGAAGGGATTATGGATATTCCACAAGGCAATAAATGAGCGCGATATGAAAAGCGCCTGCTTGAGAAAGGCTTTATTGACGTCATTCAGCAGCGTCCTGGCCGATTTGATTTATCACATTTGCCGCGCGTCCAGTCGTTGCTCGATCAAACATTTTCGATTCGCAGTTCGTCCGCGTAATTAAAAGCTTCTAGTTGGACGTAGGGAACGGGTGATATTCTCCTGGCCGTTAATTGCATCCGTGTGTGCACGGGACGCTTGCATGCAGGCGCGGAATCGAGCAAATAACGAATGCGCGCGGTGATTCACAATTTACAGAACGTACGAGTGCGGATCGGTGTGGATTTAATGCAAATTTCTCGTCAAACGAAATATATCCGCGGCTGTTTCAATTTTGTATATGCACTTCGCGGATGACTTGCGGGTTAACTAACTCTGATTAGCAATGTAATTTTGTTACATCGCTAGATCAAATTATAACGTTCGTGTAATAATGACGACGAGAGAAAACATCAACGAACTTTGATATGACATATGTAGAGACTTTATTTTAGCCTTTATTTATTAAAACATTTATTTGGATAATTCTATAGGGGAGAGTGGGCATAAAAGAGCCAGTATTTTTCAAAGCAGGGAAAAAAGTATTTAATTTGGTGTTAATGAAATAAAACCGCTTTCTAACTTATGTACTTATTTATATATAAGATCGATTTAACAAAAAAATAATATTTAGTCATTAACAGATTTTAATCACCTTTTTTTAAATGGAGAAAGTTCGGCTCTTTCAACACATGACTTTGAAAAAGCCATCATCACTTGTTTTTACTAAATTATAAGCTAATAACACAAATAAAATCAAAATATGTTATCCTTTAACAAAAATTATCTTCTTAGAAAACTAATAAATATCTGAAAGATGGAAAATATAACATTTCTTATCAAAAACACTTACTACAAAAAGAAATGAAAACTTCCCCTATTGCTAACATGAGTTATGAGCCCAGCCAGTTCACAACTTGCACTGATACCAGTCTTCATTACTTACAGAATAATCTTTTGAACAGACACACCAGTTATTGCCGTTTCTCTCAACACCGGCTCTTTCATAACGTTATATGTGTCAAAAATCTAATTACAAAATATTTGATAAATCAAAACAAATAAAAAAGTTGTAACACGTTCTTATTGTTAGTCAGATTGGGGTACATAGTTTTCGATTTAAAAAATACTTTTTTCTAAAAACTAATCGTAAATAAATGCAAAAAACATGGAAATTTAATTCAAAAATTTACTTATTGTCGTAATAATCTTTCACCTTTCACTACGGCAACGCCGTTTCGACGTTGACTGTCAAATTTCTATGGATGACGTAGTTTCAGTGTTGCTATCGAATAAAAATAGTTTACAATTTTTGGTTACATTCAGTTAGTTGAAATATGAGATGGCCCTTTCAAAACATGACTTTTTGATACTCATTCTCCCCTATATAACGTCCACAGAAATAAACTGATTTTTAATTCATCAGGGAATGTATGTATATCCCAAAATATTTTGTAGATTCTTTCGGATTTGTATACTTTGTATATAAATTGCATTTGATACTGAAACGACTGCATTGCAAATCCAATTGTGTTATTTTTATATGCATAAACGTCTAAAAATAACACATTTGACTGAAAGCTTTTTTACATGTTTCTTCATGTGGAAAATATCGTCATTTAACGCGTTTGATCGTGTTAAATTAAAAGTTAATACGTTTAATCGTGTTAAATGACGTGATTTAAAACGACAAGAAATGTGTACGAAGAGCTTCAGCTAAAATAACACACTTGGATTTGCAATGTATTAATTAGTTGATGATGAGATTTTAATAACACTATTAATCGAGTCTTAATACGTAATATTCGACATCGCTACATACAGCCGCGATGTAGTTAATCCGTCTACACATAGAATTTCTCAAGCGAGAAATTGAACTCGGAGAGACCAGGTGACTAGCGCGTCTGCTTGACACTGTAAATATTTACGCGCATTGTGTAGCGTGTGCCATAGGATCGTGCGTCGCTGCTGCAGAAAGTATGTACGGTATAACAGATTGTACTGAAGTTGATATTGCGCGATCCGCGGTAAACCGTACATTACTTATCTCGCGCGCACATGATGTGTATGTCCAAAAACCACGCGATTACAATAAAATACTGTTGCAACAAATACTATGAGGTAATAAAATGAAATTTTCACAACAACTTACTTAAATCCAACTAAACGATAATATTTGTATGCGATTGTATAGTCACACCGAAATTTATTGTAATAAGTCGGTTGTGAAAGAATAGAAAATGAGAACTTCAGAATGTCGGAAGTAAAACTTTAATAAGGAAAATCTAATGAAAAATTTTTTCGCGTTTATTTTGCGCAAATTAATATTTGCGTAAGTAGGTATTATTTTGCACCATAAAAAATCTTATAAAGAAATCCTATGTAGATTTTTGTACAGTATTACTAGCCTTGGCACAAAAGATATCGAAGTCTTTTCAAACATAAAAATGATTTCAGAGGATGTATAGTGCCTACAAACCTTTTTTTTACCCTTGCCAATCATTTTTAATTATTATTTAATCTCAAAATAACTTGTTCTACTGTGTCCCGATAGGTTGAAATTGCAATCAGGAATTATGTATATCGAAGACGCGCGAGATCGACGAAGAAAATGGAATTTCGAACGAACGTCGAAGTGATCAGGAGGAATTAGGGGACGTAAAGTGCCATTAAAATTCCGTTTCCCGCATGATGGGGTAACTGTTTTCGAGATTCGCAGGAGGTTTGAGTCCCTGTGATTGGTGATTTTCAAGAAAGAACTGTCTTACTTTAGCACCGAGAAACCATGAAACTTGAAATGGCCTACCTCAAAAGACGGAGAAAGAGTCTTTGGAACGATAAAATCGCCATTTCAAGATAATCCTTTCGCCGAAGTTTCGCCACGAGAGTTAATCGCTGGCTGTCATCATCCATAGAGGCTTCGTCCTGCGCCGACGTAGATTAGGGAATCCGTCGTATAGGACGGAGAGAATTGTCATTCGTAGACTCTCGCGAACCTTTGCGCACCACTTATCTCTGCTTTATTGTCCATTCCAGACACTTCGACGCAGTGAATGCGCTATTAAATTTTAGAAGAGCTTAACTCTTAATAAACGTATTTACGTGAAAGGATGCTTGGCGCTAATTAACGAGCCCGATGGTAGCGACAGAAATGGATTACTTACATAACCGCACGATGTGACTATTAATATATGGCAAAAGCTCGGTCGATTAAAATATTAAATTAATCGAAGGGTTCAACTGAAAAAGAAAAAGCTGAAAAGAGGCGTATAAAAACTGCAAAGTATATTAATTTCACAACGCTACCTTTTTCTCTTCGGATTTATTCAGGTTTATACATCAAAAGATAATTTTTTACCAGATATATATAAATTTTGTTCTTTAATGCTATAAAGTTTTAATTCCCTTTCGCTCTTTCTTTCTCTTATAATTCACTTTTATCTCAAAATTTATTAAATTTACATTTTAAAAGGGTAAAATTTGTACAAATAACAATTATAATGTAAATAAATGGAAATGCCCTTTATATGGCCGGGCTGGATATTTGTGCCTAATAATACTATTACAATAATATAATTACATTAATAATCAATTTAATAATACCGATGCTAATAAACATCTGTAGGATCATTACAAAAGAATAATTATAATATTCCTTTCACTCTGTTACTAGTGATATATTTAAATTATTATCTCTATAATTCACGTGGAAATGATGTCCATGTCTACGTTATTGCACTTTCCGGAAAATGGGAGTTTCAGAATTGTCGCAGAATGCAAATATAATCTGTGACTAACTGGTACGTACCACTTATAATCTCATCGCATGAGCGACGCTATAAGTATCGCGTTACGCATTAGCAACCGCGCTTAATTCGAGGTACTTGGGTGACGTTGAAATTATTTTGGCAAAACCGACGATCACGCGAACACCTCCTCGGGATATAAATCGCTCACGCAATTACCGTTCCACCGAGAATTTGCGGAACGAAAATTACATTGTGCTTTATGACTGTGCCAAAATTCGTCTCATAATCATGAGTGTAGTGTCCGTTCCACTTCAGTTTATATTAGTACAGATTTGAGAGGCCTCCACAAGTGTTTCTTTAATGGATTCTCTTATTATACGATAATTGACAATGTTACTCCTAAGATAACTTTTAAAAGTTGTCGACGAATATCCTAGTTTATTCAATTTATCAGAGATATCCAAAGTTTTCGGACATATTTTTGGCTTACAGAAATATAGATTGTTAGTAGTTGCGCTCATGACACGCGATTGATTCTTTTATTTACACAAGATATCCGCTGACGAGTTTATCCCGTTTGTTGTTGCAGGGGCTTCGGGAAACAGGGATATCAGTGCCAAGGTAAGAAGGTCAGACCGATCTCATCGGCTCTGCTATTTGCCCAAGGTACATCCTCGTGGAGGAAAACTAGGGACACATTTCGCTTGTGTTTCAGTCTGTAGTTTCGTCGTTCACAAGCGATGTCACGAATACGTGACCTTCACGTGTCCGGGGGCCGACAAAGGAGCCGACTCGGACGTGAGTACCGATATTATATTTAACGCCGAATATCTCTTCTCTCTTCACAACCTTAAATTCTTAATGCGCAGACTATCTCGCCTATTCTTCCTTTTGTCCCCAGCCAAGGTTTCTTTCTCACGAGCTGTCGATGAATACGAGTTTCCGCGAATTTCCATGTAGATCTCACTTGAAACATACTTGCTATAAAAATCCAGTCTTGATAGATTTGATAGATTTGATGAATGTAAGATGCGCCATACGGAATTTAATAACACCGATAAGTCATTTGTTAAATATGTTATAATTTTTCTGTTTTCTAGTCCTTTTACTTTACTAACTTTGTTTTATGAAAAAATTGTTCTCTTATATGCGTATAATACTAACACATAAATACGTTGAGTAAAGCGTCGAAAGTTTGGATAGGATCTTATCTTCTTTAGTAATATAAAAAATCTTTTAATTATATTTCTTCTATTTTTCTATCTTTCCGAAATTTTGAATGCTATCAGCACTGCCATTCAGTCTCTTAAATCACTTTTTGACAAATCTTTTTTTTTTTACAAGTCACTAAAACATCACTGTCGTCCCCAAAATGGGTCATCTTTTTTTTTCCTGAGCTGACATAACATTTGTAAAACACAAGTATTTTATTTGTATTTTTGTTATCTCGTCTGATAACAATTACTGTTGCTCACTTGGTACTGCTCCGGGGTTTCAGAGTCTCAGCATCTGATTACTTAGAATTAGCACCGCGCAATCGAATACACTATATCGCTATAACATCTATCATGCTGTCGGCAAGTAAAAGTGCAAAGATAAAAACAATTGCTAAACATACAAAAAATGTTTGTGTTTGGTCTTTCGCGACCAGCTCGGAGCCTAGTTCACGGTCTGGACTGTCCATCCAGTACCTACTCAAATCCTTTTGCTTTATCTAGATAATAATATTTAAACTTTTATTTTATTTAGTTGAGTTTTTATTTCATTACATATAATAAAATGTATTATTAATTTAATAAAATTGCAAAGATGTATACTTGTATTATATTGTTCAAACTTCAAACCCCTTTCTGTTTTTTCCTTATTATAAATTTTAAAATTATACTATGAAAAGAATTTGTTACATTTTTGGCTATCCAAAGGTCTCCGGGAAAATAAGAGTAAATTTTTTTGCTTAAATGGTCTTAATTACTCTAAAAATTTGATTGATTAAAAATGTCACTTTCGATTACTATTTTAATGCCTAGAAGGTTACTTTTTGTCACTTTTCAAAAAGCAGTCACTATTTCACTTTTTCTGTCCGATGACTGGATGGCAGCGCACTGCAATATTAATTCGTCTCCTTACACAAAAGCTGTTTCGATCAAGTTTTATGTTACTCTTGCACTAACGACGGTCCGAGGACGGGTCAAAACGTCAGAAGTATAACAAAAGTCTCTTTATACCAAAAATAGGTCACCGAAAGTAGCTTGAGGGCTGGTCAAGCTGGCCAGGAGAGTCAAATAACTGTTTGACACGTCAGCTTTTAAAGCCTCCTGCCTCGAGTAGGCACATAGCTCATCATCGTGGCTCTTTGATTCTCAAAAAGTTGAGGGTGTTTCGTAAAAAAAGGAAAATGTTCACCGATACATCAGATATTAATATGTCATTTTAATAAAAGGACGTCACTAAAGATTCTTGGTCTGTGATAGATGATGATGTAAGATATTTCCTGCGTAAGATGTCGTAAGTCAAATTTGTGTCTCTTTTAAGTAATTTAAAAAAAAATCAAAATCACATAACGACGCTTTTTAATACCGATATCTTTATGAAATCTGTTACAATCTAGGTGTGGAAGTCGTTTATCATCATTTTCGAGTGTCACGAGAAATATGGCTGAAACGAGATTATTTGGTTATACGTGCTGCCGTGATGTTAAGAACTTGTAATTGATAAAATCACTGATTCTCCTTAAAGTGGATTTAATATGAAACTTTTCATGGCGAAATTATGACAGGATAATAAATTATAATAATATAATTCGTTGTGTGAAAAAGTAGAAATGATAAATCTTCGTTAAGAATGCTACGTTTATAAAGAAAATATAGCAGGATAATAAAACTGAAATGTTTCCTTCATATATTCTCTTTGTTTCTCTCATTGTCTATTGATTTTCTTGATTTTTTACTTAGAATCAAAATTCCTATTTATAACAAAGAAGTTTATAAATTGAAAAAAGTAGTTAAAGTTAGCGGAATTCAGATTCTTTTTATATATTGTAGCAACCCTTGAACTACATTCGAGCGCGCGACAGTAATAAAATAAGGGAAAAAGGAATGCGTGTACATGACGGTGGAATTTTCATTACATTAGTTCGAACCGCAAAAGAGAGTCAAGTTCCGTGTGTGAACGTGGGAGAATGAGGTACGTGACGGCGTTTTACAAGCGTAGCGTTCAACTGAGCGTGCGCTAATTGGCTGCTGCTGCACGGCTGCTGCTAAACGCGTGTGAAACGTCGTCCGCTGTCCCATCGTCGTAAGGTGCTAAAGGGTTGGGGAAGAGCGGCAGCACATATAATCAATATCGAGGTCATTTTCGAAGGCTGCGATAAATCGCGTGCCGCCGTCACCTTGTAAATGGATAATAATAACGTATACGTAGCGCGCGTCAGTAATTCGTTCGGTCAATCTGCCCGTAAGAAGATAGCCTTTACTTAACCTGACACGCATTAGCAGAAGCGGATTAATTAGGCTGCAAATACCTACACTTAGTAGCACCTTTTGAAAATTGCACACATTCGCATTGTCATTTACAAGAAGTCTAGATAAATTTTGCCTTGTTACAGATGATAGCGATACTTATTAAAACTTATTAAACTTATGAAAGCGATAAGAGAATCGATTGATCTATAAAATTATGAAGACAGCCCGTCCTCGGAATTATGATAATTCGTATATATTTGACAAGTCGCACAGAAATATAAAATTATTTTATTGAGCTATAGTATATTTTTGTTAGATGCCAATATGGGGTAACAAAAAGTTATGAATTTAACAATTCTAAGAACGCATATTTTTAATTAGATGATTTACTGCAGACAAATTTTTTCCTTTGTGACATTTTATTTACTTTCGTTTGCCATGTTTGAATTAAGTTCCTGCACAGAAAGAACAGTTTTGCTGAAGTATCTAAAAATTAAGCTACATACAGATCTAAAAATATTTTATTGGGCCATCAAAATAATTATGTAGAACACTCAAACTGATTGCTAAAATGTCAAAATTTTTTACAGCATTATCATCATACTTCAGCGACCTACTATAATTATTTTGATGGTGCAACAAAATTATTTTCAAATCTGTATCTAGCTAAATTTTTAGATACTTCAGCAAAACCTTTTTTTCGTGTAGTGTCTATTAATAAACATCTTAGCGTCTTTATCTGTTAATAAAAAGAGAACGATTAGCTTGTTACAACTTATGCCTCGGAATAAAAATTTCAGCGTCAGAGGGATAAAAACTTCAAGGTACGGATATTATTGCGCTGTCCGGTGCGCTACCTCTGAATTTTTCCACCGCTGAGATACGGAAGACAATATTCCCGTGAGAGTGCAATGAAATTTATCGTAAAACACCGGGCGGCCGTTGTATCTTTTTTATCTTTCGACTGACGACTTAGCGTCGCTTAAAAGGGCAACGAGTTACCGAGATCGGAACGCCGAGAGATAAGAGGATAATGAGATAAGAAGATCCTTGGCTGAGGTAAAAAGAAAGGAATGGGAGAGAAACAACTATACCCGGGGGTTAAGAGCTGTACGTTCTTCTTTCATATTTGTCTCGCACCGCGCTCACTGCCTATTGGCCTAAGCGTCCTTTTTGCGCTTCGTTTAACCACGCTTGTAACTACGTCCGCGCAACGATTAATTATCGAAGCGAACAATTACATCGGGGATATCGTTCCCGATGTAACTCGTCCGGGAGGGCAAAGCGTTTCCGGCTCGAAACAATTTCCCCTTTATGAAAACAAATTTACTTCCTCTCTATCGTTCAACGACTTGGGAATTTAATAAAACTTCCCTGGTGATAAAATTGTATACTTTTCTGCTTTCAACGAGTAATGAACACGAGTAACGTGGGATATGTCGCGCATCCTCAGCTCAAGTTCGACTTTGACGCCTATAGTTATTTTAGCTCTACAAAGTTTCAGCCAAAGTTTCAAGTGACACGATAATATTGATATTAGGAAAAAAGCACACTGTGTCTGTTAACATAGGGTCAAGTACATCCCACGTTCCTCTGCTACAGTCGACCCGGGACTAGCGTCCCATATCTGGGTGTTGCGATGTTCACGCCAGACAATCGTAAAGTTTCTAAGGATGGTACAGAGGAAGACTTCGATATTCGAGCCGCGAACGTTTTCCCCTTGTCGCGCCGGGAATAAGTTTCTACTTATCTTTGGAAATTTCCGATGAACTAATCGAGAGTTCCCGCTGTCTCCCTTTGATTCTGGGCGCTGACTTCTTGTTCTACCTTCCTTTTATGCTTCTGCGCTTCAAAGGTAATCCTTTCCGCGCCTATTCATTCCGCGCGAATATCGGCGATCATGGATTTCCCCGTATATAAGGCGCATAATGCATTTTCATTGTTGGACACAGGCTGCGACAGAGAAGAAAAAGCGCGCGTATGTGAGCGAGCGTAGATAGCTTCGTTTTCTTTATCCTTCTTGTGTACGGAAAGTCGCGTAGTTAACATACGTCGTAATATAATTCGCGAGATATTCTTGCAATATATATCATCAGTTTCATTAAATAATTTGGTGCACTAATGCATTCGCGCGCGCGATATGTGATATTACCTTGCGAAAATCTATCTGGCACATATTTGAACTGAACTATTTATAACCGAATTTTCATCTAGGAGAAAGAGATCTTAATTCTTTATGAGTTATCTTTATATGATAGATAGTTCAGGAATTTTTTAATAATACTTGGATGAAGCACTTTCGAAATTTTAACAATACCGAAAAGAGATTGATATTGTTTTGCCGTAAAAACATCTTGTGTAATATGACATTAAACTATCTATAATTTTTATTTATCAAATGTCAACCATTTTTGCATTGTGAGATTACATGAAAAATATATCAGAGTTACATAGGAAATGAAGATATTTATCTCAATTATATGTAATTTCACGACTTATAATTTGTTTTTTGGTCTGCTTATTACTTTTCTTGAAAAAGAAAATTAAGAATAGACGGTTTGTGAGCGTAGATTTTATTTAATTAGTAAATTTCATTTAATTAGGGCGGCATCTCTTTAATGATTATAATGCAAACGCGTCGTAGCTATCACGGTTGACAATTCACGGTTTCTCAGCTTCCGCTCTGCTTCCGCCGACTGAAAACGGACGACATCGCTCTTCGTTTGACGATGCTTTAGCTGGACAGCTACGTGATTTCTAGCAAGGTGGTTACGGATAATGAGCTACTGTGGAACGCGGACTAATTGAGTTTACGTCTCGACCGGCGAAATTTCTCGCCTGGCGAAACGGAGGCACCCGTTTCCGCGATGACCAGAAGCACCGGAAGGCTTAATGCACCGGTTGCATGCCGGATTCACGACAACCGCTAAACCCCACGAAACTTCCTGCAAGCTTGTTTCGATTTCCGCTACCCTACCCTCGAACGTTAGCTAGGAAGCAGCGGCAGCAGCCGGCTTCGGGAACGCCGGCTGCGGCCTGCTATTTGATCCTATTTGGATTTAAGACCGCGCGGTTATGTAACTTTGTATCGTAACTTTGTAACGTAACTTTGTAACGTAACTTTGAAAAACATTATCGATAATTTGAATTAGGGGAGATTAGGGCTAATTGTTAAATATGCACGTTGTTACATTTAATATATTTCTAGAATAAAAGATGATACTATATGAAGAATATGATAAGTTAGTAAAAAACGTTAGTAATTAGTGATCATTTTTGGAATGCGTAATATATTTTTTAAGATAAGTAATATTTCTAAATCTACCCGTTATATATTGCAGTTTACTTTAATAACATATTTAATTTTCATTTATGTTAATTTCTTGAAAGATTTTTTTGTCGATTATATAATTTGAATTACAAAATATGGCAGAGCGGGGCCAATTGCGGCGGCTAATTGTAAGTTATTACAGTTTCTTAGTTGCGAAAAAAGGTTTATTACATTTATATTTATTATAATATTTTATTATTTATATATAATATATTATTTCTAATTGATATACAGAAAATACAGATTATTTTTTCAGTTTTTTTTTTTGTATAGTTTTGTAAATTAATGTTTTTATTTTGTTAAAATAATAAAGAATTAAGAAATTGATTATATTTATCTTTATCATATATAATATTTATGATATGTGTATAAATACGTATTCCATTATTTAAGAGTTTAAAAAAATGTTTATTCAATCCATTAGTTAAAGTATTCCTCTGCACAGTTTTCTTGACTTTTTTTATCTTTACGTGATCTATTTGAAAGAACTTACAACTTTTATAATTTACTCCATGTGGAGTAGCTTGTTACAAATGTTATCTTCTGATATTTTTATTAATGTGAAATAAATTATAATTTTAAATTAAAAGAATATTTATAATATAGTATAAATATACAGCTTTTGATAAATCTCTGCATTATTTATCCGATTCGTAGATTAGCTAGAATTATCAATAAAACAAAGAATTATTAATAAAAAAAAGTGTAACAACTAGCTACAGTCTCCTCTACTGTCGGCCTCGCGAGCGTGACTGTTAACGTAAGAACGATAAGTAACGGGAAGTCAAAGAAACATGTTCAATCACCAAACTTTAAAGAGTTTGCCGACATGTTACGACGTTTCTAAAGTAACACTTCGTTTCCAGGCAAGAATAAACTAAATTAGAAAACTTCTTCTTAATTTTTAAAGCTAGAAGAAGTTTAACGGACTTCGAAAGACTAATCTTTTCCATTTGAAGTACGGTACGCTCCGTTTCACTAAAATTTATTTTAGCATAGTTATAACTTAATCTCAATTTTGAAGAACATTTTTTAATTTTAAATCGGCTTAAACGTTTCTACAGCAACAGATGCATAAGCACTGAACTTAATCATTAAAAGTTAAACATTGAGTATTATGACAAAATGGATTCATGGAATGCAATTATAGAAAATACATACATATGTATGGCTTTCGTCACGATTAATATTTTACTTACATTAAAAATTAACAAACTTACTTAACATTTTGACTGCTATGTCATGATGTCACCCATATTTTACGGATAATGCATGAATTTCTGCAATGGCTTCATCACTCATTTGTAAGTGGTTTTATTTATACAGTTAAAAATGATTTTACTAAGTATTTAACATATTTAAACAACAATATAATTTAGGTATATTAAGACATTACAAAAACAATAAAGTATGAAAATAATATATTACATTTATTATAAACAAAATTCATTTTTCAATTTTTCTTATATCTGTTTTAATCACGAAAAGAACCATTATTTCGATTTTTGAGTGACAGTTTCATTTATTTTATTTGAAATTATATTATTAAATATATAATAATATAAATATATACGATATATATCTTTATATTTATTTTTTTAAATAGTTTACTTTGTAATCTAATTTTGCATATTTTATAAACAACTCATTTCTTGACTTTAGGTCTCCCAGAGCTCAATGCCGAAATCAGCTTGGCAATCAAAGTGTTAACTAGTTTTGGTGAAAACTAGATATTCAACCAAATAATTGATAAATAAATAAAGAAAATTCTTTAAAATGTACCGAGTTTTTCAAATAAATTCGAGGGATAAGTAAAAATTAATCTTTTTGGCAGTTAGACCAGTACGTGTTCAATCTCGCTCGAAGTAGCTATCCTAGGATTCAGTAAGCCAATTTCAAGAATTTGTTATTGGGCATTATTTTTAATTTCACTAAATCATAGTTATTCGACTTTAAACCATCGCATTGCGCTTAAATTAACTGGGAAATCCAACGATCTATGGCCGATTTATTCCTGCCATTATCACCAAGTCTCCACGATCACAATTTCCTTCCTCCTCGTCATCATCATCATCAAATCCGAGAGTCTGCGTGTGTGTGCACGGTGTAATGGTGTAATAACGCAGGACACGCGGACGAAGCATCAATTCAAGCAACACACCTACAACAGCCCCACCTTCTGTGACCACTGCGGTAGTCTTCTCTATGGTGTCATCCACCAGGGCATGAAGTGCCAAGGTATCATATGACAAGTGAAAAAGAAAACGAAACCAACGTAAAGTCAAACGATACGCACAACAGATTCAAACATACAGCCCACTCAGAGATACAATTCTCCCATCAGAGACACAGTCATCCAACGAGGATAAGGGCCTATGCACAATGAGAGGAATAAGGAACAAGGAATTAAACAGAGAGAATTTATAGTCGCATCTTATTTCAAAAGACCGTGTCTTGAAATAAGATGCGACTATGAATTCTCTCTATGTCTAATTCCTTGTTCCTTATTCCTCTCATTGTGCATGGGTCCTAACACGCACATACATGTACACATACATATACGTATAAACATATATATATATATATACATATACACGATGTACAGTACACTAGTAACACATTTTTCTTTTTCTTTCTGTTTTCTTGGCCCAGCGTGGTGTTGCTTTGTCTTCGTATTGTACTCCTGTATAGTGTTTCTTGGTCTATTTCTTGCTCTCTCTCTCTCTCTCTCTCTCTCCTCTCTGTAAATAATACTCGTTGTAAATATTGTACAGAAGTTCTACGCCGTATCTTTGCCTGCCGTCGCAGGTGGACGCTAGAAATCCGTTTAATCGCGTTAACAACGATCGCGGATGAACGCCGCAGCGGACGATTGACCTACCCCCGTTCGCTCGCGTTCCAACGTATCTGCTAATGCGATTAGCGGCGCTTTTAATTATGTATACGGTATACATCCCCCGACGTGGACTTTGCACCGATATTGTACATACTCTGTTAGGTGGCTTTTGTGCGCATTAACTGCGTCTCTCTCTCTGTCAGCAGGAACATGATTCACAGCTGCGTATGTGTGTGTGTGTGCGCGCGCGCGCGTGTGTGATGTGCCATGTGTGGATTATTACGTATTAACTTGCATAACAATTATGCGCTGTGAAAGGGATGTTACAGTGAATGTATACTGTCTTGCGGCAAGAAAGGGCAAGGAGAGAAGGAGAGAGAACTCGCGCGCCAATGCAGTTACAAAATATACGTGAAATCCAGCGAGAAGGCAGGAAAAGGCGGCAAACGGGAAGAGCGAAGGGCACACCAAGGAAAGTGTGACCGAGTTTCTAATGTCCCACGTTTCTCACTTTCGTTCTCTTCTTGCCCTTTGGCAGGGAGTGCACCTTTTACCAAACCTTTTACGTATCCTCCTTTTGTTGCTGCCCTCGAATATCGCGCGCGTGTAAAATGACCCTTTGTCCTTAATACGCCTTGGTTTAATATTCGACTCACACTTATTCGAGACGTATATATCCACATTTGCGCTCGGCTCCGAAAGTTAGCGCTTCAAAAGGATGCTTTTCGTCAATAATTGGATGAACTCGCCTTTGAGTTTTATTTAAGCTGGTACATTAGACGTTCTAGACGACGTGAAAGAAAAAGAAAAAAGAAGCTCGCTTTGACAATTAGCCCGCGAGCCGATCCACATCGAGGGCGCATTTGGTCATCGATGTCGAGCGCGAGTTATACATGTATATGTATTTTTCCTTCTATGAAGTTTCCCCTCCCCCATCGAAGTTGTAAATAACACTTGTACAGTTATAACGTGGAAGAGAGAGATCATCCGACAAGGGACTGTCGGTTTGCCGATCAAGTTTGCATCTATAAATAATATTTGTTCAATCGTTGTGTGATTTGTTCATGATCTGTATAAATGTGTGCGTGTCTGTGTCTGCGCGCGTGGCCGTATGTGTGTGCATGATGGATGATATAAAACTCTACATGTGCCTAAGAAGGAAGATGGCTAGAAGCTAAATTTTACGAGTAGTTTACGATTGTTTAAATATACTGAACCGATATAACGTTTATGAAAAAAATTAGCAGTTATTCCAAAGAACACAGACAGTATTTTTATGCAAATTATTACCTAAACGTTATCGGAAATAATATTGAAAAAATTTTAAGGTTTCTTAAATGTATCTATAAAGCGTGCTTCTATTTGCTTTCCTTCCCCGTATTTTTCTTAGGCGCATGTAGATCGATGATCTTACCATTCTGTGTCTTTTTCACCGTCACGAGTTTCCGCCGTTGCACCGTAACCGCACAAAAGTCGTGCACTTTTCCGCTGTATTTTCTTGGTGTGATTTTCGCTGTATATCTTCTCGATGTGATTCTTCAATGTATTTCCACAAGTTGTTGACGTCACTCTTCGTTTATCTATTTTTTTTCTATCTAACTCTCTTTGTACGTTTGTCCTAAAACTGTTTCTCGTGTATTTCACAATTTGTTTACGTTTATGCTCTTTGAAGCACCTTGTTTCTTTGACAGTTCGCGATTTCCTTGATGTGTCTTAATTCGACCCAGTGAATTATCGATTTCTCCATATTATCCACGATTTATCAGCAGTTTAATTTCGGCCTCGTCGTTGTTCGTCGTCACGATCGCTCGTTCGCAACAGAAGTTCGCCACAACGATTTTTCAGGTCCGGCTATTCTCTCGAGAGAATTTCGCAAGTCTGAAGCAATATACCATTTGCAAATTCAATTTGTCGTTTGCCTGCGAAAAATTTTGCGAAATTTTTCCTTCGCACTAAAAAATATAAGATGACAAATTGACGTGGTAGAATCTTTCATAATTTTAACTTATAATTAATCAATTAATTCTTTGATCGAGAACCATTTTGCTTAACGACCCTTCTATACGTTCTATGAAAGAGATAAGATTTATCAAAGAATTTAAAATGGAGGAGTCATATTATATTGTTCAGTAAGTTTTCACTTCCATGTTGAAGGTAGCTGTTTATTATCACGCAATTTGCTAATCTGTCAATTGAATTTATGATCTTAAAATTAAATGCACATATACCTATACTATAATTTAAAACGATAAAAGACGTACGTAATATGTAAGATTGAACGTCCTCGATGTACACGAATGAATAAATGAAGAGGATATCTCATATCGCTAGCTTTTCCCTTATAGATTATCACACGTGATTCGCTTTTATGCTCCTTTAGCACGTTTATCATTTCTTCATCGTGTTGAGCAAAGCCGTCGCGTTTCGCTAATCTTTTCGCAGCGATCAGCGGCACGCGAGCCGCAATTTTGCACGCCGTCGATGCAAGCGATAAAAGGCAGCACGATTAATCTGGTCCTTAAGAGGCGTGAGCTTAAAGGGGCGTCTTTCGCGACAGTAATTATCCGATTAAGTACGTTTAGCATGAACGTGACGATTCGCGCATTTGCTCGCTCAATCGTTGATTTAACAATTCGCCGCATGAAAATGAGACGAAAGAGGAAATAGATGCAGAAAAAGGTGGTTTGGCACAGTTCCAAGATATAGTATATGGGCATATCGTGCCTAATTTCTTCATTCCTGGCTTGCCAGATCCCTTCGTTCTTAGCTTACATTCCGTTCGCATTGTCGCTCTTATTGTCGTTGGCGAGAGAAAGACGAGGACAATGGTTTCCTTGTAAATTTTTTCAGCGTACCCACGTTTCATATTTTCGTGGTCGGGATTTTATAGATTGCTGAAAATGCTCTGTGAATGGATTAATAATCATAATAATCATTTCTGTTGTGAGAATCTTGACATTGTTCCAATCAGCATTATGGATCAAGTTTTTGCATCAATTTTAAATAATTTTTACCGAAATAAGAAATTGATATTTAACACAAGCAAGTATTTTTATGTTTTTACGTAAATGATGCATCTTAAAGGAAGGGTAGTGACGTCTGTCGTATTTTTATCAAACCCGCATAATAAATTACCTATAAATAAATATAAATATAAAAAATAAGTTTGTGTAAACATGAAAATATTTATGAACAGATGTAAAAGTATGTAAAAATAGAGTTCATTATCTTTGGCGTTGTGCGTTGCACAGAATTCTATTTACCTTCTATTTGAAAAAAAGACACTACTCGTGCAACTTTAAACGGAAGAGATCAAGTAAGGAGCGCAAAACTTCTTAATGAAGTTAGAAAACGGTTATGGTGTACGCTGCTCCCGCTTGTAATCTAATTTTGAGGTGTATAATTTTTTAACGCTACAGGAACGCGCTGTGTACTTTTACTTTGTTCAGTTGGATTTTCATCTCACACTGATTTCAATGTTCATTGAGATATTCCATTTGAGCACACGGTTTTATCACGTAGCACGACAAAAATAATTCGAATTATATAAATTCTATGAAGCTTCTACGCGCTTCTCTCACCGATAATTTCATTTCCAAACCAGATTATGATTAAGGGTGGCAAGCAGAGAGAGAGTGAAGTTCTGACGAAGATACCCCAGGTGCATTTAGGCGATATTCGCGTCGGATGGATTCGTAAGGCCGTGACAAAGGTCTAGTCTTTTACGGGAAATGCCGGTCAAAGATTTTCTGGAAAGACGAGCTGGCGTTCGGCACGTGAAGAGGAGGGGAAGGAGAAGGGCAAATGACTGGCGTGGAAATTAATTAAACGGTTGAGTCCACGGGCCAGAAGAAAAGGCTGCAAAACGGAAGTGAGAGGCCTGACGTTGCGCAAAGGTTTTTTTATGCATCGCGAAAGAGAGAACACTGTTCTCCTCCAAAGAAGCCTCCGTTCAGATGCTATTGAATTAAATTTTATGGATATTATTTCAAAGAACTTAATAGCTTGCAGGATCTTGTATCTTGGATAATAGACTTTTATCTGCGTTACTTCCACATCGTGAAAGGGGTTATGGGAAAATTTATTGCCTGACGTATCCTGAGATCAAAATATAATTATTTCCATTTATCTTCTGTGCACGATAGAAAAGAAGCAGCAGAAATGTTATTTAAGGGGGTACTCTACTCTAAAACACGCTTTTTTCGGGATTTTTTTACAAGAAACTAGTGAAAATTGTTAATATCAGCTTTTTATGTATATATTTTATTATGTTTAGAGAACATAAAAAATATTTTTTAAAGCTAAATTAATGAATATAAATATTAATTAAACCCTATCGAATACATGGTAAAAAAAAAAACGGTGCCCATGATTGCATCCATTCTGGTTATCTGAAACAAAAAATTCAAAAAGATTCTTAATTAGTATAAGTTTGGCTATAGCAGGAACTAGAATGGAATAAAAAAATAGAAAATTAAAAAAATGGCGGCACTTTGAAAATTTAGTATGAATTTTCTTATCTTTCGAAGGTTGTCAAAATCGTAAAAATTTTTTTTTTTTACTTAATTCTAGTTCCGGCTATAGCGGCACATCTTCTGAGGATGTACGCAAAAGCCGGACTTAATCGGTCAAATAGATCTTGAGATATCTTGGGCACCAGTTCAAAAAACATGGTTTTGAGAAAAACGCGTTTAAAGTTTTGCGCACCGTTTATGAAGGATCTTTACTTACGAAGATTAATCTGCCAGTCCAGGACCATACAGGGGACCTTCTTCATGCTCAAGAGGCTCCGTTAAGCTCCCTCCGTTAGGCCCCTTTTTCAAACTAAAAACCTATGAGACCTGTCGAGACAAAGCTATTGCTCGTCTCCCGCTGCGCTCGGCACTGCGCGCTGTAAGCCGCTCCCTTTAAACCGCTACAACTTCGTCAATTTTATGAATTTAAGCAAATCCCTTTACAGACATATTTTTCATAACATATACTTTGAGAAAAAAAAAATTTTTTTTTTCGATTTTTTGAAATTTTTAGAGTAGAGTACCCCCTTAACCATACAAATTTAATCATTTGTCGGTTATTCTTCGCATTTGATAAATATTTCTCGAGAATCGCGAAGAAAGACGCGTAAACAATTCTTCTCGACAATTTTGAAACGTTGAAGGTTATTGGTATTACAATTTTATACTACGTTGCACGAGGATTTGTTTGGAATTTTTAATCGGATAGTCGAAATTTTGCACTGTGATTTCATTGTTGATAGGTATTGGTTACAGTTAACACTGCATTTTTCCACTGACGTCCTTTTGAGAGCTTTGAGTGAAAGCCTTTCCTGCACCGGGGTCCAAGAATAACGCCACTATTGACCATGCAGGCTCGATAATAACTGGTGATAGTCTGCCCACGTCGGTGTCTCGTGAAACTGATTTTTATAGTCTTTTATGCGAGGGAAAATATTCATAGTAACGACAAATTTCCAATCGACCGTCGTGCACGCCTCGAGCTGCGCACAACCTTTCAGGACTCCACAAGTAACGGTCTCGTAGGGAATTTTCGTATGACAATGTGTGCGTTGTTCCGCTGTTTTAAATCTTCTCACGTATCCGATCGTGAAATTGCATTTTTCTTCGTGCAGTTGCACTTTTTTTTCGTGCAGTTGGAAAAGCTCGTTGAAATTATTTGCATCCAGTTTGATGCATTCAGTTTGAAAGATAAAATTATTTTGGATATAGCATTCAAAACATTTGAAGAATGCGATGGTACAACATTCTCCAAGGTTGTAGTTGTACATGGTAACATTGGTAACAATTACTTCGTTCATCGTGCAGGCATTCGTGCTGTTATAATTATTTCTTCAGAATTACAGATCAAGAGATCAATTCTCTGACTCTACAACACAAAACACAGGAATGATTTATTTTGCGCCACTGTCTGTATTGCGCCAGGTTCCGTTTGAATTTACGACAAAGCGAAAGTTCGCCTTCGATTTGTCGAATTGCAAGCAATAAATTTATTCCGTGGCTGAACGAAAAACGTGCTTTGTGTGCCGGTCGGAAACTTCGCGCATACAGAATGTCTAGATTTATAGTTGTAATATCCACACGCGTATCGATACTCACAACGAATCAGACTCTGTGAAAAGAGTCCGGTTGCACCTGTATACGGCACACTCTCATCAACGATGTTCATCGTAATCGTGTGCGCCACCTTATCCTTAATGTTCATCATCACGTGGTCCACGTGCACGTATTCCCTCTTGTTGCTTCTGCCTCACCTCAGCTTTTGGGGAAAAGATCGCAAAAATAAACAAGTTTTAGGGTTTAAGAGGGGAAAGGGGAAATAGAGAATGGGCTTAATGTTTTTTTCCCCGGAGCTGGATGTTCCCCGTTTTTTGGGGATATCGATCGGCGCACCGCCACCGTCCGTCTCGCTTTCTCCGCCACGCTGCAGGAACAGACCGCAAATGAAGGACCGGGCTTCCCCGGGCCCCTATTTCTTGTTCCCAGGTGAGCCAAAAGCACAAATGGGAGGTTTTCACGTACCTGACGCCGACCTTCTGCGACCACTGCGGCTCGATGCTTCACGGTATCGCCCATCAGGGACTCAAGTGTTCAGGTAGTTAAAAAGCTATAAGAAATCAAGCCGCGCGCGTCAACGACACGCCAAACCCATCAAACCGGTCAGATATCTCTCGCACATCAATCCCACTCTCCGCCCCACCATTACCATTAATTCCCGTCATAGTTTCACAGGAATTTGACCATCTGGGGTCGCTCGCATATCTGTCCCGACTAGATGATCGATTTGACGGATTAGGCCAAAATTTCGGATATCGATTTTAGCTCCGGAATATTAGACAAGGGACGCCCGCGATTTTCGCGTCGGCATAATAAATATGTGAGAGATGCGATGAGATATATAAATTAATTTCATAATTTATGGGTATAAAGGTGACGAAGACGGGATGTTTGCATTATTGATAGTGTTACGCGGTGGAGGAACAATCGCGTCACGGTTTAACGGATGATAGATATTGTTATTATGGAGGGCAAAGCGAGAAATGTCGATAAAAAAGAATATCGAAAATCCATCGACGGTGCGAAACGGGTAATTCGTTGTACCGCTATTAATAGCTAACATATCGATATCGCGCTTCATCTCGTTGCGCGCGTTTCGCGCACTTATTCGGAGACCCAGTTACAGGCTTTTCAGATCACGAGGCCGCGTCGCCGCGCGCTTGCGGGCGGTATATAGAAAAATACTCGACAATTAAGTCCCCTTTGTTGCTTTTATCTCGTGGTGCGTTAAACCGCTTTAAAGTAATCGCGGCTAATTTACCGCGAATTTAGTACGAAAAGAATAGAGATGCTCCTAGCTCCAGGCACTAATAGAGCGTCGTTAGCATTAACTTTCACCCCAGAGGTTTAAAACTTTATCAAATTGCGCGACATTATCAGCGAGAATGTATAGAAACTTTTTTATTTGTAATGTGTAAATAAAATAAAACAATAATAATTATTATGTTATATCTTAAAATGGATTAAACTGTTTTTTATCTCACTTAGGCTGTATCATTTATATTCATTTATTCACACGGTAAATGGTTCGAAATTAAATTAAGTGATTTTACGAGGCATTTTATTTGCTCGTTTTTTCGCTAAAATGCGATTTCTTGGAATAGCGATTTTTCAAATCACACAATTCAGTATTTATCGCTATAAAATGTTTTTTTTAATCTTTGAATTGGCACAAGCATTTATTAATATAGTTAAAAAGATAATCTATTATTATTTTAATTAAAAGTACGATAGAGATTTGAGAAAATGCGTCAAACGAATTGATCGAATGTTCTCGCCGGGATATCAGACGGAAATAGATGTTGGGTTGAATCCAGGTGGGGCGATATCGACTTCAGAAGTAACAAATGTCCCTTGAATTTTCTTCGTCGTTCGTGAAACCCCCGGGAGAAAGAAGCGTTAGAAATGCACGGATTGGATGACTCGAAATTTCGTATCTCCAACACCTCGCGTCTGTACCGAGCAAGTTCGGGATCGTGTGTCCGAGGGCAGTTTGCTCAACGACATCTCGCTCCAACAGGCACTTTGTCCAAACGGGTCCAAGCTCGATGCCGCGAGGCGTAGTTTTGCATTTACGAACCGACTGGGGGAATCTAACGCGAAATTATGCAACGGATGTTACGTAAATTTTAAAAATTTGCGAAGAATTACAAGACATAATAAATTCTTTGAACGTGTACTTTCGACAAAATTTAAAAAATGTTTTTTTACCACGCACAATAATAATCAAATTGAATAATCCTGTTACAACTATTTTACTCATTTTTCTAAATTTTGTACAAATTCTTTGTTTTCTAAAAATATTCCGAACAGTTATGTAAGTAGATATTTTTAATATGTACAAAAGTATAACTTTTCTTTAGAAACAGAGATTCCTCCCGGAGTAATCACGAATTAGTGCGATAGTGCCACTCGCGTCGCTCTCTATTTTCGCGAGTTTCTCACGAGTTTCTCGTTTTCGCGGTTGCAACCGGTCTTTTGCGCGCCGCGCCATTACAACTGTCGAAACTCGAATAAATTTCACGGAACGTGCATTATTTAGCTAGCGCCTCGAGGCTATAACGCACGTATCGTCCAGTCCAGCTTTTCAGCTAGAAAACGGCGATGTTTTTTTCGTCGCTTTTGTCACTTTTCGGGGTCGCCAAACAAACTGCTCTAAAATTGCGATGCAGCGAGCTTTTATTTGGATATACATCGCGCGAATACACATGTCGCGGTGCAAGCATATTTATACGTGCAAACAACGCCGTGATTGACGACAGTCTCTGATAAAACCGTAGAGGAATTTCCTATATACATTTAACAAACAGAAGAGTCGGTTGAGCTTGATTCATCAGAGCAATCAATTTGATTATAGAAATTTGATTACGGAATATACGTGCGCGGAAACCCAACGAATGTGGTCAATCGTTTTCATCGCTAACTTTATTAACCGAAACCATTCAAGAGTCGACTAAGAAGACGAGAGACATTTATAATGTGATAGAAAATGTATTGCCTTATACGCATGTATATACTTTTGATGTGATCAAAATTATATATCTTTCATGAAAAAGAAATTGTGTCTTTCAAATTCAGCAAAAGCGATGCATTATGATAATTATCTTTTTACTCAATTATCTATTTTTACATTATTCCGTGCAAATAGAAACATTAGAAATTTAAGAAATTGTTTAGATTGCTTGTTCTTCTTTAACTTTAACCTCTTCTTGAAAGCTTTCAAAGCTCTATGACTTTAACCTAAAAAAGTTTGGAATTTTTGCTACAGATATAAAATAAAATAATTTTAATTTTAATTATATATAAGTATTAATATATCTGGAATATATATATATGTATAGCGAAAAAGACTGAACATAATATTTCTCGAGACGTTTAGTTCACGACTTCTTTCTGTTAGAATTTGAAACGTAAGATACGATTTCGATAGATTCAATCTTTGCTGATACTCTAATTACAAATAAACATAGAGGTCATTTTTACGAGTTTTTACGGCATTGAGATTCGAGCTTTCTGGAATCGTATCGCTTTCAGCGCGTCCCTCGCAGCAAGGAGACACGGTAATTTAAATTCGAGATCATCCTGAAAAATACGGAACGCGCACGCGATCATGCCGCTTATTTCACCGTATCTTTAAACGTCTGCAGAAGATCTCACTTTAAAAACCAGGGTCCTTCACTCGAGTGCGGTTCACTTTTTGCGCTTCGACATTCGCGCTACGGGTTTTATACGAGCTTTAGACCGCGTAATCATCCCCCTCGATGCACTCGGAAGAAGCATCTCCTCTCCCCCCTCGCGCCCTCGCCGTCGAGAAGACCCACCACCTCACGTTCGCTTGTACCCTCGCTATCTCACCGTCGCGGTCGCCTCTCGTCTTGCGAGAGCTCCGTGGAAAAGCTTCCGGACGACAAGATGCACGATTACACGCCGACTGACACAGAAAACGTGTACCGGGCGACGCTCACGTATTTCGCCGTGAATTTTATATATACGCGGCAAGGCGAGAGTGGCACGGAAACGGTATACCGGGCGTCGCGGTGACGCGACGAGATACGTGCCATTTGCGTGTGTTCTACATTTTCTTACGGAAAGATAAGGGGAAAGCGCATCCGCATCTCATCAGGAGTCCTCGCCCGTTTACGGAAACCCTTAATCGCATGAAACATCTTCCGTACGATATATCACTCAGCCGTAATAAAATCCAATCGACTGCATCACCCCCCCCCCCCCCCTCGAGACTCGAACGAGTACGTTACTTGAAATATACTTGAAATGTAATTCATACCTGTTCAACGGTAATAGAATATTAACGCGATGGCCGTATAATGGTCTTATGTAGGTATACCTTTGACCTTGATGCATTTTTGATTGTGTTATCACACGCCTGTACTACACACTATATCGTATCGCCGCTCGGTCTCCTCCTCTCGTTCTCTCCGTCGCGCGTCGTATGGACGGGCGACCGCCTTGTGCCTATCCGCGACGACAAAGCGCGAGCAGAAATGTATTTTAATATACCACTCTCCATTCTTCGCCTATTCACTCGTCGCTTATTCACACGGCGCATTCTAACCCCGCGCACCGTGTGTATCTCGCCGGGTGTTGTACACCCACCGATGCGCCGTCATACGCATCTCCACCAGTGTATTACATATGTATATAGATTGTATATATTACGTCATTTAACGCAGCACTCTCTTGGACGAGTAATTATTATTATAACTGTTAAAATAAAGTAATTACATAATTAATTAATGGAGTAAGAATTGCGATTTCAGCGATTGTACATGCGACATATATGCGTGCATACAGCGAAATTCTCAATGAATTGAATTAATGTTTGTTACGAATTTTTGAATCTCCTTAGACTTTAATTTCGGTTTCTTTAAAAAGATAGTTTCCTCGACGGCCTTGAAATCAATTTCAAGAGAAATTTGCCAAAGAAGCCATTCTTTGATTAAAGTTTTCAATTTTTTAATGAGTGCTAACTATCTTGGTGATTAAATCTTAAGTTAAGAGTTTTCGAGAAGGTAAAGTCTTTAAGTTTAAGTGAACAATGAAGTTTGCCTATTTAGCTGCGTATTAGTGGCTTACTTATTACAGAATTTGCGTTACTCAGTGTTTCACTTGTTTTCTTTAGCGTCTTAAATTTTTGCTATATTTCCCTTGTAGCTTTTTGAAACTTATTCCGCGAAATAATGGATACTTGAAAATAATCTAAAAGAAGGTGAAGAAAAAAATATCATGCAGTTTTTACATGTAAATAAAAATTTCTCCGTATGTACGTATTTTTGTGTTCCACGCACTGATGCACGCTATATACAAATTCACATACATATGTATACACACATACACATACTCATATACACATAAACATGTTTGTCGTGCATGCATGTAAATTTTATTTTATATATATATATATATATATATATATATATATATATATATATCCATGTTCATGTAGATTTACAGTGTCAGCTTATCAGCGCGTGAATTCAAGTAATCGTGTACCCTTCCCTAGCAGACATGCGAACCTCTGATTGCATACTATACTATATGTGTTGACCACTTGCGTGATTATCATTCGTGTTACCCGCAGTTAGCTTTTCGTTGACATGTATCTGTACACAGCCACACATGTAACTATTTACCATACTTATATCGGATCTTTCATTACGTTAGTAGAGATCTCCGTGCGCCAAATAGCGAGAGATCTTGTAGAGTATTTTACATATGTACGCGTGGGAATGTAAACGCCAACGAGAAACGAGATCATACTCATAGTTTACATAAAAGAACTTTTTTTTCCTTCATAATGTACAGTCCCAAAATGATTTTATGTTTATTATCGAACAATTACGATTTACAATAAACTCAGATGAATGGGATCGGAGAGCGAGTCGCATCTTCATAATAGCTCGTTTACCGATTTGCTGTATTTCAATTTTTGCGTCACGAGCTTTCTCCAAATCAGCGGGAAGCAGTTATACTTTTGTATCGTCGTCGTGCTTTTCCTCTGGGCCGTTTTAAATCCGATTCACTCTGTGCTATTCCATTCATTCGTTTCACATTGGTTCCCACTGAATGCTTGTAGATGCTATTATCATTAACATGAGAAAGAGCGAACGTATTTCCCGTATTTTGGAATATGAATCGTCTCGATGTTCTAATAAGTATAGCGAATTATTTTGAAAGCGGTTTTAGCTGAGATAACGCAAACGCTGTAGTCACAATGCAACGTTATAACCGTGCAATGTTATAAATCGATATTTTAAACAAGAGAAACATATAAATATCTGAGTTTTTTTATCGTTGTATTTTTATTGCGACGAATGAACACAAAGGTCATTTTTCTGTAGTAAAAATTATAGCAGCTTTTTGTCTTATGTGTCTAGACGTCAGCTTATATAACTGAAAATTTCAATTTTGAAGATTGTAACAATATATCTGAATCATCTCTTCAAAAAGGGATACACCGCTTTCGAAGTAAATAACTCATTTATCTCCCCGAATCTCCATGAATCTCCCACGCGTACGTATGCGTAACCGCAGCTGCGCTCGAAGATTTTAAGCTTTGAAATATTAGAAGTAAAGTAGCCGATTTAAGAATATTTAAAAGTAGCAGTCTCGCATAATTCGAGCGCCAGCTGCGAATTTCGTTGGTCGGCTGGAAAATTAATGACACAACGAATCGATCTTCCCGCGGCAACACTGAGAGAAACACAGAGATTATTGATGGCCGACGATGATATAATCGATGATAATCTGATGATGTAGCATGCGACATGAACGTGCACAAGAGGTGCGAGGAGAGCGTGCCGAATCTATGCGGATGCGATCACACCGAAAGACGTGGTCGTATACACCTGCACATCTCATGTGCCGGTAGCAAGCTATCCATAGAAGGTAGGTTTAAAATTCTTATATATAGTTGCGCTTCTGTGCTCTTATCTCTTTCAATTTTTCTGTCTTAGAATTTATGCCGGGCTGTCTCTTTTTTTTTCTTTTGCGTTTTTCAAATCATAGAATTGTTTCAGTGTCACAAGTTAATTGATAATACTATATTTCATACAATTATGTTTGTATGCATATAGTTTGTATTATTTGTATTATTTTTATATAATAACTTTCATGTCTGCAGTTATCGTTAATGAACGAACTCTCGTTTTTCGCTATCCGAGATTTTATTAGTAGGTATATCGTAAGGCAGTTATGTCACGCCCATTATATAATGTTACGAAGAACAGAATTGATGGGAAAGATTAATTTTGTAATCATCAATTTATGGCAGCATTTCATGGTGAGCCATTATTTTCAGTGATATAAAATATGTTTTCTCCGTCTTGTGACACAAGAAGGTTTAGAAAAGCATTTAATACAAAACGTAATTATTTTCTTTTAATATTTTTCTATAAGTCAAAAAAGAGGAAACTCCAAAACACTGTGTTGAACATTATACAATTTTGTTAATCGCAATATTATAATGAAGCATTAGTCAAATTAAAAAAACTGGTATATACCAGAATTTCATTTTTGCTAATTTATCAGTACTATACTCAATAATTAAAAAATATATTTAATTTTTTTGCAATTTCTACGCAGGTAAAATAATGTTGAAAACTCATGTTCCATTTGTTTAATATTTGAATATGGAATGCAAACTTTTAATTTAATTAATGAACGCATCTGTATTTAATTACGCCGCAAAAAAAAAGATTGTCGATTTAAATCACATCAATATAGTGAGTGCTGAAACGCGTCACATGTATTGAATCTTCATAATGTGTTTACGGAGGTCGTTTTTACGATGAGAGATGAGATCATTCCGCGGTCAAGAAAGCACACACACATCCTTGTCTTCTTCTTTAATGAAGACCTAGCATAAATAAATAAACTAGGTATGCTTAAATCGTCGATTGCGGCAAACGAATAATCCGAAACGAATTTCTAACGATCATTCGAGATAAAGATAGATGTAAAGGGGAAGGCGATCGTTAAACGGCGCGATAATAATAGCTTTCGTTATTAGTGGCTCTTTACTACCTGGGCTTCTTATGAATATTCTTGCTCATTAAAATTAATTAGAGAGCGCCTCCCTTTTTGAATGCCCGATTTAATGAAACCGTACAATGTCATTGTCGACGAGGTTGATCATTTCGTCCTAAATAAGGACGTAGGTTGTAACAACGACGTCGGAGTTGTTATTGGTCGTTATCTATGATCGCCCGCGATATATCGAGCCTTGTAAGGGCCAGGTGAACGCAGGCGTTATTATCGTAAGGCCGTAATAGCCCTGAATACCCCGTTACAACCTGAGAGCGTAATTACCCGCAGCCGGCACTAACGTGCCGATATCCATCGTCATCCTCCTAAATTCGCCATAGCTAGAGTGCATTTGCATTAAATTTTCCATGGCTCTTGTCAAATCGGTTCACCGAGGGTGATACTATTACGAGATATTCCTAGCGGAACTTAACTGCACCACAAATATCTGGTTTCGGAGGTCGCGAGCGCCTGAATCATAACGATGTTATACTTAACATCTTCGTTAATAATTTTTTGCTCTATGCATATTTTAACTGGTATTCAAGTTACAAGAAACTTGACAACTAATTAACAAGCGGTCGTTAAATATAAGTGGTAGCTTTGTGTGTAGCATCTTGTCTCTTAAAGATGTGTCACAATAATGACTAAAAAAAAAAGAACAAAAGAAGAGCAAATACATATTTTAGCTGTATTTACATGGATACACACATTCAACGTAGGTACACGCGCGTACGCATCATATTTTACAAAAAAAATTAAACATTCCGCGATAAATTATTCGTGCGGTTGCTTTACATTTTACATTACATACATTTTATATATTAAATAAAAGCTGTATGGTATGCATAACAGTTGCAAGTGTAATTTATTCGTGAAATCGTATAACGTTTATAAACATTTAATATTACTCAATTTTATTAAATTAATGTAAAATATTTTTTGATGCAATTATTTGTAAAATTGTTTTATTTTGCTAGCAGTGTAAATTGTGAAAAAATATAAACATTACGATAAATATAAATTGAAGTAAAGTTTTATCTAAGCTAACTTTTATCATAAGCTTCGCGGATCAACGTAAAATTTGCCAGGAGTGATCATCGAACGTGTTAGCGTTTATGGATTACGCAATACCTTGCAATAAACTTGTGAAATACCATGGCACCCGCGCAATATCATCTTGTCGCGTATCGCAGCATCTAAGTGACTCGATAAGCATCGCCGGGGAAACGGTACGTCGCGTCGGCTGCCTCGAAGCTCTTATCACCTGTCGATTATCTCGAAAATTAGGTTTCTTCGAACTCATTCGCGGCGAGCCCAATCGGGTTACCAGGATATTACCGTCATGTTCTCGAGGTTTAATTAAAATTATAGCGGTAAAATGGATTAGAGGTTTCTTCGTGCAAAACAAAGCGTGATTTTTATCCTCTTAATTACATTCTTCTTAGTCACGTTTCACCTCCAGCCAGCAGGTTATTAATTACATTATTATAAAACGTCGGTCACATCTGACATAAAATATATAAAATGGAAATTATATTAATGATTTTCGGGCAATTTAAGAAAGATCGATGGTATGCGTTTAAGAAAAGAAGCTTAATAAGAAGTGAAGAGAACCTTATACATGTGTTCAATTTTAAATAATTTAAGAACATTATGTTGTGAATTAATTTTAAAAATGCATAAATATTACGATTAATAATTAAAAAAATAATAAATTATATATGTTTCAAAGCTTACAATTAATATTTGATAATTCTCGGTGCAGTTTGTTTGCGAGAATTTTTTTAGCAATCGATACTTTCAAAGTACTCTGAACGTGAAACTCGTTTTCCGGATAAGTGCATGCTCCGCAGCTATCTCGCGTCTTCCTGTTCGTGAATTCTTTCCGAAAAAAACCTCGATTTGTTCGTTCGCAGTGCGAGAGGGACGAAATCTCATTCCCATGGATCCGAATGGACTATCGGATCCTTATGTTAAGCTGAAGCTAATCCCGGATTCGGACAACGTGAAGAAGAAAACAAAGACAATCAAGTCGAACTTAAATCCAGAATGGAACGAGACAATCATTTTGTAAGTCGCTTCGTTCGTACACTAATCGAGCACCAAATTCGCATCGGACAATTAGTTTTTTTTACTCGAGAATTAAAATATTCCTCTAGCGATAAAGTTTCGAGATGTTTCTTTCCAGCTAAGCTTGACGAGCTGGAACATTACGTAACTTAAAATGCTAGATATGTTTCTAATTTATTTATCGAATTAAAATCACGAAATAAAGTAAACATTATAGATTCGATTTTGGCAAAATATTTTCTAAATTACAAAATATATTAAGCAAAAGATTATAGTAAATATTTGCAGTGCGTGTAATTTGTCTTAAACCTTACCAAGTTATTCTATTTTATCGACGTTGGTGAATTACGCAATAGATTAGTAGTTCTTCAAATGTAACTCATAAATAATTCTATGTCAAGCTCTCTACTTTATGACAAATTACAAGATCATCGAATATAGGAAAGTCACATCTTGAGATTGAGTTAGGGGAGATTGCAAGGATTACTACTTCCGTAAGATAAAAGCAGCGCTTAAGCAATCTGGCTTTTACCATTAGCGACCTCAAACCCGAGGATAAAGACAGGCGGCTGTTGATCGAGGTATGGGACTGGGATCGAACATCCAGAAACGATTTTATGGGATCCCTATCCTTTGGCATATCGGAGCTTATTAAAGCGCCTGCAAGTGGGTGGTTCAAGCTCCTCACTCAAGAGGAAGGAGAGTTCTACAATGTACCTGTTCCTGAAGAAGGCGTCGACCTCGCCGAGCTCAAAACCAAAATGCGGGTATTTACTTACTGGGCAATTTAGCGACTCGTGATTTATTTTTAAAATACAATAAAGATAACGAGGTGATTTTAAATAATATTTAAAATGATATTAAAAATTCATCTGAAATGTTACGTTTTATTTTGTATTTTAAATAACGATTGTCCAGTCCCGGCATGATTTATACTTTCGTTGACTTTATTTAGAAAACTTCGGTGACGAAAAAGACACACACGACCCAGGACAAAGATGTGCCGCACAACATGGGCAAGAGCGATCTGATACGAGCTAGCGACTTCAATTTCTTAATGGTACTTGGCAAAGGCAGCTTTGGCAAGGTAAGTGTTAACAATCTTGAGAAACGGCTGCTTTACCTCGCAATCGGCCGCAATTGCAGCTCTCGATGGAATCAATTAATTCAATTCAAGGTCTTGCTGGCGGAAAGAAAAGGCACGGATGAACTGTACGCCATCAAAATCTTAAAGAAGGACATCATTATCCAGGACGACGATGTGGAATGCACGATGGTTGAGAAACGTGTACTCGCGCTTTCGAACAAGCCGCCCTTCCTGGTGCAATTGCATTCTTGTTTTCAAACGATGGTACATACAATACTTTCTTTGCTCGTTCGAATTACATACATTCTTTATTTACGATTATGATTGAATACGGCTTTGAATTACACATTTAATTAAATAATTACAAATTGTAGGATTGTGTTTATTTCTATTTATACCTGAAATCTTTGTATAGTGCAATTTTTAGAAGAGATATTAAATACCTTGAATATATTTAGCTTAAAATTTACGAGAATTGTACTATAAACCCAGGTAACATAGGAGAATGCAACAAGCATTTCACATTCCAGCAACTAAATAAGCTACAATTGGTCTCCCTACGTTCCTCAGTGTTAGCAAGTAGTAATCAACAGTAACAAAGTAAAAAAGATCTTTGATGAGGAAGCTTCTTTGCTCCTACAGTATCCTAATTGAGTTCGAACACTGTTTCTTTTTTTTTTTTTTTTTTTGCTGCCTTATATTAGTAAAAATGTAGCCAACTTTTATTATGTTCTACAGTTAGAACATTTAGAAATGTTAGAAATTATATACATACGGCTATCGGATTTACATATTCCTAATCGAAATAAAAACATGAAACTCTAAAAAGTCATATACTGTAGGATGCATGTAGTTTACTTTGAGAGGGAAATTATTGATACACTTATCGTAGAAGAATTAAAGAAACTTTGTCGTATACACACGAAGTGGAGAAACGGGTAGAGTCTTTGTTTACTTTATTGTGCCCGAAGAATTTAAAAATATTATTCATCTACTAGTTGTGCTTCCTACTTTTGCTACCTGGGAAACCATAATCTATTTTAAATTGCTAAAAAAATAAAACTTTCATTCATTTATCTTTTCAAAGTTTGATTCAAACGTTATCAAAATGAATTAATCCGCTCTGGTTAAGTTTTCTATTAAAATTTCCGCAATGAGGAACATCGAGCAAAGAGTATACAAGCACTCTCGTATACGAACGATGCGAAACGCAATGAAAGATTAACCGAGACACTTGCTTACACGGCTTACAAAGATCCGCTTTCTGCTTTCCGCTTCAGGATCGCCTGTACTTCGTGATGGAATACGTGAACGGCGGCGATCTGATGTACCAAATACAGCAGTGTGGCAAATTTAAAGAGCCGGTGGCAGTGTGAGTATTTTAGTGTTCATGAACGTGCTCTGCTTTAACTTGCGGATCGATATCCTTAACTCTATTAAAGCGCCGTGAGAGGCGACGACGACGACGTGGGAACGCCGCGGACGGGAACTCTCGAGCGATTCACGTTGTCGAACTTTCTCAACACGTTCCGAATACGAAATGAAAACCGATTGTACCCGAGAGATGTGTCTCGTCGACGGCGGACGCGCCGCCTGGCTTCGCTTTGTCGTTATCGTCATCGTCGTCGTGACCTTAATTTTTACTCGTTAACCGTGTCCGTAATGCCGCAATTTCATTATTTTATTCCGCATTCACGGCGTTCCGCGCAGTTTCAACGTAAATCTCATTCTTGGAATCGATCTCGACGACGAGTATACGTTGGCCTTGTGCTTCACGCGCCGCTCTCCTCGTTTACAGATTCTACTCGTCTGAAATAGCAATCGGCTTGTTCTTCCTGCATCTGCGCGGCATCGTCTACCGCGATCTCAAGCTGGACAATGTCTTGCTGGACCAGGACGGTCACATAAAAATCGCGGACTTCGGTATGTGCAAAGAGGGCATTACCGGCGACAAGACTACCAAAACCTTCTGCGGCACGCCCGATTACATCGCGCCCGAGGTAAATGTTTAAACAAAACTTGTATGACGAAGATGTTGCAGAATATTGACGCGTAAGTGATGGAATGTACTGTCATTCTTTATGAAATTTTTAATCAATCTTTCCTTGACAGAAATGTACGGGAAAATTATCTTTTCTCACAACTGTTCTAATATCAACATTCTGTATCCCGCTAACTAAGCTTCAAATTAAAGTTTTCTGCTGAGATACAATCAACTTTAAATTGAACGATAGATAATATTACATTATTTATTTTTGCTCTTGAAGTTTAATTTGCGAGGAGCAATTTATTTCTGAAAAATGCATATTATATTAACACGAAATTTGGGCTGCGAAAGGTCGACTTAAATATCGCAAGAAATGCGTTGTATATTTTTTGGATATCCAATAAGCGGAACTTCGGTGTTGTTTTACCTGTCGGAGTTTCTCATTTCTGCGCAGATCATCCTATATCAACCTTACGGGAAATCCGTGGACTGGTGGGCTTACGGTGTTTTACTCTACGAGATGTTAGTGGGTCAGCCACCGTTCGACGGCGAGGATGAGGATGAACTTTTTTCCGCGATTACGGACCACAATGTCAGTTACCCGAAGAGTCTGTCTAAAGAAGCCAAAGAAGTTTGTAAAGCGGTATGCGTGTCTTCCATATGCCCGTATTATCTCTAGAGCTTTCTGGAATTTAAATGAGTTTAGACGCTTATACGGAGTCTCGAGAGATTTATTTAAATACATTATAAAGGACTGTATAAGAAAAAGTTCAGGATTTTCCTTCAGTAGAAATGTCGGGAGAAATTGGCGCAATTTCTTGAATTTTAATGTTGAATAATTAAGTGACAGTTTCTGTTAAGATTTTAATGTAAATTCTATAGATTTGTAAATACATCGCAAATTCAAGTGTTATTTTTACACGCATAAAAATGACACACTTGACTGAAGTTCTTTTTACATGTTTTTTTCATGTGTGTTAAATTATCATTTACACGTTTAATCGTATTAAATTAAAAGTTAATACGTTCAATCGTATTAAATAATATGATTTAAAACGGCAAGAAATGTGTAAAAAGAGCTTCAGCTAAAGGATTTGCAGTGTAGTCCTAAAAACTAATAATAAAAATGTTTAACAAAAGTGTAGTCTATTCGAATGTGCGAATATGTGTATAATACGCCCAGCTGATTAGAAATTTTTAACTTACGCACAAAATTCGTTTGTCGCAGTTTCTCACGAAGAATCCGAGCAAGAGACTGGGATGCGGAATGCGCGGCGAGGACGATGTGCGAAGCCATGCATTTTTCCGGCGTATCGATTGGGAAAAGATAGAGAATCGTGAGGTGCAGCCACCTTTTAAGCCAAAAATTGTAAGTATTTTCGTTGCAGATATTTTTGAAAAAAATATGTCTAAAACGACTTATTCTTGTTTGTGCAGCAACATCGTAAGGATGTGAGTAATTTCGACAAGCAATTCACCTCGGAGAAGACAGATCTGACCCCCACGGATAAGCTGTTCATGATGAATTTGGACCAGACGGAATTTATGGGTTTCTCGTATCTCAATCCGGAGTTCGTGCAACATGTTTAAGCGAATTTTTTTTTTTCTTAGACTTGTACCCATTCTTCACTTCATTCCTCGTCATTCATCTTCCTTGTTATCACTCAGGGCTCTCTCTCTCTTTTTCTCTCTTTCATCCTTTCTCTTTCGCTCTCTATCAATTTCTTTCTCTCTCTTTCTTTAGCTCTATCTCCTTATCTTGGAATCTTGCTATAGCATTCTCATGACAGAAACGAGCGAGAACCTGGGACGCTATCATTTTTGGATCTCACTAGGATTTTACGCGAGATTCTTCGGTGTATTTCTAAGGTTGCTGATCGTATGTTGCATTATTTGCGCTGTAAAGGATATAAAAAAGAAAAAGAAACGCGGTATAGATGCTGATTTATCGAATAAATCTGAAAAGCTGTCGCAAGGAAAAGACGAAGCCGACGAACGGAGAAATGCGCGTGGGGAAGAAATACGGTCCCCGCAAAAATAAAATAAAAAAAAGAGTGATACGACTGGCAAGAGAGAAATTTCAAAATCGATGTCTTCGTTCTTTGCGTATATTATTATGCATTTACTTCAGTAGTCTCTCTACTGTCGCCTTCCAGAGTATATATAATATATATATTGGACGAATGGATGAATATACGATTATATATACATATACATAATATATATATATATATATATATATATATATATATATATATATATATATACAACAAAGTCATTATGGTATATATTACATATAAATATATATATATATATATATATATTATATATAAATAATATATATTATACATTATAAATTTCTATCGATATTTCGTTAATGTTGCACTTCTCGTCGGTTTAATCTTCTTAAGTAGCGGATCTTTAGAGCTGGGTCCTTAGATTCTTCGGACTCACGACGGGTAAAGAATTTATTAGTGCTACGTCGAGGTCAACTCTCATATTGACACACACACACAAACAAACACATACACAAATGTAAACGTATAAAAATACATTCACACATATACACACGTCTACTCACGTACCCACAAGCCACGTACGGCTTTTCTCTTTTTCCTTTCTCCCTTATTCATTGCTGAAGCACGAGTCTGAAGTCTTTTCTAGTTTTTTCTCTCCGTTCTTCGATGGGAGCGCGGATGCTATTACAGGTATCATGCTCGATAAACTCGTATATATACATATATATATACATTGTGTCAGTAAGTAATGACGGAACGTTTTTCGATGCGAGCCGAGGGTGCGCTGAGTCGATCGTGGCCCGATGCCGATAATAAGCGAAGCGATCGCGTCGAATGATACAGAAACGGAATCGTATAATACAATAGTTTCACGTTTATGCGGGGAGGATCGACAATATATGAGCACCAGCATGACCGCTGGCGTGTAAAAGTTTTACGCACTCCTCGCTGATGTAATGCGCCATGCGATGTTATTCGACATAATAACGTTTTACGCGAGATGAGATAACGTTAGGAATGTGCTATGCGATTAACTCGTAACTCTCTACAATTACATAAAGTTTCTTGCCGCATGCTTGAACGGATTTTATCGTTTTACGTGACGTAAATTATTATTATTCTGAAATCCTTTTTCTCGAGGCGAATTTTTAATACGTAGAAGAAAACGTTTGTGCGCCAATGATTAATTTTGCATTGTCTGACAATCGAAAGGATCAAGGACAGCGCCTTGATCCACTTAGCGCTTTCCTCGCGCATCTTTGTAATTTACTCGGATGCGCCTTTTCTCTCATTGAGACCTCCCGGTTCATCTCGTCGAGCAGAGCACGATCATCGGGGAGGGAGCTTAGAGAGACTTACAATTAGTACAAGCGAGTATGTAAAAGCAGAAGATACTCATGCATTGTTTTTCTCCTCGATCCTGTATTCCTTTTTGTTTCGACGATCGTGGCGAGCAAAGCGACGATCAATAGCATGATTAATAATCATTATCGATTAATGCGCGAATCGATTAATCATAATTAACGTAGACGTAGTCGACGAGCTCGTTTTCTCTCGTTTTCTCGTTTTATACACCCGATATTGGCAACTCGACGAGCGACTCTTTCGATTTATTCGTACGATGCAGTTGCAATATTGATGCGACTACGACGAATTACAAGAGTGCCAAGGCGAAAGAATGACAAAATTTTCCTGCACTTCGAGGATCTTTAGCGATGAAATATGATCGTATGTTCTTTAATCTCTATAATAAGTTCTCACAACGCGTATCGTCGCAAAGAAACACAGTCGCAATCGCTCGTTGAGTTACGCGATATATGTATAAAAATAAATATTCAAGGACGAGCTCGTATCCTCTTCCTCGTCCCATTGTTCGTCTCCTTACGTAAACAATGAATTTCCCAGATCGCCTCGATTAAACTTCATAATTTAATTCCGACGGTGCTTACCCGTCACGCAATATTCTTAATGAAGAGGAATCGTGTTTGCCGATTAATAAGATTCTTTTTCCCGTACTTTAAATTGAAAAACATATCGTAATTTGTTGCGGTAAGGATACGCTTTTGTGGGCGCCGTTAAAACCGCCGTCGCAGTAAAAGGATACGAGTTTGCGTTCTTCTTTACAACTTGAGACTATCGGTTATTATTGAGCATGTTGCGAGATAATAAAAGATTTAATGTAGTTCTCCGCCCCTTTTTTTCTACGGGCGACTCTTGTTCTTCGATCGGGCGACTTCGCGCAGTCTCGCCGCGAAATTATGTTCTCATCCTTCGCGTCGCGCTGTCCGACGGATAATTTCGAGACAAATTTGCCAGTTGAAACCGAAACTTCAACGTTCTTTCATAGTATGTAATTATACGTTGTTAATTATAATTTGCATTGTTACATTATATACGATTATATTACTATAAGTCAATGTGGTAGTTGACATACTAGCTCTCTGCACATCCTACGTTCGCCGCATTCGTTCACGTCCTCGGATGTTACGATAATGCAATTCTTCGCTTACCCACACGATATTATAACAACTTTGAGAAACGTAATAATAAAAAAGTTCTGCATCCGTCAAGGTGAGAAATATACCAATTCCATGCCCACAGCCACCTGATATCGTTTTTTTTTTGCGACAGGTATAACGATATTAAATTCAGTTGTTTTGCTAAAATGCACACCAGAAATATTCCTGCACGGGGCTGCGCGATCTGTGCCCGAAATCTATTTTTGTACTAAAAAAAAAAAAAAAAAAGAAATTGACATTCGTGAGAAGGAGGCTGTTGCTTCCTTCCCCTTTCTACGTGCGTCTATCTAATGAATCTCTCATTGCCACAATTATGGCACCTTCTTGTAGAGTTTTTTAGTCTGGTCCAGACATTGTAAGAAGGCACCGATAAGAATAGCTGATAAGTCGCAGTCGCTGATGCATATATCTACGAGAGAGAAAGAGAGAGAGAAAGAGAAAGAGAGAAAGATAGTGTGTTATTAGTCCGCGTAAATTTGAATAAGTATGATTTTGCAAGGATTTTTTTTTAGTTTAGTACGGAGAGTATTTTTATTTCAATAACACAATAAATTTATATCCGATTGGCAAAAATATTGTCGTTAATAAGATCTGAAAAAATGGATTATCTCCTATTAATATTTAATTTAAAATAGAGTATTATTTGAGAAATAATTTTTGTACATTTACAGAATTAAACTGGAACGAGTACTATTTTTATCTCTATTTTATTGTCATAAATGCAATTTTTCTTTCATAATCAAATGCGAATCCATTATAAGATACACGCAATCCATATTTCTTTATTTTTATGTAAACATGAAAAATTTCTTGTATTCAATTTTGATTATAGAAGAGATAATGCGTTCGTATTTTATTCTCGTTTCTGTATAATCAATCAAACAATGATTAGTTTGACGATAAAATGATGAAATCTTCAATGAGAAAGTGATAGTGATTTTGTAATAATTGTGCTGTGGCTTTTTTTCTTCATAGAGATGTGATACGGTATTAGTCTTCGTATCTCTATATTATTGATCTCTGTCTATCTCTTTCCCTTCTTTTCATTCATTTTTCCTTCGAAGCGTCATTTTTTCTGTCTCTCTTTCTTGATCTCTCATTCTAAGTGTTATCCTTTTTGATCTTACAGCAAGTAAGGGATAGAGTACGTTTTTATTAATATGAGATTTCGAAGGAATCGATGCAGCGAATACGCGCGTTTGTCCGTCGCGATTTTGAATGGGAAAATCCGGAAAAACCTCGTCGAATTATTTTATAAATGAGAATCAAAGGTCCGTTAACAACGGAAAAAATTAGAAATTATATGTAGATCTCTAATATCAACGTTATTTACTTGTTGCACATTAATAATTTTGTTGTGCATGATGAATGATGAAATAATGAATTGTTATACCGACGAAGAAAAATGATATTTGTTGAAAGCAAAATATTTCTCTCAGAATTATGTACCGCAACGAGATACACGTAACGCATTTGCGGTGATAAAAAATAATTATTATTTATAAAATTCAAGTTATTTCAATACAAAAATGTCTTTGCGGCTAAAATCGCGATTACACTTTGTTATAATACAATTACGCTTTGTTATAATACAATATAAGAATTTATTTCGTTAGCTAATGTCTCTCTCGTTCTTGTAACTTATATATTTACTTTTTCCGTAGAGATTCAAAGAAGCTCTTGAAAAGCATATCCGATCTGTAATTAACCAATACATATTATAATTTAATTAATAAAGCTGCAGATGCGTGCGTACTACGCGCGTAATCGCGGAACGTAGTCGAGCTGACTAGCGCGTTACACTTAGCACTTAAGTTAAAGAGAGAGAGATAGCAAATAATAAAGAGAAAAAAAAAGAACAAAAAAATATATAAGGAAGAAGGTAGAAAGTAGTCAGAGATATAGAATGTATACAAGGATAATTCCGATCGCGCATGTAGCACTCTCTACTTCATTCTACCATACTGTAATAAAATTTATCGTTCTCTTGATTACGCCCATATACATATAATATACGTATTTACACATATATGCGTATTTTTAAGATGTTTTTGTGCATTTATAATATCGTAATAAAAGTTCCGAATCTCCCTCGTGTCACGAGGTTTGTTAGAGCCCCTGCGTTGAAAGTATAATTTCAGATATTACTTAAAAAACGTTTGAAATTTTTCTCAATTTTTTTTATATCTTCCGGTAGAACGCGTCCTACTCTTTTCCTTAATACGATTTATTCGGAAAGAATTATTTCGTACATTTTATTGTAACTAATCCGAAATCTAATATCGGCATGCAACATGAAATCTCTCTGGTCTAAAAAAAAAGTGAGACCACAATTTGTAATAATACAACTTCGGAAAGTCTCAAACGTGTTGACTGTCAAAAGAAAATGTCTCTTTAAATAAATGAATATATATCCACAATTTATGTTATTTCTCTCCTTTTGATTTAGACGTTATTTTGATGTGCGATGTAATTTTTGCACGATTAAAAACTGATTTAGGCCTTTCTGTCGTTAATTCGCGATATAATTTACACTTGCTGTATAAATTTATATATTGACTTAATAGCTGTTGAAAAACACATCTTATTTTAAACTTTGGTTTACATTTTTTTGTCATTCGTCTTATATTAAAATAGTAAATAATTTGATTAAAATTATATGCAGTTCTGCTTATAAAAATGTCGAATATTTATTAGTTCTTATTTCTTTAATATCTATTATTTAAAATTTACAACAGTTGCTTGGAGAAATTTCTTTAATATTTAAGGTAGAAAGTGTAGAAAGTTAAAAAATCGATATTTTTTATTTTAAAAAATATAGTATGTACTTTTAAGATTTTTTACCGCGAGGTTCATGTCGAAGAATTAACGATGTTATGATTATTTTTGTTAGAATGCCTGGCACACTGTGCGACAATGTAACCGACTCATTGTCAGTCTTTATTTTTTATGCCTTAGGCATAAAATTAACAGATCTTGTATTTCTGTTAGTTAGCTCTCTTACGAAAATAACAATTTTATTGCACTAAATATAATTAAAAATCATAATTTATTACTTGTACCAGTATAACATATGAGAGTATAAACCAGTATAAACAAAATTTTAAATGTTAAATTTTCTATTCGACTAGGATAATTGAAATTTGAACATGGAGGTTTGGTTTAGCGTTCAGTGATGGATCGGATCTGGAGCTAGCTCGAGAGCGAAGGGCTTCTTTGGGCCCGGAGTCAGGGTTTTATATTCCTTCGAAACGATAAAATTCAGTGAGGGTTGCCAACTCTCTGGATGAGACGAGCGCCAGGGGTGATATCAGAACTAGGAATGGGCAATACAATATCGATATTTTAAATATCGATACTTTTGAGCTTTAGTATCGATAGTATCGGAACGGCGCGAAACTGCGGTTCCTGGCGCCGCGCTCGCGTTCGGCAGAGATCGACCACCTTCGGCGGCGTTCGCCGCTCCGAGCCGTTATCAGCGGCTCGCTATCGTAAATAAATTGGAATAGATTAAAATAAATGTGGGCGCACCGCGCCCATGTCTTCGCCCGGCTGGTGTTCGGCCGGGCGGCATCCGGTCGGTGATCGCCGGGAACGATGATTTTATAGGGTGCACCGTTACACCTCCCTCCCCTTTAGAATGCCTGAATCTAGGGGCGCACAGACTTCTCGATGCATGATCGTAATCGGCCGGTTCCGTCGAACCGTAGGTGCCAGCGCCGGTTACCGAGCCTTGGCTTGTACTCCCGGGTCACGTGGACTGCAAAGTGAGGCACGTCCACGATAATGCCTGGCTCAACTTCCACCGGGATGGGTGGCGGTATTAATGGCTGTAATGGGCCCACTCTCCGTAGAGGTTCCGGTCTAGGCCGAGGTGGTTTCAGCTCGATGCGACGTGGTGAAGGCGGTTGCGGCATGGTGAGCCGTGCCTGCTTAGCCCGGTTGCTGGCGTCGGATCGTTGGATTATGGCGTCGACCTTCGGGATGTTTTGTGGTTGAGTGGTAGCCGGTGGTGCGGGTGGCGGTGCTACTTCCGGTTTCGTACGGGAGAGCGTGATGCACCTTTCGTCGATCCCCGGACGAGTCGGGTTGTACTCCGACGTGTTCTCGCGGAGCAGCACCTGGATTATGGACTCTATATCTGCTTCCATTGCCGGTCGCTCTTAATCTGATGAGATTAACGATCGGTGTCGTCGCGCGGGGTGACATTGTTTGTTTATCTGACTGAGCATTGTTGCTGTTGTCGCTATTCGCAGTTATTCGCCCCTCTCGTGATTCGAAGCGTTGTCGGCGGGTTGCTAGTCGGTAGGGGCGGACTTGAGAGATCTTGCACGTATACATGCCTGTATTATTTTCCCGTACGACTTCTAAGGTCTATGACTAGCGAAATGATACGTCGGATTTCCAGCTGTCCGATAAGCAGCGGCGGACGGTCTGGAGAGTAGCGGTCCCGGTCTTTACATTTTCTCCCGGTCGGTCGGCGTGACTCTAGCTCATGATTAATCGACAAAAATCGACAGAAATTCCCCTTTCCTCCCTTTCGGGTTAAAGCAAAAAAAAATGTTCTCAGCGGCTGTACAATGAAAAATCCTTTACCTTCTCTTCCTTAATGGTGGTGCGTAACGATATTTTTACGCTAAAGAAGGCGCTGAAAATAAATTTTTACTCCAACGGCGGTACTAAAAAAAATTTTTACTTCGACAGTGAAATGATGAAAAATTTTTTCTTCTCGGCTGTCTGAGCTAATTGTAAGATCAAAGTGTGGAGGGTGTAGTAGGAGATCCGCCATGTGCGGTTTTCCAATCATGTCGACGATGTTTCGCGGGGAGTTGGAACATCTCAGATCGCATTGTGTGCGGCACGAAGCATTTTCTCCACAAGCTATCGCTTACTTCCAAAGCTTTATGATCAAATTTCAAATATCCTTATAGTCCAATCACTCGGGCACCCTGTTGTCTTACACTTTATGTATCGCGTCAGACACATCGCGATATATACGGTTTAAGCTTGCGTCATATTGCATAAAATAAAAATTCCTTACTAATCCTCGTTTCTTTGCACGAGAAAAAAATTTATGCCTGTTTTCACCAATGTCGTTTAACTTGAACCTTATAGTTCAATTCACTCTTTGTCTATTTCTAAGGGAGGCTGTTAGAAAGAGACAAAGAGTGAATTGAACTAAGGTTCAACGGTTCAAGTTAAACGACGTTGGTGAAAAAAGGCATTAGTCTCCATTTTGTCTCCAATTTGAATTTTCTTCGAATTATAGGCTGCGTTTCGAATTTCGATATTCACTGCCAGTACTGAAAATCTATAGTTTACGTCACGTATACTATAGATCTTCAGTAAATCATATATATCTACGATCATTCAAAGTCCCTTATATATACTAAAATTATTAATAATCCTGCGACAAAATTAAAGATATAAATATTTTTATTTATTTTAATGTTGCTATGTTGCGTATACGTAGTATGTGACACAAACATTAATAATGTCAGCTAATATTTCATTTATATATTAAGCTTCTGCCCTCCCCAAACTGTTAAAGTGTCTTGCATATCTGTCGCGTGCACTATAGTGTTTTTAAACGCACTACACTCTCCTTCAGAGTTGAGAAAGCATCAGCAGTAGAATCCGACCGAAACAATCTTTTTTAATTTCGACTAAAACCGAAAACGAATATTCAGTTATGTGTCAATTTCGGTCAAAACCGAAACCGAAAACTGAAATTTTCATGAGAATCCCAGCAATACAGGGCCGGTTCTAGCGGAGGGCAAACGCGTGCCCCGCACGTGGGCGGCCGATTTAGAGGAGCGGCCGAAAGGCCGCCCTCGAAGTCTTAATGTTTTACAAAAATTGAGAAACAAAATCACAATTTGTAAAAGAATAATGTGTAAAAGTAATCAATAGAATATATCAAAGAATATAGTATAATTCAAATAAAAATATATACATTGATTATAATAAGAGCATTCTCTCTGATCAATTTGCCCAATCAATAATAAGTATACATAAATTAAAGTCTCCAGCAGAGTCTATAGTACTGGGCAAGCGATTATGTTTTGTTTAATGCAGTGATGCCGAGAATTCCCCGACAGCGGAGATGCCAAATTGCAACCGCAAACAACGCACATGAAAGCGCGAGCTTCTGCTGTTTGCGTCTGCAAGCTGGCATTTCTATCCGGGGAGATATTATATTTATACAGTGGAAGCAAAAAGTGGTGAATAGTGAATATCGACACAACATAAAGCGAAAGTAAGTAGTGATAAATTAAAAATTTAGTTTTCCAAATCAACGTACTATTTATAATTTTTATAAATATTTATAATTTTGTTATTATTAGAATGGCAGATAGAAAAACCAAGAAACAATCTGGAGCGTTTTACAAAAAGAAGCGAGCAAGAAAAACAGAGGAACAGCAGCAATTAAAAGGAGCTCTAGAAAAATTTCTTGAAACTGATCAAGAAAGTTCTTCATCAGTCTTATTATTTGAAAATCCGGAAAATGTTCCAATGATAGCTGATGTTGATTTTTCTGTTGCTCAAACTGAAAACACGGCACCAGATACAGATGTTGATGAAAAAATGGATACTAACGTAGAAGCATCTTCAGAGAAGGATGAAATTCAAAATCAAGTAAAATACGAAGTTCTTGGAAATGAAGATGATTCCATATCTATGTTAGATTTAAATGACCCAGGTACTTGGCCTAATATTATATCAAACAAATGTATCGAAACATTAGTAGAAGTAGGGCCTGTTTATATAGATAATAATTATAGGTTTCCTGTAGATGAAAAAACTGGTAGGAAGTTTAATATTTTATATTTTAACAAAATTATGGAAAACGGAGAAAAAGTTAAAAGAAATTGGCTTGTTTATTCTATTAAATTAAACCGTGTTTTTTGTTTTCCTTGTAAGTTATTTAGCAGAGAAAACATAAAAATAATTAATGATGGATATTCTGATTGGCGACATTGTTCTAAATATTTCAATAAACATGAAACTAGTATTCAACATATTCAATGTGTAAAGAAGTGGTGTGAATTAAAATTACGACTAGATAAAAAATGCACCATTGACAAGGTAGAAAAAAATTTATTTGACATTGAAAAGGAGCGCTGGAGAGCTATAATTAAAAGAATGATTGCAATTGTGCAATTTTTAGCTGGTCAATGTCTGGCTTTTAGAGGAACAAATTCGCAAGTATATGAACGAAACAATGGTAATTTTTTAAAGGCTGTTGAGATGATTGCTAAATTTGATCCTGTTATGTTAGATCACTTAAATAATGTTTAAAAATCAAAGGAACTTAAAACTCATATGCCACATTACTTAGGAAATCATTTCCAAAATGAAATCATACACTTATTAGCTACAGGTATTAAAAAAGAAATAATGCGGATTGTACAATCTTCTAAATATTTTTCTATTATACTTCACTGTACATCAGATGTTAGCCATACCGAACAAATTACATTTATTGTAAGGTGCGTAAATATAAATATGTCAGATAAATTAAGTTGACATACGCGAGTTTTTTTTGGATTTTTATCCCGTCACAGATACTACTGGTGAAGGATTGTATAACTTCCTATTAGAAAAATTATCAAATTATGAGTTGGATGTTCAAAATATTAGGGGACAAGGTTACGACAATGGATCCAATATGAGAGGTAAAAATATTGGCCTTCAAAAGCGCATCTTAGACATCAATCCAAGAGCACTCTTTGTTCCTTGTAATGCTCATACTTTAAATTTGGTCGTAAGTGATGCAGCAAATAGTAGCGGGGAAATATTTAATTTTTTTGGAATTATTCAGGAAGTATATAACTTTTTTTCTGCTTCCACATATCGATGGGATCTTTTAAAGAAACACATTACAAATTTAACACTTAAAAGTCTTAGTGAGACAAGATGGGAAAGCAGAATTAAAGCTATAAGACCATTAAGCCTTAATCTGAAGAATATCATTGACAGTTTAACTGAATTAACGAATGATCCAACTCGAGACGTAAAAACAAAAAATATGGCTCATTCATTGGCACAAAAGATATCTTCTTTCAAATTTATATGTTCTATAATTATTTGGCACGATTTGCTTTCAAAAATAGATATTGTTAGTAAAATGCTTCAAAACCCAAAAATAAGCTTAGCCGAATGTGTTCATGCTTTAAAAAATCTCAAAAATTACATTATTAAAAAAAGAAACAATGAATGTTTTAATATGTTCATTAGTAATGCCGTTACAGAAGCTGAAAAAATTAACGTACAACCAGAATTTCCTATAATTCGCCATATAAAAAAGCCACGTCAATTTTTGTACGAAAGCAAAGCTGATTCGATTATAGATCCTAAACAGCACTTTAAAATATATTTTTATTTTTTCATTTTAGATCACATAAGCAATTCTCTTGATCAAAGGTTTGAATTAATAAATGAATGTGAATCTCTGTTTAGTTTTTTATATGATTTCAAAAAAATGGATAATGACGCCTTAATGAAATCATGTATGGATTTGGATGTAAAATTCCAATCAAATGAAAATAATGTGTTAAAAAGGGATTTTGATGGTATTCAGTTATATCATGAAATAATGTCGTACCGGGAAATTTTTCCTGACGCATCGTTATCGAACAATCCCTTTCAAGTTTTACAAAGGATCGTAGATGCTAATTTGTTATCTTGTTTCCCAAATTTTACTATTGCACTGAGAATTTTTTTAACCCTGCCAGTTTCCGTTGCGTCTGGCGAAAGAAGTTTCTCGAAACTCAAAATAATTAAAAATTATCTCCGATCTACAATGTCCCAGGAAAAACTAAGTAGTCTTGCACTTATTTCTATTGAACATGAAATATCAGAAAGTATGGACTTATCAAAAATAATAGACGAATTTGCGTCTCTAAAAGCCAGAAGAGTTAATTTGAAAACGTTGGTACAATAATTTTGTTATTTAATTTTAGAATGTCTTTAAAGATATATGTATCACTAAAAATTATTTTTTTGTCATTTTCTTTGTAAATAATTATTTAAATAAAATACACAATACATATTTTACAAATGAAATTATTCATTTATCCTATTGTATATAGTACGAATATTGAATTTTCCCAAATTTTAACGGAATAAAGGGGCAGCGAAAAATGGGTTTGCACAGGGGCGGCCAAGCACCCAGGAACGGCACTGCAGCAATATGTATGCATACGCGCACACACATGCAATGCACTATATATACTTTTTCTTTATAAATATTATAATTTAATTATTAAAATAATAAATCACATGTATTATTTCTAATAAATTTAAGCGGTAAAACGTTTAGCTCTTATTGCCCGTATTCAGTTTGAATTTTTAATTAGATCCTTTACATAGCTATTAAAATAATAAAATTACACATATTATCACAATCCTATTATTACAATTCTATAATCACAATCTGTAGTATAACACTATGTAGTATACTACAGGTTGTGTAATAGAATTGTAGTATCACAATTATATTATTTTAATGATAACAAAATTTCTAAACAAAAAATAAAAATATTTCTTAAATAAGTCTAGAAAATATGTGGAAAATAAACAGTTTTGGCTACGTCGCCGAAACTTTCTTTCAATTCCGACTAAAACCGAAACCGAATTTTCGGTCGGATTCTAATTAGCAGGCTAGCCTCGAGCCTCGATCGTAAGAGTATCTCTTTGTGTATAAATGGAAGGGAAAAAACGCTTGGAGGTGGGCGGGCTCGAAATCGCAGCATTGAGTGAATATTTGCAGATCTCCGGGTCGATTTTGAATGAATTTTTCGATGATTAACATGATAAATTGTGTCGCGCGAGTGATATTTCGACCAGTGATGCAAGAATGGGACAACGGCTTCTCAGCATTCTCGGCAACATAAGTGATGGGGATGGAGCGGAGGTAAGCTGACTTGGCACACTGAGCACATCGTGATCACGCCTATAGCAGCCTATCCCCATTTTATTTACATAAATTATAAAAATATCTTTTAGGCTCTAGAGTCTATCTATTTCCGAGCCTATCCATTTCAAGGCAATATATTATAATATATTAGTTTATTTGTAATATATTTTTATATTCTTAATCTTTAATGTTTTAATTTTTTTCTGTAATAACTGTAGAAATAAATAATATGTTCAGATACTTCATGAGATTAAGTAATACAGAACACTTTACCGCTACATTAATTACCATTTTAAATAAAAATTTTGTTATAATGTCTAATAATTGTTAGAAAAAGACTGTTCGTAACTCTTATAATATCTCATTTCTCATACATACATTTTCTTTACGTTTGTAATATAATTTTTACAAATCCATTGCCTTGACATTGACATTAAAATAAAAAAATATAACTTACCGACCGATGTGCAACAGCGGAGTTGTAAAACTGCGTTGATCTGTAACATATAAATATTTTTACATTAAAGCAGCGTTCAATAGAAATAATCGATACTTAAAGTAAACATACTTATCACGCCCGTTAAATTTTTAAAACATTATTGAACGATCGCAGCTGCATCTATTTCCGTATTAATTCATTTGCATAATTAATACGCGAATAATTGTGCAAGTAACATATTACAACCGTGCGAATAAGAGAGACGCGATGTTCGCGACGTAATATGTCTCCTCGCAATGTCGGAGATCGAACTCTGAAATTGCGCCGGAGTTAAATCTCGAAAGTGGCGGAATCCGCCACGGGACAGCAAAATAATAAACAAATAAGAATTACTCACCCCACGGTCGCTCCGCCGTCACCCGATGTCTCCCAGACCTCCTCCTCCTCCTCTTTTCAGTCCTTCTCCAATGTCGCATCTCCGTCGGCGCACTCACTCACGACTCACGACTCACGACGCGGCGATGTTCACGCGCCAAAATCGACGATATCGTCACTTATAGATCGCGCGACACTTTCGACACACTTTGTACGGCACTCCCGGTATAACCTCGCGACTCGGCGCGTACTTAATTATTACACGGCGACGGAGATATACGATCCGCTCGACGCTCGTTAGCCCGCGATGTCTCGCAGATAGACGCTAATATAACGGAGAGAATTTCGTAAATCGCGCAGCTAACTTCACTCGCTGGAGCAACCGTCGCGAGAACGATATACACTTGCTGCTTGTCAGGTGACTTTAGTTAACTGCAATTAAATAATCGATTTATTATGAGCACTGTGTTCATCATCCACGATCGCCACATATCGAAACACGATTACATACGAAGTTAAACGTACGACGCACGACGTTTAATAGAGACTGATCTGTGATCGCGTAATTAAACATGTCGCGGCGTCACTCGATTTAGGGCCTGCTTGCATCCTTTATTCGTACCCGTGTTCCGAAAACGACGGCAGCTTTACCCCTGGTTTTCATGCACGCGTTGCCGCGACGCACCAAGCGCATCTAGCGTTTGAAAAAAGTACACATTTGATTGTAACCTATGGAGACGGCAAGTTTGACGTCCGTTATAACGCGCGGAGATGCGTGCATGGAAACCAGGGAGTTATTCTGAAGCTGCGCGACACGATGCGAGACGCGAATCAAGTTGACGGTTGAAAAAAGTGAGACCGATTATCCAAAAGAATGCGACATACCTCGGCGACATACCGTATAAATTGCGCGAAACACATGTGTATTAAATGAACATTCGATATATCACAGTTTTTCGTAATCTGAACTGTCGGAGTATTACTCCGCGAGGCGGGAGCGGGGGCCATGGGCCGCGGGCGTGTGACTCGGCACAGTGCGCGATGCGCGGTCGGATGCGTAGTCAGCCTACCTTTAAAGCGGGGAGCACACACTTCTGCACAACGCATAATGCGTAAGCATAAGAAAACTGATTGGTCTATTTCCTTATGCACCTGTGTATGGACCAATCAATTTTCTTATGCTTACGCATTATGCATTGTGCAGAAGTGTGTGCTCCCCGCTTTACTCCCACTCTATCCCCACTACTCATGTTACCGCGGCGCGGCGCGGTAACATTAACATGAGTAGTGGGGATAGAGTGGGGGTAAAGGTAGGCTGACTACGCATACCGACCGCGCATCGCGCACTGTGCCGAGTCACTCGCCCGCGGCCCATGGCCCCCGCTCCCGCCTCGCGGAGTAATACTCCGACAGTTCAGATTACGAAAAACTGTGATATATTGAATGTTCATTTAATACACATGTGTTTCGCGCAATTTATACGGATGCCGAGGTATGTCGCATTCTTTTGGATAATCGGTCTCACTTTTTTCAACCGTCAACTTGATTCGCGTCTTGCGTCATGTGTCGCGCGGTTTCAGAGAATAACTCCCTGGTTTCCATGCACGCATCTCCGCGCGTTATAACGGGCGTCAAACTTGCCGTCTCCATAGGTTACAATCAAATGCGTACTTTTTTCAAACGCGTGCGTTTGGTGCGCGGCAACGCGTGCATGAAAACCAGGGGTAAAGCTGCCGTCGTTTTCGGAACACGGGTACGAATAAAGGATGCAAGCAGACCCTAAATCGAGTGACGCCACGATATACATTATATGTTATAATTACGCGATCACAGATCAGTCTCTATTAAACGTCGTACGTCGTACGTTTAACTTCGTATGTAATCGTGTTTCGATATGTGGCGATCGTGGATGATGGACACAGTGCTCATAAATCGCCTGACAAGCAGCAAGTGTATATCGTTCTCACGATCGACGGTTGCTCCAGCGAGTGAAGTTGGCTGCGCGATTTACGAAATTCTCTCCGCCATGTCAGCATCTATTTGCGAGACATCCAGACATCGCGGGCTAACGAGCGTCGAGCGGATCATATATCTCCGTCGCCGTGTAATTAAGTACGTGCCGCGTCGCGAGATTAATACCGGGAGTGTCGTACAAAGTGTGTCGAAAGTGTCGCGCGATCATAAGTGACGATATCGTCGATTTTCGCGCCGATGAACGTCGCCGCGTCGTGAGTCGTGAGTGAGTGCGCCGACGGAGATGCGACGTCGGAGAAGGATCGTAAAGAGGAGGAGGCCTGGGAGGCATCGGGCGACGGCGGAGCGACCGTGGGGTGAGTAATTCTTATTTGTTTATTATTTCGTTGTCCCGTGGCGGATTCCGCCACTTTCGAGGTTTAACTCCGACGCAATTTCAGAGTTCGATCTCCGACATTGCGAGGAGAGATATTACGTCGCGAATGTCGCGTCTCTTTTATTCGCGGATCAATTATGCGAACGAATTAATGCGAAAATATGCAGTCGCGATCGTTTCTTGCATTAATAATACTTTAAAATCATCAAATATCTGTTAAAAATTTAACGGGTGCGATAATTGTTTACTATATGTATACAAGTGTCGATTATCTTGGGCGCTGCTTTAATGTGAAAATATTTCTATGTTACAGATCAACGCAGTGTTATCTAAGATAACTCCGCTCACTCTCCGCTGTTGCGCATCGGTCGGTGAGTAATTTTTTTTATTTCAATGTCGAGGCAATAGATTTGTAAAAATTATATTCCAAATGCAAAAAAAATGTATATATGAGAAATGAGATATTATAAAACAGTTATGAACAGTCTTTTTCTAACAATTATTAGATATTATATCAAAATTTTTATTTAAAATGATAACGTAGCAGTTCTATATTACTTAATGTGATGAAATATTTAAAACAAATATATTATTTATTCCTACAGTTATTACAGAAAAAAGTTAAAATATTAAAGATTAAGAATATAAAAATATATTACAAATGAACTAATATATTATATAATCTATTGCCTTGAAATGGATAGGCTCGCGGAAATAAACTCTAAGAGCCTAGAAAATATTTTTATAATTTATGTAAATAAAAGTGGAGGTAGAGGCTGACTAGGCACGGTCTGTCATCACTGATTTTGATTAGTGATTCTCAGGATTGGATGATGCTCGGTTGCCTGTTTTCGACATTCATAGTAACGTTTCCTGTTTCTAGAGATCTTTTGTTAATTTTCCGCAAGATTTTTTCGGAGTGCAAACGATTCGGATGAGGCTAGCGACTTGCTATTACTTCGGTGATTTACCCGGTCAATTATCGGTGTTTTTATTTTGAATGGATTGAATACTTACAATTAGCGTTACGGAGAGGAATCTTCGACGCAACTCCGATTAATCGGCCATTTTAACTTGTCGAATAATGCCACTTTATTAAAGTGGTTAAAATTATGTACGTGGATTTTTTTTGTTTGACACATGAAGGTTCAGAACAATTTTTTATACATATAGGGTGCGATCCGCTTGGCGCTCTTGGAAACATTTCATCCTTATTTATCAAATGTTAAACAAGGACAAAATATTGCTCTGAAGCGTTTGAAATGTCTAATGGATCGCGCCCATAATCCAGTGTTTTATCGCGAGCAATTCTGCCTGTTGAGTTAATCGCCGATTAAGTTAACACGGTGACTGCCGAATACGAGTTAATTCGTAGTTGTTGATACATAAATAAATTCCAGTTATTTGTTAATTCGCTTTTTTGGAGCGAAGAAAATAAAATTTTTCTTGTGTTTTGGTTTTGATAAAGAATACATACAATTAAGTAGCATATGAAAATATAATGCCGATGCAGAAACGGCATCGGGAATGAAATGAATTAAAATAAACATATAGCAGCAATCAATATATTAATCAAAGCGTGCTTAAAGTTACTTTTAATCTTTTCCGAGTAAGAAGGAGAAGTGATTTTGATGTGGCCCTTATAAAGCTTTCTTGGTACCTATAGAAAACATTTGATATTTTAAAAATGTACCAGTCAAAAATGATTAGGCGAATCGACGTCAACTCAACGTCGATGCGTCGACAAAAAGTCGATGTCAAATATTAGTTGATATTTTTGTCATCTTTAACTTCATCATCATAATTTTATGTTGATTTTCTATATACATATACAGAGTGATTCTAAATAAGTGCGAAAAACTTTGGGAGATGATTCTTTGTCGAAAATTAAGGGAGGATCTTTCATGTAAATATACATTCCTATATCTTTTCCTGAGGAGTACACATCTCCAAATTTTTACTTTCCCCCTTTGAGTAGGTATATGTTTATATGAAAAACTTCCTTTAATTTTTGACAAAGAATTATCTCCTAAAATTTTTCACACCTATTTAGGATTACCATAGAGAATAGAAGAAAGAGTATAGAGGAAAGAGAGGGGGTGGAATTTTACACAGAGACACGGTGTCTACGAATATAATTGATTTATTACGCTCGTAACTCTCTGTTCTACACTATAGCTCTACGCTAAAGTCGACAAAAATTGGCTAACGCTTTGGACTACCCGGTATACAGAATTGGTTTGATTCCTCGTCAAAACTCGTCGTCGGTGATAATTAATTATAGTGTATTTTAGCTATGTACAGTTTTGCTGAGTTAAAAAAAATCTCGTTTCCTTGTCACCTTCCGCAAAAGTAACTTTAATAAAATAGCTTCTACATTCTTTTGCGAAATTTCATAACAATTTGCTAAAGATAGAAATACAGGAAGGAAGTAGGTAGGAAGAGAAAGAAAGAGAGAGAAAATCGAACAAAAAAAACGGAGTAAAAAAAGGGAATAATAGGTGAGGAGCGTTAAAAATCGTGGCACATTATTAGAAACCATGCTTAGTGCTCGCTTAACGTTAATAATCGTGTCTTTCTATGTACAATTTGTAAACGCATCGTTAAAGCTAAAGTATATATAAACGTTTACGTTACAGCTACTTAGATATGTGTTGTATACATAATATAAAAAAAAGGTGTACTCATCGTCGAAGACGAAACGGGAAAGTAATCCCTCCTAATTCTACATGACGAAAATGTAAGAGTGATAAACAGCGGGGGGCCTGTGAATCCACGGATCTGTGTAAATCGAGGGATCTACGTTAAGATCAGAAATTTATAGCACCACGGATCTAGATATAGAACAACATATTTGCGGAACCACGACTCGTACGACGCAAACGCGATTCGTGGGTCTGAATTTATTATATTCCGAGCGAATATATTAGTATCTATGTATGTATCTAGATCCGTGGGAATTTATAGATCTGAGGATATCCCGGGAATTTATAGATCCCCAGAGAGCGATCGCGCGATCGCGGATTTATGGATCAAAAGATTCGTGGAATTGTAAGCCGTGAATTGAAGGAGCGCGTCTAAAAAACCGTTTAGATTTGCGATTTACGGATTTCCGGATTTAATCGGGTTCGAAGATCTTGGAAAGCGAGAGTTTGAGAAATCACAGATCTATGATTCAAATAGATTCGACGAATCGTTGTACTGCAACTGACGCGGAGATCCGCGAAAAGATACGAGCATAGATATGTGAATACAGGGTTCGGTACATACTACAGAGACACAGATCTGTGGATCCAAGGATCCGCGAATCCATACATATTTATATGTGTACATACATATACAAATAATCGATTGCGTTAAACTGGGATGTACATGCTATGCCGCGAGCCTGCTCATCGGCCGAAATACTGCACGGTGTTCCGAAACATTACAAGACATCGCCATCTGCTGCTAATTGCAAAGTCGTCCTCACGAATTCAAACATACCGATTTCGTTTTGTCAGTATGTGTTTGCTGCCCAATAGAGTTCTATTCCTGTTCCCTTCATTTGGGTGATCGTACATAAGTCTCTCAGTGAAGTATACATATAAAATTCATAAGGCAGCATTTACAATTATTTAAAAAATGTCGATGATAGTTATGAGATTACAATACAATCAATGATACTACATTTTGTCAAACACGGTGTGTCACCTCAATTTTGTTCGATAATAATTCAACGTCCCACACAGAAGGGACGATCCTAAAGCTAAACATATTCTCGATTCGCAATAACGTACGCGAATCTACATCTACGACGTAAGGTTCAGGATTAAATTGCGCCAAGTTTTAATTTAGCGCTGGATATAAGTTTTTGCTTTTTGTGCTTCTCGCTCTGTGCGACACAAGAAAATCATCCATTTTCCGACATTTGCACGACTCTAGCTCGACTCGCGATGCTTCCTCTCGGATCTACGGGATTTCGCGTGAAATCGGTGACGCACACATACACACATGTGAGATCCATGTTTCCGGGCGTCATGGCTGCGTACTTGTGCTGCTGTGACCCACGTGAGATTTCCATACGAATGAGCGCGAAATCACCGCCGCTCCGCGTCGACGAACAGTTGCTACTAGAGACACTCGAGTCAGAGTCTGACTGAAAAAATTCGCTATAAGAATAAAATAATAATCAGATGTGAATGACTTCTTAAAAGTAGTGGTTGTAGGTCTATGTAATCAGTCAATGACTTAAATTTCAAAATTATGCTAATTTTAGGAAACTTAAAATTGAATTAAACACGTTTTTTTATTCTATACGTAAGAGTGATCTTATTTCTACATTGTACTCTGTATCTATGAAAAAGATCCATAAAAAAAATACTTGTAAATTCTAAATATATTTATAATTTTTAAAGGTACCACAATAATGAAAAAAATATAATTTTGTATTTTGAAGAATATAGGTATTTTCTGGTACGAGTTATATTACAAAAGTAAATTAGAAATAAAAAATTATAAACAAAATAGATATTGAGCTTTTTCCTCTTTTCTAAAAGCGTGCGATCCTGAAATTAACGTAACTTGCAAATCAGATTTTTATTCGATGGTAAAAGAATCTTTTTTTGCGTAATATTTCGCGTATATATTTTTGTGTAGTTATAATTAGCATATAATGATTTATACGATTGTTATTATTAATACAAAATTTGAGATTTTTTTTCTCGTCATAACTATGTAAAAGTACTACTCCGGCTCGAGTGCGTCCCTAGGCACTACTCGACGTTATTAACACGGGGGCACAGGAACTTACCGTTAATGCATATTGATACGAAGTGGTGACTAGTAGATTCTCGCCGAGCACTCCGCCGCGTCCGGTCTGCGCGCTCCCGCAGACAGAAGGAGCTCTTGGGAATAGAAAGATAACATCGCGAAGAATGTTGAAGAGGAGACGTAAAGCTGGTGGCTTGCAAAGCCGAGAGAAAATTTCAACTATTTTATGCTTCATCATTGTTAACAGTTACATACGTCGTTTGTCGTAATACAACACCGCGATTATTCCGTCGCGGCGTGTCAGTCCGACATACGTATAGCCGTTCGTATTACATTTGCAGCGCAAGCAGCGAAACATTTTCTACCGCATTAACGGTCTATTGCCGTTTCTCATTATAGACGGCAGACTTATAAGTGCCGCGTGCATTACGTTGCTCCACGAATAAATAAGCATTTATGAATACTTATTTTGTATTAATCCCTCGCGGTATATGTCATAGGGTATTAAGAAGAGTACTACGTTCTTTGTGTTATTATTGATTGTGAGTATTTAAACGGAAGCTTTATCTCGCTCAACGAAAACTTGAGTTTCAAAAACCAATACCGAATTCCAGATAGAATTTTATCCTTCTTTGACTATCTCGCGCGCGTGTTTCAGAGTCCCATATAGCTCTACATACAGAACAAACGCGCAAATTAATTTTATATGCCAGTTCCAACATCGCGTCTCTTCTTCATTTTTCGCGTATATTTAAACGTTATCTTAGAAAGGAGAACGGGGAAAAAAGGAATGGGATCACATATATAGAGTGATTTCTCTAAATGCATGCAGAATGTACACCGAGTTCGATGCGGCCGTTCTCGCTGCACGTCCCTCGGGATAGAGTTTTTAGAGGCCGGACGCGGCGGTGGACAAAGTGCGCGATTAATGTAAGCGGCGAGCGAAATTCGTCGGACTTATTGGCTGGTCCCAAACGGTTCGACACCTCGTGGCTTTCCGCCAGTGCGGCAGCGGGATGTCGAGTCGCTTGCATTGGTGCGCGTACGCCATGAAGGACTCGCAATAACAGTGCTGGGTCGGGCACTCACACATGTCTTGAAGGCAGGCTTTGTAGTACATCGCCGGATTCACCTTTTTATGGCAGGGATAGAAGATCTGTGATTTCAGTCGATTACATAATCTGCAATCACAGAGAAGTAAACTGTTGATGGCATTGTGATAAAAAGTGTAAAGCGTTCATTTCGAAATAGGCATAGAATAAATTTTGGAAACTTTTGTTGGCGATATTATTAAAATGATAGACGAAATAATGAAAGAGAAAAAATAGTTGCCAGCAATAATACTATAATTATGTGGATTTAATTAAGAATGTTAGTTTGATAGTTTTACATATGTATTAATAGCAACTGGCAATATTAAAGCTGTATTTTTTATAAATGTAAATATTAAGAATATTAAAGAATATTAAGGACATTAAAGAAATTATTTTACAGCTATTGCTTGTAGCTATATAAAATTATCTTGTAATGAAAATGTTCTTTTTACTTTTGATATTCTGTAGAAAGATATATCAGTAAGAAAATGAATAAGTATTATATAGAATACCGCTGATCTTTTCTTTCTCGGCAACGTCTCTGCCTGGTAGTATTTCCGATTCTCGGGGTTCGGATGCACATCTTCTTGTTAGCACCCACGGCCCAGGATTGGCCAAACTGCTGCGGATCCTGCACCACTCGTCCTTGTCGCACAGTAAAGTCATCTTTGATTTGGGAATTAAAGTTACCGCAAAGACCGCACAGTTGACCTCTGTACGACGAAGGCACGGACACTTCGAGAAAGCTGATACCGTCCCAAAGGACTTTGATTCCGATCCGCGTATTGACGAGCACACTCTCATCCGTACGGTTGATGTCCAGTTGGTTAGGGATGCGATAAGGAACATCCACCTTCTTCCCGTTCACCTTCACTCTCATTTTCTGGCCAAGATTCACTTTCAGATCGCCGATCTGCAACATGATCGCGCGGGATGTAAATAGAACGAAAGTTTCTTCGTTTCTTCTCTTTTTCGTCCGATTCGATACAATTCTTTTTGAATAGAGCAAGAGAGCTTCGCGTCAGGGTAGACTTTGTCTCGCAATGCCAGTTTATTTAGTCGGAATCTATAGTCTCATTTGCATACAATGGAAAATTATGAATTATCTTTTGAAAAACGTTGAAACCAGTTTTAAATGATATGCTATTATTCGAATAGGTGATATTATTGTATGGATGATGTGATATTATTCGATAAAATTCGAATGCGGTAATGATACTTTATGTAACTTCTTTTATAGCTTTCTTTAAAAACCAGTTTTATGATGCTCGGTTCAAGGAAGCGAATGTTTAAATTCGTCTTGTACTACAATTTGTATTAAAACCTTCGTGTAATTTAACGCACCTTTATGGCGATAGTTTTGGTCCATGCTGAGAACTTCGTTCTTCTGGCGTCATTGGTCACGCGTATGCTGAATGTGTGAGAGAAACAATCGGTAACCAGCTGATACCTGCATGGTCCCTTGAAGCTATAGAATTTACCGTCGAACGTACGATAATGCGGGTCTCCGAAAACCGTACAAACTCCGTCACCTAGAGGAATTGATCATTTTAATGTCTTAAATGTGTGTGCGCATATATACCAGTTTTGTAAGGTGTGGTAGCACCATAAAACTCACGCTCGACACATCGCGGACAGCATTGACCCTCCGGATGCTCGAACTTGGAATTTGGTGGGCAGGGAAAGATTATCGGCGGGCATTGAGGCATTGCGCAGCGTACTTTTCCCTGTTTGCAGGTGCATGTCTTGCAGGAATCCAGCTTCCAATTTTCGCCATCCTGCCTAGGACAAAAAAGGTCGTTTAAACCACCGATAAGACGAAACGCCACCCAACGGCAACGTAAATAGATACGAAATGAAAATATCTCGAGGAGATTCAAGCAACAAAATTCAATTTTTACTTAAAAGAATGTTAATGTTAATTAATTTAATCTCAATTAATTAATTAATTTGGATCAAAATGTTATTATTAAAACAATATTCTTTAGTTTCTAATTAGAGCTATGTACGTCAAAAATTCACAGCTATTCGATATAATTCCTTTAGTTCAGTTTCTCATTTCGCAATCACGTTTGCTCACGCGATGAATAAGATTGCATGACGACGAATAAAAGCGTGATACTCGCCACATAAGTTCTTCCCCCGTAGGAGCAAGAGGCTCTGCTCTCCTCGACGAGCAAGCAATTCGGACAACAGTGGCTGCCTTGCACCTGATGCTCCTTGGGACATTCCAGCACCGGACAAGTGTCCCTTACGCACGAGATCGCCGAATTGGTGCATTTGCAGTGCGTGCAGGGATCCGCGTAAAACTCACTGCCCGAGTTGTATAAACGCGTGCCGAGCATGCACGCGCCTTTCGGAGGCGAGAAGAATCTTGCGCTGCCTGTGTGACAAAAGCAGTGTTTTTTCAATCCTTCAACTTGAATATGCGCTACCACAAATGATCGCACTATAAGCGAAACGTTTTCTGATTCGTTTTCTTGTTATGCGGCAATTACGCGAATTTTTTTCTCACGCATAAAATCGTATCGAATCTACAATCTACAGTGAGGTACATATGAGTATCCAGAGACAATAATATTTGTAAATTTGATATTAATTTTATGTAGTATTTTTTAATTTATGCAGTCTTGACGCTATCACTCGCATTTCTATCCGACGTAATTATGATAATATATTTCATATTTTCATACTTTGCATTATATTTTAATACAGAATATGAAAGTTGTAGTGAGATATGCACAGCTAAATGGCTGCAGCGCGTATATTCTTGGATGGCTAGATGACAATCGTAATATTACGTGCGGCTGGTTTTTACGCAATTGCGACATTGGAAAATAATCAGATTCGTATAAAACCGGTTCGCGCAATATCTCTGGTATTGTGAGAGAGATCGGAATGACCTATAAATTCAAAGTGACTTTAATTGTTTGTGCAATTGCCTAGAAAATGTTCCTTTTGAAAAATGTTGAAATAAAACTCCGATCACTATATATATTAATTTGATCGCTCGGCATCGAAATACTTACGCAATAAAGCAATCTCATATCTTTATACGATGTTATAATTAGCAAGCTTATACGTCAGTAAAAAAAACAATAACGTATTATTACTGAATCCAAATTGAAAATAAAAGTAAGAATAAAAGTAAGAAAGCGAAAATATATAAGTAAATAACAATACGAAATAGATTTCCTTCTTTTCAACTGCTCAATTCGAGGATCGTTATTTTGGAAACAGATAATTTCTTTTCGGAGCAGAGACGCGATATTCATCTCGAATAATGAAAGTTATGTAACTCCTTTCACCTCGACAGTGTGGGCAGCATTCCCCAGATTCATCGACGATCCTCGAGGCAGGACAATTGAGCGTCGGACAGGCTTGCTTCGCGCAGGTGAGATGCCCCTTGTTGCACTTGCAAGTTACGCATGGATCCTCCGTCGTTGTCACCGACCTGTCCTCCGTTACCTTCTGTCCATTTACTAAGCATCCTGCAAAACGCGGCAAGATCGAACGTTTCGCGCTTATTGTTTGCTTATTTTTCTCTGTATTCAGACGCGGAGCCGTTATGTTTTTTCGGCCGCGTCAAAAAATATTAATTTATGCGAAAAATACATGTCGCGGAAAGAGACGCAACATAGAAAAAGATCACAATTGTACTATTCGTATAATCTCAGAGAATGTGACATCTTAAAGATGTCTAAAAGACGCCTTATACTTTTATAAGACATTTTATAAAACTATCAGAAAGATGTCTTATGATGTCTTTGAGGTATAGACGTTTATTTTAATTAAGTTAAACGACCACTTTTAGACATATTGTAAAATAAAAATTAATAATGCGAAAACGCGTTAACAAAAGGAAAAAGACGACAGAGGAGCTAGTGTTGCTTGATGTGAATTGGTATATAAATAATTTAATATTTATATACTTTGATAACAATCTATCTGTTACGACGCAGATTGCGGTTTTGTCGTTAGCAAAGTTATGTAAGTGTTAAATCATTAATATACCGATGTATCTCAGATAATTCCAGCTTCTGTTTCGTATTCTTCCTCTTGTTAACGCGTTTCCGAATAGCTTCGCCTAAGATTGTTGTGACACTAAATAATGCAAAATACCTGAGTACCAGATTAGCTGGCAGTAAATATTTTTATAGACTATGTTATATTCAAATTGGCCGTATCATGTATTTTAATCTGTAAACGTTATAGTCGATAATGTAAATTGTAAATATCTGGGTATATTCCCAAAAAATGTCTTATAAAAACCAACTTTCAGACGTTTATTCGGAAAGTTTTGAGGACGTTTTTACGACGACTTCTGGTAAAGTTAAAAAGAAAACGTCTTAAGAAAAACGTCTTTTAGACATACATGTTGTCTGGGATGTGAGATCTTACTGGGACATCGTGTTAAATTTACGTGGTTACGTTATTCCGAAAAAAAAAACGCGAAAGAGAACGTTACAACATACACGTTATCGTCCGTACGTTTTTCGTCGGATAGAAGCGGCGCTGTAATTTTCAATCATTATCGTTCTCCCCTCGTTATATCGGCGGAACATTCCAGTCTTAATTGCGCGGCGGGATGCATTCAGGGGATCGTGAGAAATATTTGTGAGATTGGCGTGGGTAATTAGAAGCAGCAGCAGCAGCAGCAACATCAAAGCGCGCAAAAAGGGAAGAAGAAGAAAAAAAAGTTACGCACCTTCGCATATGGGACAACACTTGCCAGGTGGAGGCGCTTTCGGATGGGAACAGGGCGTATAACACCGTAGTTTCGATTCGGTGATGACGCCCGCTTTACAGACGAATATTCGGCAGGGATCGTTCTCCTCCGTCCATTCCGTGTCCGATGCGTGGTAAATTCCGTTCTGTATGCATCCTACGATACGTAAAAGTCGACTGAAGTCCTCTAAGTACAATCATTTACACATATGCTATCGAATTAAAATTAAGTTAGACAAGACTATTGTTAATTCGAAGATGGCATATTCGGAATAAATTCGGACGCACGGAAAAATTTAGGATAATGTGCTTAGTTACCTGATCAATGTAGAAACAATGACCACTTTTGCTTTTTGGAGTAATACTGTTAGCGACTAGATTTTATTCTTTCTGTTTAGCGATTTATCTTTATATTTTCTCGGCGTACTTCAAACACTTTCCGGGTGGATTTCGTCTTCGGCAGGCGCTACGCGGCAAGCGCGGACTTACGTCACTATTAGCATAATTAATAGTAGACGATAACGAAGACCGCGCATCTGTCAGTTACATTTCGTAAACAGAGACAGCCGCGAGAGGCTGTGACGCTAAAGTTCCTCGGGTTTATCATCGTGTCGGCAAACAGAAGTGCCTTTGTGCCCCGGGAACAATGCTCCGCCGGCCGAGCATTCCGCGAGTTTTCGCCTTTCCTTCTTACCGCCGCCGACATACTCTCCCTCTTTCCCCCCCCCCCTCTCTCTCTCTCTCTCTCTCTCTCTCTCTTTTCCATTCCGGTCGCGGCGCGGGCAAGCTCGAGCCAATTAGAATGATTAGGATAATTAGACGAATTAGACGGACAAGCATTCTACCTGTGCATCTGTGGCAGCACTCGTCGTCGCGCGGATCCAGCAACGCGTAGCAACCTTCGATGTTCGGGCACTGTTGCTTCAAACACTCCACGAACCCATTCTGGAAAGGAAGGGGACGAAAATTTATTTCTCTTGCTTATGGACAGGAGAGTACACGAGGTGATTCGAGAGTCGCACACTTTCTATCGGCTTTTTATACGTCAGAGAAAATGTCAACTTCTGAGATAATCTGTAGATTGTACATTTATGCGTGAGAGAAAAGTCTTGATTTATTAATAATCCTGTACAAGGGTAAGGAATATCTCTTTTGCCATAAATATGATTTATTACAGACTCTCGGGATATAATCCGTTGCATCTATCCGCGGGATAATAGATTCAAAGTTGATGACTTGCTGAAATTAGCAATATTACTCGCGCGGATTCGTCGAACAGATAATTTCGTCACGTTTTGGCACGAGGAAAAGTCGCGATGCACGAGCCGCGAGAGAAGAATGTGGACACACGAAATAAAACGTATTATGAATTGGGAATTTGGTCGGCGATTGAGTCACGCAGCGGCGACAGTGAAATTCCGGCTTGATTTTTTTTTTATCGCTCGTCTTGTTCCGATTTCTCGTCCACGTTATCGCGTTCCAGTAATTATTTCTCCGGTTTTCGTTATCGGCTTCTATAATTAAGTCTTTACGGATTTATCTTCTGTCAGAATTACGTAAACTAATTTAACGTGGGTCGGACGGTCACATACATACGAGACGCGCGAGACGGACCTAATTAGGCATGCCGCGAAAGAAAGATCTCCGCTTTTTAGACTTCCTCGCATAAAAGTGACGTTTTTACGCAACATGCTCGAAAATTAATTAATCATTTCCGTAATAAACGGGCGGGAAGATAAAAACAAGCAATATACCAAAACGGCTCTAGATAAAGACTTAGGAAAAAAACTAAGCTCACAATCAGTATAAAAAAGTATCTCGCCATTACATGTGTAATAATTAAAAATTCACACATAAATTTACTATTAAATCTTTCAATCGTATTTCATTATAATTACACATTACTACAATCACATATGTATCTGTATCTTTTTGTATCGTTAAATGTTAATTATCATGAGGTTTTATTTTTATTACATTATAGTCATAGGAATATTTTTAATGTACGAACAAATAAGTACATTACTGCAATAGAAAATTAAATAATTTTATAAACAACATAGTGATAAAACAGTTGAGAAATTAATAAACCATCTGCGCGCTGCGATAGGAAATGTGAATAAATAAACGCGCCAACATTCTAAACTAGCTAAATGTTCGTTCGCTCGGGCATCACGATTTATGATCGTGTCTCATAAATCGCGAGTGATTGATCGCGACCGACCGCTTCGGCGCAACAAACAAATAATTATGTCACACGCCGCCGCCAGCATGCCGCTCGTTGCGGTAGCAGCAGCAGCAGCAGCGGTAACAGCAGCGGTAGCAAAGCAACAGCGGCGGCGGCGGCGGCAGCAGCGGGGCGAAAACAAGAAGCCTCATCTCGGTCGGCCACAAGTCGACGAGTCAATGAACCAAACGCGCAGATAAATCGCCGCGGTCGCGCTAAGATCATTCGCGATGCAGTCGGTGCGCGTCGGGAGATGTGCATCGAGGCTACGGCGCGGCGGCGCGTCATAAGATGCACGCGCGCGGCGCGAACGAGCGTGCGAGCCGACGACCGACGTCTGTGTATGCGCGCGTGTACAACCGCGAATCGATCGCGTCGAACGGATCGATGTGGAAATTCCTCTCTTTGACGGTTGACCTCTCCCGAACCAGGCCAAGCTACTTTAACCCCTTTAACCGTTCCGTCACCACATGGCGTTGCCTCGTCGCGTTTGATAACGACACACAATCTACGAACTGGACTATGAAAACGGTCACGCAGCGTCTCCGTCTCCCTCGGCCTCCCTCTTCACCTAACCCGCCTCTCCTCTCTTCTCCTTTCCCTCTTAAGAGAAGAACCGCCGTATCGGATACGACCAGGCCGACTTTTTCGCGATTCCCGCTAGTCTTGTCGGCGCGTCACTCGATACGTACGTGTTTCTCGCCTGCTACTCCCCTGTTGCGTTCGCATTCCTCTTTCGCATTGAAACACTTGGTCGCGTTACGATCTGTTACGATATATGGGACGTCCCAATAGTCTTCGTCGAATCGTCGAATCCGAAATCGATTTTTTAAGAAGATTTATAGATTATATCTCAATTTTTACATTTTTCAATCACGTAGAGTTCGATTATTTATAGACTGATAATTAAACCGAGATAAAATCTCTCCCTGTTAAATTTCCGAAATATTAAACTTATCTGTCTTATCAAATTTACGGCATAACTTATTCAATAATTCCCTGCGCTATTATATGCCGATTAGCGAGTTCGGATGCGCGCGGTTTACCTTGCAGATGCAGCGGAAGCAGCTCGTGTTCAGGATCTTATCGACCGTGACGTCTTCCCCCTCGATGTCGCAGGTCTCCCGGCTTCCTGTAATCGAACAGCAACAATCGTGATGAAAAGGCTGAATAGGTAGAGTACACGCGCGCGCTCGCGCGTGATATCGGTTTTATATCGCACAAATATCCCGGTGAGCGCGATAGAGACGCTATAATCACAATGCAGCATTCCAATCGATCGACCTTCGTATGCTAGAGGCTTCCTCGTTCCTTCATACACGTACGTGAGCCGAGCGCTCAAAGATTTACTGTTACGTTTTGGATAGCGATCGTGGATCGTAGATCGGTTCTAATAATCGTTTCTAATAACGGTCTAATAAGGCCCAGCGGTAATTCAGTCGCTGAATTAGATATACGATGTACTGAAACGCTTTAGAAATTGCGAACAAGCGAAATGCCGCTTTCTCCGCGTAATTAAATCGCGATCAGAATTGGAATTAAGTAATTTACAAGTTAAGCTAATTTTAGATGGCACGCGATAGATATTACCCGGTGACTTTTCTTTCGGAATAATCTTCCGTGGATGTGAGATTATGCGAGAAACATATTTCGCAAATATTTTTCAAATAATTGACAATGAGATGGACTCTTCCAACAAGCGGGCTTTTTAACTTCGTTCTCTCTCACTCTCGTTTACTGCCCTACAAAAAATTAAGCGCGACAACGTCGTGAACGTACCTTAGGACGTACCCCAGTCGTTAAATTGTCCATTTCCCAGCGAAAATCATGTCGCGCTCCGCTGCTAGGTCGACGAAGCCGCCATCACCAACGTCCCTCCCGGTTCCCTCGCGCACGTATTCCTGCACACTTTAAGCAACTTTTCTGTAAAACTCCAGCCATTTTTCGCGCCTCTCTCTTTCTCTGTCTCTCTCTTTTTTTTTTATTTATACTCTCGAAGCGTAATCCGCCGGACCGTTAAATTTTGTAACCAAGTAACGCTTGTTCTCTATTTTCGAATTCCCATTCGAGCAGATACGAGAGAGCGCGCGTTGTTTGTGGCTCTATCTATTTCTTTGTACTTTTAATTATTTATTTAGACGAAATATCACATTCTAGAGCAGAATAAAATATCGCTTTTCCCACTTTTATTTTTGTCTCTCTCCTTCTCATTCGTCCTCCTAATGGAGACGATAAGTTTTTCTCCTCGAGAAAGCGCTTTGCGTACTCTGTCACTGCTCTCAGAGATTTAACGCGTCGTGCAGTTTTCGAGGCGAATCCACGTCGTTTATCCCTTCCGACTCAATTATATCTCTCCACGAAAAATCTCACGAGAGAGGATCGACTATTCGCTCCGTCGACGATTTTTCGGACGAACGATTGCAAAATTTCCGAATACTGCCACTCTCTCTATTAAGAAAGAAATTTAAAGATCTGCATTTTATATATACGTGACTAAATTATGTAATTATAACATCTTAAAATCAATGGAAGTATTTCTGCGAGATGCGTAAGAGAAAAAAAGATAGACACTTAATTTCAATCAATTTATAAGTTGATTTAAGAAGTCGATTCGAGAGAAGAGAATTGATTTAATAATTTCCTTACTTCTTTATTAAATTCGACAAATTAATTTTGTAGTAGTGTCATAAAAAATTATTGCGCAAAAAGCAGGCAGAAATAATTGATTATTGATTTCAGTCGAGCGTAACTTTCGTAACTTTTCTAGAAACTCCCCGAAGATGTATCAGACGCCAAAGTGAAAGCGATTAGTATTGTGACTGTTAAACAGGTAGTGAGACATCACGAGAGCTCGCAGAAATCACGTTGTAAAAATAAATCGCAGTAGTCGATCAGCAATCCCTCGTTCGTTTTCGAGACATTAATGCTAATATTATTAATATAAATGACAGTTATCGTACTCTTCTGTTGCTTTCGTTAATTATTGGAGAAAAAACTTCGACATATTATACTTCAAAGTGCGCAGGAATGCGTGTGCAAGAAAAGTTGGTTGGCGCCCGCGACCGTTTCCCTCTAAACTCTTTCCTTCTTTCTCTTTCGTTTTTACTTATCTGTACATTCCTTTCTCTCATCTCCCGGTTTACTTCGTTCATGATCTTCCACGGAAAAGCGGCGAAACAAACAAACGTGTAACAAACCGCGAAACATTTGTGCTTGCCACATAAGTTTAAAACAGTTTTGCATCGCAGCCTCTCTTTCTTTTTTTATTTCTTAATTGTCTTCTCTCACCTTTCCCCATACGTATTTTCTTTCTTTCTTTTCTTTCTCTTTTCTATCTCTTCCGGGTGCTTTCCTCTTTCTTTCTTGCGCTCCTTGAGCTGTTTGCACGGTTAAAAACTCGGAGAGCAGTCTGAAGAGAGCGCGCAAAAAGTGACATAAAGCTCATGCCGTTTATTCCGTCAGATACCAATTTTACGTATGCGATGAACGTAAATGAATTTGTACGTTCGAGAAAATTAGTACTTTGTTCGTCATGATAATTGTACACAAGTCATATCTGCATGGAAGCCATATATGCGCACATATATGTAAAAAAATTTTATTTTTTATTTAATCCACATGATTAACAATAAAGAATGCGAATTAAGTAAAAAATTATCATTTATATGCAAATGTCATAATTCTCAAGAAAATACGGACGTCGTCAGTATACATACACACGGCAATCAAAGCGTTAAATTGAAATTGAAATTGAAATTGAATTTCATAAGGTATATAAAATATTTAATTAAACTCTGTACTCAGAACTATAATTCTGTATTCATAATTATAATTATAAAATAAAGTTTCTGACTTTAATGATAGAGAGATTCAAATTGATTTTATCTCACAATCAGAAACTACTTAATCGCGCGCGCGCATTTTCTGAGTTTTCAATTAAATGTCTTGAAAAATAATATTACTTTTAAATTCTATTTATTAATCTAGAGAGTTTCTATCTTTTAAATCTAATTTTAATCTAAAATAATTAACAATATGTGGAAATCTTTACGAAAGAAGAATCATGTCCAAATAGTATTATTAAAGTTATCCCCAACATAGCTTAATTTGCATATTAACAATGTCATTCTTTTCTTGATGATTAGTTCTCATTGCCAACTGCGACAGCAGAGCAATTAAGAACGCGATGTGCGTCAACTTGTTTATTAGGCTACAAAAAACTCATGTATTTAATGCTAAACTCGACAACACGAAAGAAATAAATCAAATTAAAATATGAAGTGTAAAAAAATTAATCTTTTACTGCTTCTTTTACTTGATTTTACTGTGGCATATCATATTTTATAAAATAGAAGAGATTTATAATAATAGATTAGGAGAAAACAGCTGCACGAATTTAAGTTACATATTGTATTGTATTAGTATTGTACATTTACATCAAATATTTTTCATATTTTGTATTTCAACTGCGAACAAGAATCTGTACAGGTGCAGATAACGAAAGATACCGACGCCTTATGTACACTGTCGAGTTTAGGATTAATTATCGGACGAAACGAAGCCGCGCTGCGTGAACCTAATCGGTCTCGGGCGGCGCTAATGCGGCGCTAAAACAGGCGCTCTCGATACGAGATACGTCGGCATCCCGCGTCGTATCAGAAACATTTATGGAGCTCGTACTTCGCTCTCGCGACTTCCACGAAACAGCGCGGGTCGGTCGATGATTAGCCCCGGATAGGCAGCGGGAATGCAATTTCCTGAAAAGCACGTCGCGTCGCTCGTCCTCGATTACGCCGCGCGAAGAGAGAGAATCGCGCTTCCCGCTGACGAACGCGGACAATTTCCGAGATGCACTTAGCCACGCCGCGCCGTGGCGCGTTGCGAGTTGCGACGCACAGTCCCGAAAAGGGACGCGGAGGGAAGGGACAAGGGGAGATTTACGCACTCGTTGCACTCGGCGTAAGTGGCCGTTCAGGCCGAACTTACCGCTCGTTGTTCCGCGCGGATACGGTTACGCCCGATGTAATTTCCGACGAAAATTACGCACGCGCGCAAAAGAGTACCCAGGATGCAGTTACCATCGTAAATTGAGCTCGGCCGGACTGACCTCGTGAAATCGACTTTATTGTCGCTGACCGATATCTTTCATAATACGCGCAATTATCGATGAACGATTGTAAGCCGCGAGAATAAATCAGTCGTCCGTTAAGAGACATCGATCGTCGAAATCATGTCGCAGCTGTATTATTTGGATAAGTAGTTTGAAAAAACTATACGAGGATAAATAACTTCTACTATACAGTTCGACTACAGTTGTACAGATTATGGAAAAATGTTTGGTATTTTACAATTAGTCAAGATTCGATCTTTTCAATTCTTGATTATAAAGTCCTTTTTTATTGCAAATCTGTATTCAATCATTTCATTATGAATATATGAATTCGTGAATGAGTGAAGTATTAATTCGACACAGTCATTCTGTCTAGTTTACTATTCTTTAAGCTGAAAAAAATTGTACTGTTGTTTTTGTGCTTATATCTCTTTAAAAGATATTATTTCAAAAGATATGAGAACGGAGATGGAAGAAAAAATTTTTTTTCTAACGCAAAATAGTCACTTAAATAATAATTTCTACATAAAATTTTTTATTAATCACATTATCAGTTGAGCGGTAAAATAGATGATAAATCAATACGCACGACTCTTCTACGCGATACATACATACTATATTTGCCCATACAAAAAAATACAAAAAAAGTAATACAAAAAATAAGGAAATTACAATAAAATATCAAGATTAAAATTTTTTTCATAAAATATTGGCTCAAATATTTTCATATGAATCAATTTAACTGCAAAAAAAGATGCTTAATAATTATAAAACATTTGATTAATCCTTTGTATCCATAATAAATTTAAAGAATATATATACATATGTATATTCGATATGCCTCAGAAATACTTAAAAAATACTGTTTTTTAATTTCGAATATTTTTAGAAAATCGTGATTCCTATACCTTGTATATTACGAATATTCCGTAACTACACTCTTCAAACAGAACGGCTCCCGCGAAGTTAAGATAAACGCGTAAGATTTTTGAAAAAATAGTCGCAAAATGGCACACAGAGAGTGCTTAAAAAAAAAGTTTTTTTCATGCGAATTTTCCTGACTAATTTACCGGTAACTCGCATAAATTCGCGAATGAACAAAGCGTTCCGCGAGGCGGAGACGGCGACCTGCTCCGCTCGCGATGACTCGTACGAGCCGTGAGATTCGACTCGATTCCGGCGCAAATAGAACGGCAGATAATGGAGATAGGCTAAGAATAGAGCATTTAAAAGGCGTAAATGGAGCGTAACGGGCTCGCACGCGCGCGAATGCACCGCGAGATAGCAAAGCAGCTGGAATCGGGAATTCGATCGCTTCGGCGGCAATACTACTCGCGCGCAGCAGCTCCTGCCGGGTCCGCGTGTTCATGTACCGCGGAAGTATCACTCGACACAACTATTACGAAACGCGAACGAAAGCAAGATAAAAACGTGGTTTTACGCCGTCCACTCTTAACACGCGATGTTTTCTGCTGCTTTCTTTCGTCGATTTCTTTACATCGTTTACAGATAAAACAGTGAGAATATTCGTAATTATTATCAAAATAATTATATAATATTGTAGTGATCAGCTTGAGACTATAAATTTAATGTGTATCAATAGAAACCGAAAGAGAAGGAATTTTTAAACGGTTCTGTGAACATCATAGATTAAGGTTATTTATATAAATGCAATAATGTGAAATCCAGTTTGCAAAATTTAGATTAAACATATAGCGGCATGATTATATGGCATAATTATTGTTTTTTTTTCGCTACTGAAAACAATGAATATAACAACAATACTCTCGTCATTTTTAGCCCCTATTAGGAAAACGTCAAACTTGATATATAATCCATAGCGATTTGTGTAATTTATAACGATGCGATTGTTTCATAATCGCGGTAATTTATTCGCGTGTAAAACTTTATCAAAGAATATTGTTTTAATCTCATCTGCATTTATCCTAGAATATTACAAAACTATTTAGTATTATATACTATTCACATTTGGATAAAAAATTACTGATTATAATTTATTAACAAATAAGAACACTTTTTTCACTTTATGACGTGTAAATTTTCGAAGATTTCGAAGACGTGTAGATTTTGGAAGATTTTATAACATATAATATATAGATATATATACAGGGTGTTTCTGGACTCAGTGTAAAACTGATACAGCGACTTTAGCACCTGGAAACAAGTCGAAAATATCTAATTCTATGTCCGAATCCGAACAATCTCGGAGTTATAATAGGGTGTTAAAGTTGCTTTCGTAAGAAAGCAGTAGATGTTGTTTAATATTCTTTATTCTGTTTAAAATGTTTAAAGCTTTACAAAAAGTGCTCAAAAATTTCTCCGTCGGCTTAACTTTTTAGCACAAATTAATAAACTGTTTCAAGCTTTTTGAAAAATGTTAGGAGTTTCGTAGATGACATTGGCAGTATTAAGTGTCATAGTTGTGGATCTCATTCTGGTAGAGCACCCTTTGTAAAGCTTTAAACAGAATAAAGAACATTCAACAACACTTACTTTAATTTATGTTCTCTTACAAAAGCGATTTCAATACCCTATAACTCCGAAACCGTTCGGATTCGGACATGTTTATTCGACATTTTCGACTTATTTTCCTGTTCTAAAGCAGCTGCACCAGTTGTGGCACTGAGTGCAGGGACATCCTGTATATAACTTAAAAAGTAGATAAGAAACAATAATAATTTTGATCGAATACTTTTTTCACTTACTGTTAGCATAATATTCCAGGATTACTTTAGAACTTTGTCGACGAACACTCGTAGTAGTGTTACTTTAAGGGGTTAGTCTACCCTGGAATGGTCAAAAAAATCGATTTTTTTTTATTGGCTTAAAAAATCCTTTGAACCCTCTAGAATAAGGGACAAAAGGTCTTATACCTGCCAGAACTCGTTTTCATTGAAATTTCGAGCTCCTACCCAAGCGCTCCGGAGTGCTCCGAAACGCCTATCTGCGGCAAATCGTTACCTGTTCGGCGGGTACAGCATAACGATTTACCATTCAATTTTGAATTTCTCTAATACACTAACGACACCAACAGATGTCGTTAAAAATACTTTATAGTCAGTCAGAAGCATTTTCAACAGACAGCACGCCAGTATTGCATCATTTTATAGCCATAGTTTCGAACAGCTGTCGTCATTTCGCCGTTTCCCGTGTAGTCGAACGTATCGTGGAAATTCGAAAACTGTCAGAAAATGAAGCGTACGTATTCTGGCAAAAAGGGTTCACGTGAAAGTCCTGGACGACCTTCAAGAAGTAAAAAACGACCGCCGCCACCGAATCGACATTTGTTCGAGAGGGAAACCGCGTCGACGAGTGCTTCCGCAAAAAAACTGCAAAGTGGCTCGAAGGAAGTGCCTGTAAATGCTGGCTACGGATACCGTTTGATTGTGTTTCTAACATTTTTTTCAACGTTGAGTGAAATGGTGAAATGCAAAGAATGCGGTGGGAATATCACTTTTTCTGAATCAAGTATTCGCGGACTTGGATTCAAATTAGTGGTCAATTGCGTCAACTGTGAACCACGCTACATCCTCTCTTGTCCGCTCATAAAAACCGCGTACGAAGTCAACAGGCGCATCATTTTCGCTATGAGACTCCTTGGAATCGGTTACGATGGCATTAAAAAGTTCTGTGGTATAATGGACCTCCCGAAAATATTCCACAGAAACGTTTATTATGATGTGATCAATAATATTCATTGTGCGTCGAAAGCCGTTGCCACTAAACTGTTTTCTGCAGCCGCTGCTGAAGAAAAACAGTTGACGGAAAATGCCGAAAATGGAGCCGAATTGAGAGGGTTAACAGTTTCTGGCGACGGAACATGGAGGAAACGCGGCTTTTCGTCGCTGCAAGGCGTGACAACTGTGATCGGCTCTTACACTGGAAAAGTGCTTGACCTCGTGGTAAAATGCTCGTATTGTAAACAGTGCGAGTATTGGAAATCAAAAGTAGACACATCGGAATTCGAGGAATGGTCGGAAACTCATGCAGAGGAGTGCAGTGCCAATCACAAGGGAAAAATGGAGGTGGACGCTGCCCTAGAAATATTCAAAAGATCGGAGGAATTGTACAACGTGAAATATTCTGCGTATGTCGGTGATGGAGACTGCAAAACATTTAAAGGAATTTGCGAATCTCATCCGTATGGCGACGATTTTAGTATAGTAAAAAAAGAATGTGTTGGCCATGTACAAAAACGAATGGGGGCGAGGCTTCGGAAATTGAGAAAAGATAAAAGACTCGGCGGAAAAGGCAAACTGACAGCGAAACTTATTGACGAGCTGAGCGTTTATTACGGATTGGCAATACGAAGACACGCAAATTCCGCGGAGGACATGAAGAAGGAAATCTGGGCAACATTAAAACATAAATCATCGACCGATGAAAAACCACAGCATGATAACTGTCCGCCTGGGAAAGACAGCTGGTGCACCTGGCAGCAAGCAAAAGCGGAGGATAAACTCGCTGATTACAAACATAAACCGGCTCTCACCGATGATGTTGTAAAGGCCCTCACTCCCATATACGAGGAGCTTAGCAACGACAATTTATTATCGCGATGTGTCGGCGGATTCACCCAAAACAACAACGAGAGTCTCAACGCTATGATATGGTCGTTTGCTCCGAAACGAGTGTTTAGTGGCGCGAAAACCGTGGAAGTGGCATCGTATTTTGCAGCAAGCATTTTTAATCACGGGTACGAAAGTATTCTACAAATGATGGACGTCCTGAACTTACAAATTGGGCCAAATGCCGTCGAAATGTGCAATAAAGCGGATGAGCTGCGAATTGCGATTGCTGACAAGCGGTCGTTCGAGACCTCCAAAAAAGGACGAACTGAGAGAAGAACAGCACGATCGGCTCTCGAAGAGAATTTTCACGAGGTGGAAGGTTTACTGTATGACGCAGGAATGGCTGATTAACGGTAAGACGCTTAAAATGCAATTTTTCACTCAAAAAACTAGTACCGAAACTTTAAACGCGTTTTTCTCAAAACTATGTTTTTCAAAACGGTGTACACGATATCTCGAGTTCTAATCGATGAATCGACTTCAAATTTGGTACACATATTCTATGGAATAGTAGTTACGGAATGACGGACGATTTTATTATTATAATATTTTGTTCAATAATTATTAATAATAATAACACGTAATTTGAGTCCAAAAATGCACGAAAAATTCAGGAATTTTTTTCTTGACGCCAAAAACAAGGAGAGAAAAAAAGCTCCGTCATTCCGAAGACAATACAATATAGTTTATGACTATATTTTTTTTTGTTTCAGACCATCCTGATTCCAGAAACCATGTACACCGTTTGACCACCTTTAAAAAACATGGTTGCGCGCGAAGGAGTGCCTCATCGCCATCTTGAAATTTTTCAACGCAGAAAAATTTGGACATGTTCTCGAAACTTTAACAAAGAAAATAAAAAAAAAATCATTCATTTATCACCGATATTTCGTCTGAAATTAATTCTTGAAAATTCGCCTGTTTTTTTGCTCTCCAGGGTAGACTAACCCCTTAATTACTATGAGTACACTATACGTATCGAGAGTACTCTCGGAGACCAGCGCGATGGCACTTTTCGCCTATATCTAACTAAACTGGACGCAACCGAATGGCATCGATCGAATTTCGATGTTGGCACCCTTCTGGTTGGAGCCCGATCATTAGTCAGCTATCAAAATAACACGCTTGAAATCGTGTCGCGCGTGCTTTCTGTGCGCTCGTAATACTCACCTATTATACTTTCCGAGGCGGCGTCGCAGCGGTGTGGCGTCGAAAGGAAGGCCAGGGCCAAAGCCAAAGCCAGTGTCGAAGGTAATCGTGTCAATTCCATGTTTAGATGTACCGGATCTCGGACCCTGCCGCGACAATTTGCTGAAAGAACGACAAACAAGATTATCATTAAACCACATGCCTCCACGTGCTTATAATTTTCTTGGATTGTGCAACAAAATGCCAAAACACTTAAACAGATTTACATTTTTGAAACACGAGCCAATGTTTACATGTTAAAAATATGCCTTCGATTAAGATAACGCCAGGTTGAACTTTCGCGCTAATTTTGAACAATAACATTGGACAGAACTGTAATAAATTCGCGCAAAAAAGCAGAAATCTTGCTGAGCAAAATGCAAGCGGCATATATTTCATTTCAATTTATACGAACTTAGCTTTCTGGAATAATTCCGAGAGCGAAGCATTAATCGTGAAGATCAAGTACTCCGCGTAATGCATAATACGCACCATCTCTCTGCGCGTTTATAGAGCTTACAGTAGATTTAAGGATATCATCAAGTGTATTGTCACCATTAGCATTGATACATAACAGTCTGATGCACTTCCGCGGTTTCCATACGTTTAGACGCATAAATTTTCGTGGCGCCGCGATGCAACGTGAATTATATGCGTATATTTAACCTTTCGTCGACCGCGCGCTCATGCTTTTATTTAAAACTGCAAATTGTTCAATCACTCCGCGAGCCTCGGAATTACGTGCTATTGCTCGAAAAATTTCAATGAAAGAGGAAGAGCGTTTCTCGAGGGAAATGGGCGACACGGCTCGAAAGGAAAGTAACGGAATGTATTGCGACTTGTATTATTCCCATTTGTTGAGAACCCTGGCGCCGGATACATTATTCAACACGTTAAATGCATAATCCAATCCGAGATCCAATCCAAATGCGGATGAGCCTAACGAGTCTTGCTTGATTAATGAGAATTCCAGCGGTCGCGAGGATTAGAATTCACGTTAGCGATCCCCGCCGTTGCGTTGCCGATCACCGGAGTATCTGTATCTTGTTTAATCGATTACGAAACCAATATCTATGCGGCTGTATCTTTTGTATGCAACGCGAATATCGTTGCACCCACGACGAAATATCTCTAACCCGGTGTGGTGACTCGACAAATCTATTAATACATGCACACACGTATACGCTCGTCGAGGAGGCGCGTACGCGCCCATATCGACAGGCACGATCGTAAAAAAAGGAAAGCAAAAAAAAAAGTTACAACAGTCAACCGGCCGGGCCGCGAATTGAGAAATATTTATGAGCCGATTTTTTCGATCGGGTGGCTCCGGGAATATTCCTGAACGCGTTGCGCCGCGCGAACGAATAGATTGTGTCAAGTGCGAAGATAAGTATATTAATCACGCTCAGTTTTAGTTACTCGAGTCGTTTATTTCGAAAGTCGTTTAGGTCAGCTGAGATATTTGGATCGCCATACAATTTTATGCCGTGCTTTTATCGTATATTTACGATATAGTAATATGCGACAAACTAGTATGGAAAATATTAATACGTTGATTGTATATTTTACTTCCCATCCCTCATCTGTAATCTCATGAAACGTTATTGAAGTATCACTGTCACGTTATTAAAAAAAAAAAGTAGATAGCCCCGCTCGCAGATTTTATTTGCGGGATTGTCTTTCCCGGATGTATAAGAAAAGAATGGTTTTGCTGAAGTATTTAAAAATTTAGCTAGATACAGATCTGAAAATAATTTTGTTACACCATCAAATTAATTGTAGAACACTCAAACTGATTGCTAAAATGTCAAAACTGTTTACAGCATTATCATCATACTTCAGCGACCTACTATAATTATTTTGATGGGGCAACAAAATTATTTTCAGATCTGTATCTAGGTCAATTTTTAGATACTTCAGCAAAACTGTTTTTTCCGTGAATATAAATTCCCTACGGAATAAATGCTATTCTTTATTCCTCTCAATTGTGATACGACTCGGGCGGAAAAGATGACGAATTTCGAGGAATATTATCTCCTGATAAATTTCCACATTCTCCGATCCACAATTCGAGGCAGCTTCTGCCCCGCTGTGCATAATGACGCGTATAATGACGCGCCGGCACGAGATCGTTTGCAATCACGCGGATTGTTTGCACGAGCGAGACGCGAACAAACAATGCTCGCGTGACGCTTGTTTGCGAGAGACGTGCAAGGGGAGTGCTCTCTCTCTCGTACTACGTAGTAGGTGGTTTACATGCAGACTCGGTGGTCTAATCCAAATCGCAGATGCCGACGATGTAATTAGACTGCTGACATCCCGCGCAATTACACACGTATAAGTTTGTAACGTGAGATATGAGAGCGGAAACTAGGACTGTAAATATTCGAACAGCGATATCGTTCGAATAAATCCGACACGAGGATTCGTCTCCGATTCAAAATATTTGTACGTTCGAAATACTGGAATATCGAGTTTTGTACTATTTCGTCTATTCGAATATTCGAGTATAGGCTAGGAATTTAGTAGACTGGTCGTAAATGTTAAAAAATGCAATGAACATCGAGGCACATCGTAAAATAAAAATTGCTAATAATCCCTATTAAATGTCTTCTTGATGTCTGTTTGATATTTGTACGCATGAAATATATTCCGGTTATTATACATCGCTGAAGACGAGAAGATAAATTTACGTGACCCATGCCAATTGTAAACTTGTAAAAGATGGCAGGTTTCTCCACACACGTAGGAAAATAACATGGGAAGATTAGATGCTTTTAACGCGGATACAAATAGCAATTACCGAGATTACTGCAACAATAGATACTAATTTGACAATTATGGATCATCTTCAATTCTTTCTACGAATGCAAAACGCGTAGATCAATCATTTATACAACGAAAGTAGGCGGAAGGAGGGATGTACGTGTAGCAAAAAAATAACTTATTCTCAAGAAAAAAACCTAGCTTTTGATTAGACAATTAATGAACGCTCGTGTACCACCAAATCCTATATATTGCAGTAGATTGAAAAAAATAAAAAAAGAAACTTTATTAACTATAAAAAAATTTTTTCGCTATAAAACGTAAGAATAATCTAATTTTTTTTATCTCTCAATATTGACTACTCGCACAGGACAGTATAATAATGATGCACAATCGGCGAGCAATTCAGCTTGTGATGCAGAATGTTTTGCACGATTATTCGCGTAAGGCAAGCAGGCGGACAGGCAGTCGTAAAACATCAGCGTGGAAAATTTTCCCGGTGTATACGCCGGCGTGTGCATGAAAGTATATCAAATTCACGAGTGTGTAGCGAGTCTTAAGTGGAACAGCTCTATTATGGGGCGTGATTAATAAATATTCGCACGTCACGCAGGTAGAGGCCGGGTTCACCTGATCTATTCGCCAGCTGTGCGTGCACCAATGCGTCGACAATCGCGCCGCCGCGCCGCGCCGCGCCGCTTGTCATTGATGCATTTGGCGGCGACAATGTTGGGCAACATTTATCAGAGACGAGAGAGAAAGAGCGTGCCCATATACTATTTTAAGCGTTTATTTAGGAAGGAAACGTGCTCGGGCAGAGGGGGGGAGGGACGTGATGACGCTTGCTCGTACATACAGTCGCCACTTGTACTCGCATACGCACGAGCGTAATTACATTTAAATAGAAATTATGACTCATCGCCGCTCATGCCCTGCATGTCTTCTTACCGCCATGCATCTCTTTAGTTCTCTTAAAAATATTTTCTCGATACGAGATCCCGTTTTTTTTATCACATCACTCAATTTAATAATTCACGCGCTAACGAACGTTTTATTTGAATCACTATTTAATAAAGTTTCGCTCTAAATATTGTTAGAGCCAAAATATATAGAGCTATAAGTGCTAAAGTTTAATCTTATGTACATTAGATGTCGCGAATAATTATATTGTAATTATATTATTTTAAAATAATTTAAAATTTCGAATACTTTCTTTGTAAAACTGTAAAAAAAAGGAAATGCTAGATATAGTTGTGTTTTACGTGCATTGGATAAATTTTCCATTTGTTTCTCATAATGAGGGAAGACTTGCATCGTCGCAGTACTATCACAGTTAGGATCTTAGTCTTGCGTCTCTATTTCTATACTTTCTTATATTTATATCTTCTTTTAAACATGATGTACTTTCATCTACTATCGTTTTGTTCATATCGGAAAAACAATTCCGATTCGTACTTGCAAAATTTCGCGCTACAGGAAGGAGCTAGCATACGTATACGGCAGTTTTCGCCGTCGTCCTCTTCGCGCGTACTATTCAACTATTAATAGTCATTACCACTTTCACTCAGTGCCGTTATTACTGCTCCTCCTCTCCGCCACGACCGCCTCCCGGCGGTCGTTCTCGTTTTGCTTCGGACTTTAATTAGGATTCCGTCATGACGCGAGCTCCGGGGGCTCCAGCTGCTTCGAATACGTTTTTTCTGAGCGCATCGCTAATTCGCCGACTAAGCGTGCCGATCGAATCTCGGCAGCGGCGAATAAACTCGTAACAAGCGGCGCCCCAAAGGGAAGTTCGAGGCTCGTTGCACTGCAATACGCTAAATTAGATCGTAAGCACCGCAGGAATCCGAAGAGGCGTCCGCTAGGCTGATATAGTTACTATCGGCAAAGTTACTGTTTTGATGCTAAGAAATACCAATACTCTCCCTTCAATAGTTTTGTATCGAGACATTATACACGTATTTTTATTATGTAATTTATAGTATTAATGAAAACTAATGCTAGTACATATACACGGAGAAAACAAATTTTCTGCATTTTAGTAAATATTAGTTTGCATACAACTATGACTCCATTTATTAAAATGAAGAAAATTTTCCTTTTTATTAGTATATTTTTTCTCAGGGAATACACATATAGGTACTAATAAAAAAATTTTTTTTTCTTTATTTTAGTAAATGGAGTCACAGTTGTATGCAAACTAATATTTACTAAAATGCAGACAATTTTTTCTCAGTGTACAGCTTGTTCTTTTTATATAATACGATATATTCTTGGTTACAACAAATAGTATTAAAAATTATACGATGTCGCTTTATTTTCAAATTTATTATTGATTTCTGTCATTAATCCATGAAAATATTAGTTCCAATGCTCTTTTTTACGATATCTGTCAAGGCATAAACATCACGGTACTGTAAAACGAATAAAAGTATCAATACTTCTTTTTTAACGGTTATCTCCGTCGTCGATACACGGCGACGACTAAATTACCTATTCGTCAGGTATGCGCCCCGTTATTGGTCGGCCGGACTTTGCGAGTGAGTAGACAAAATGTCAAGATTTGATTTACGAGGCGGTCCAGACAGCGGCCAACTCCGAAGAAATTAAACGGAGCGCAGCTTGATTAGCCCGCGCCGAACCGTCCGGGAAGTCAACTTATGAATTTTACGGCCGCCGAAAATCTTCGATCCGCGAAATGCGAAATGTGTAATCGTTCGTCACGGGGTAACAAAATTCACAGCAGCGATATTTGAGCGACGATGTCGCGTCGCGACACGCCCGATACTTAAACGGCGACCGCGATTTAATTCGAGTTTGATGTCGCGTATAATCCATGCGAAAAATTGCGAATTAAAAGCTCGGCCAGGCTAATGAATAACGGTGTGTGACACGTGTTGTCACGACGCAATTGTACGCGACGATTATGGCCCATGTGATGTAACGCGATGCGACGCGAGTGCAACGTAATAAACGCCGTTTTGCGATGTCCTTTACGTGGAAGCTTTCGTATATTTATTTTGTCAATTGTGTCAACAACGTCGTACATCGTTATACGTGTTACACTAAGTTTGCTCTGGTATTTAATGACGCGACAATATATTGAAAGCCGGATGTTCCTCTGGCACGATTGGTCGCGTCGATTTGCATATTTCGCTTTCAAAGCCGCTTTCCTTCAATTCCCGAAAGGCCGCGATAATTATTCTTATCGATAAACGATATCTTTCGCGACTGCTATCTAAAATCAATATTTATAGTGGCGAGATCCATAAGGTGCTAATCGCTGTTAATTAAAACGCTAATTGCACAAGTTCTATATCTTTATTACTATACACGTATTACATGTACGCTAAATTTGAACGACATGCAAAATATACAAGATAAGAACTGCGCCACCTAATGTTACCGTCTCGCACGCGAAACGTTAGTTGGAGATTCTTTATTGCGCCTTTTTCCACACAAGCGCAAGGAGAGAAGTAGATATCCTTCTCCATACACCGCTGGGAATCAACTCTCAGTAGCACTCCTCTCTCGCCCTCCCCTTAGCCCTTCATCTTTTTCCTCCTCAGCCACATGCCGTTCACGGACACGTGCTCGTGTTTATGTGCCCTCCTCTCTGCTACCTCCGTTCTTCTCTCGCTCTCTCTCCTCCTCTCTCATTCTGCATTACGCGTCGTTGCACGATGTGCTCATTTGCGCAAGCGTGCGCGGCCGAAGAGCGCGCGCGTGTGCGCTCTGTGCAAAGAAAAAAAATGCAGTAGCTTGCGCAAAAGCGCGAGCGAGCGAGCGAGCGAGCCTACGGGCTGGCGCAGCACCGCGCAGTCCACGTGCACGTGCATCGGACGCGAACGGATAGGGAACCGGGAGGAGAGTAAAAGAAGGGGGGAAACCGGCAGGCAGGTCGCTTGCATTTATGAGAAGTGTATCGCGGTGGAAACACCTGCGGTACCGCCAGGCTGATTTAAATAGACGCCGGGGATATACCGATGCACCGTGATATACTCGGGGATTTATGATTCCTAACGACGATTTCGCGCGACGAGACGCGATGAGTATCGTAAATGGCAAAGGCACCGATACAATTGACTTCGTTGAAAATTATATATGAAATAGTTGTTAAATAAAGTTAGTCAAGATGTAAAATTATACAACACGCAAGTAATTAGTCGGTAGAAATCGATCATTTCTCTTCAAATAATGGTTTAATTTTATCTTATTCTAGTGATTTAGGTGTAATTTAAAATGAATTGCTGGACAAAGGAGCGTTAGACGTTTCTCGCGAAACGTTAGACGTCGAGCCGAGAGGATTATTTCGTAACCGTAAAACTGTATATTTTTTCAGCGATTTTGCGCATTCATCGCGGGACGTCTTTCTCCTAGTTTTAGCACGGAATATTGCTGCGATCTTCGGTATATTTTTACTGCGGCTGTATATTTTACCGAGCGTGTGCCGCACACCCCGGGTCCGGAAACCCTTTGTCGAGAAAGTTACGATTCTCTCGTGGATGTTATTCTAGGAAAGACAGTTATACGACGCACAGCGACCGCGAGATTATTCACGCGACTTGTAACTCTTAATCTAACCGCGGTGGCTTTCGAAGGGCGAGGGAGGGAAAAGAATGTGTCGCTAGAGAAATCACGACAAAGATGAAGAATCCGGGAGCAAGTGTCCATGTGTGCGCCATAAGAAGCGAATGAAAAAGAAGGAAAGGAAAGAAGGATAGAAAAAAAAGAATACAACTTCATATACGTATATTATACGCGGTCTGATAACTCAGGTACTTCAAAATTATTGAATAAAAGAACAATATACGTTTATCAATATCTGAACACTTACAGAAAACTGACAAGACTTTTGATGAAAGTAATAGGTATATTATACACGCTATAATTCACATGTCAAATAATTTTCTTTTTTAATCAGAAATAAATATTGATTTTTATAAAAAGAATATTTAATATGCAAAGTATCGCATCTTAAAGATATATAAATTGTCCGAAAATAAATATAAATCAATAAAAAGGTTTAATGGCAGACAAAAAAAACAGTCATCCTAAAAGTTAAAATATATGTCATAAAAACAAATATTCGAGTTTTTTTTTTAAGCGATCGTGAATACCGATTGCTTCACAAAAATTAGCAATAAATTTTATAATAGTGTCCATTTAAAATAAAATAAATAATCTTTGTCACAAAAAAATGAGTTTTCAAAATCTACATTCTAAATAGGAATTGATCTTTTTTATCGTGCTTTATACATTGGCCTTCTCTCTTTCCGTACTTTAAAATTTTAACATCTATATATTGTATATAAGATCGTATACTTACTTTTGTTATTCTACGTTACATTGCTTTCATTATCATGTTACATGTACGAAGCACTCTGCATTTAATGTTTTCAATATTCCGCCTTGAATCATTGCGATTGTGCATAGCAAGAGGAGGAGAGAGGAAAAAAAACCAGACTGGCCGGAGGAGTAAGAGCGTTTTACGATTACATCGCGTAGCTTTTTCTCCGTGTTCGGGCAAGGATGAGCCCGCGAAGTTACGGGATTGAAAATAGAGACTGACGCGCGCATTATTCACGTCGTGACTTTTCAGCGTCGGCCGTGTTGCGTGCGCATCGCTGGCAGTTCCCTTCACCTTTTTCCCCAGCCGCGGCCCTTCCAATTCCAACGATCCTAGTTGTAGTTCATTATTTCGACGACAGTGATCATTATTCAGAAGTTATTCGGTTAGTCGATCTTTTTTTTTTTATTATTTATGCTCAATGTTGACATTGAGATTGATATATTACACGCTTGAGTTTATTCCTTTGAGAATTCTGATTTGCAGTTTCGTTATCAAGATACTTAATGTTAAATACTGAAAAATCGAGAGAAAGAAAGAATTCTTAGAAGTCGAAGGACGTATCGTCGAATTTTAAATTTATGATTTGAGCATGGCATCTTACATAATCGAATTCAGGAGGCATGACTGAAGTATTTTCCTTAGGTCTCCCTCTCCATTTCTGAAGTTAACAAGATGTAACAGCGCAATGTAAAACATAACAGATGTGATTCTAATTGAACTAGCGAGATCAGAGGGAATCTCACTGGCAACGGACAGACTGTATCCTTGTGAATCAATTAATCGGGGCATTAGGCTCTCCTGGCGCGATATATTTTTGGGTGGGTTGTATATTTTTTTTCCTCGCAGATTCGCGGCTGCGAAAAAGAAGATGAGGCGGCGCATACGGCGGGAAAGTTGTAATTTCCGCGAATGTTATTCCGAGAAAGACAGTTACGAGGCCTCCGTAAAATCGTTGCCTTGGATCATAATTCTTAATTTAAACGCGCCCGTATCAGGAAAGGGAAAGAGATAAAGGAAAGAGATGATCCACAGCGAGGTGCCCGCGGCAAAAACCGCCATACGTTATTTCGCGTGAAATTAGTATCACGTTCACGGTATCGCGTGTGGTATGAATCTCAAGATTCAAACATTGTCATAACTTGGGTGTCGATGACGAATCGTTCCTAATACCTCGCGCTTTCTTTGTTTACAATGTTGCGTCAAAGATCATATCATGTGCTGACTAAGCAGCATCTCAAACTTGTTCATATCGACTACGATATTGTAAATAAAAATTTACTTTTCTCATTGTACGTGAATAAATAAAACCTACAATTTAGTCGATTTAATTGATTTTCTTTATCGTATTGTGCAAGATGTCGGCAAAGTATACAGTAGATCATAATTATTACGATAATTATAAGATATAAGTAGAGCATTAACTGGACTTTTTTAAATTAATTTGTTCGACTCGATTATCTTCCTGTTTATCATTTATATTAAAATTATCTTTCTACATTTAATAAGGATTTCATATAATTTTATAATGTTTTTCGAAACCGGTTCCGACACGCGTATCACAGTGGATAACGGCGTTCAGGAAGTATTCCGAGATATTTAAATCGTTTTTCCGCGCCTCTCCATGAAAGTCCACGTTTCTCCTGTACGTTTACCCGGCACCACGAAAAAATCGTAGAACGAATCGCTCTTTTTCTCCGGCTCGCGGTCTTTTTTCACGGGGAGCAACTCGGCCGCGTTCGCGGAACGGTCTACAACTTGTTGCGTTTGAACTTACTGTTGGAGCCTTCGCGACTTCGAAGAAGCACAATTGAGTTTAGTAAAAACGCAAACTTGTAATTTCTGGAAAATAGATGAAAATGAGAAGAGAAGGAGGGTGAAGTCGCGAAGTGCGACTTAGCCCGTACACGATATTTCCCTTCCGCGAAAGAATATATTCATTTAGTTCGAAATTATACTGATAATATTTAATATTTTTATTTATACATTTAATATTTTCTTCTAACAATATCTCACTTCTGATATATTTATATTGGCTTTCAAGCTTTCAGTCTAGCACTGAATTTATACTCTGTAAGAATTACTTTTATTTACATTTCTTAATTATGCCTGTCTCTCTCATTAATATTTATTATAGTTACTGAATGTACCGAAACGCTGCCGACAGTTTTTTAAGTAAAATTTCTTCGATAGAAAGAAATATTATCGCGCGATGTATTTGTCGGCCACGAACTTTCTTCGTCTATTCCGACCCGGTGGTAATGGTGTACGATATATCGGACACCGCACATAAATTAATTTGCCAAGCGACCGTTTAGCATGGTAATTGCTTCTTGTTTAACAATAATATCGGCACGTTTTTCTAGACCGGCGGGGAATACGGGCACATATGTAGGACTACATTTAGTCACATATCAATGCAAGCCTGTAATAATGAATTATCGTTCGCTAAGCAGTAATAACTGCTTGTTCGATGCGGTAATTATCGGCCGCGAACGGCAGCGGTAATCGTTCATTTAGCAATCGTTTGTTGTAGGCTAATGTAATGCAACATTAAGTCCGCCGTCATCGATCTTTATCGCGGGCGGCGTTTACGATCTCTCTTCACGGCGAAATATGGGCGTTCCTCGCGCCACGGCCGATAAGACACGTGTTTCGGATTTTCCGCGGTACGACGACGGCATGGCGTTTACGCGCTCGCTATAATTATCAATATTGTTACATGACGGCCGCGATCGAGGACCATACTTATACGTAGGAATAATGCGCGCTTAGGATAATTGATGAACAATCGTGGGAAAAAACGAACGATCGGTATCGGCTGCTTGTTACGATCATTGATTCATTGCGATCGTGTCTATGTTTCTTTTCTTGTTGAAATCGTGCGTTGGAAACAAATCAGACTTGTGCAGGGTATGTATAAGAGACCGGGTATTCGCAGTAGCCTGTGACTGGTCCTTCTAGGTAGTCCAATATGGCTTTTCACAAATGACTATATTGTGCGAAAGTTTTGTATCTTATCCTAGGATTAAGAGCAAGGGAATGAGTCCAGAATAATCCTATAGGATAAGGATCAATCACGTGACTGCGAATACCCGGTCTCTTATAGATACCCTGGATTTGTGGGGAGTGAGGAGTTATCTTCTTCAGAAATATTTGTCAAATTTCGAAGTTCATCCCGCCTCTAGATGATTGAAAGTCATTAAGAGGCTGGTTTTCGAAGACCCCTTTTTACGCCGTGCGCGTAATAATTTATGCACATAGAAACGCGTATGTAGCTCCGTACCGCTTCTCTGTCGGTGAATCAATATTGAAATTTCAATATTTGAACCGTTTGAGTGCTCAAGACTGTCGTGTCGCTCATCAATGTCACTTTTTGCAAACTGCACGATTTTTATATTCATCGCCACGTGTAATAAGAGCTTGATTTAGAATATCGCGATACTTTATAGTGATGGTTTCCTTAGATGGCATCCACATAAATTGTTTATAAGTTTGTCTCTCTCGAATTCGAAGAATATTTGAAGAATGACTTCGCTGTCACACACATCCAATTTAAACGAATCTTTCTCGGTTATATATTGTTCACGTAACAATATGAATCATGGTGTAGTAAAATCCTGCCGGAAGACATGTCGTAAATACAGGAATTTAAATTGGTAAATATCATTCCCGGAAATACATTCAAATTTTATTCGCGAGGGTTAATATAATTCTATATTCGCGAATATTAGAAGCTACGAAATGAATCGGAATATAAAAATTACAAATTTTGCAGTATCGGTGGATCGGTTAACCAAAATTAAACTTAAACAAGCACTGGAGGAAACCGGGCCTTAATCGACGAACGAAACAGTGTGAGACGCGTGTAAACGCAAGCATTGCGCAAAGAATTCTGTCAGGACGGCGGCGCGGCGGTGGCGACGTAAAAGATTACAAAGCGACGCGGGAGCACCGTGGCGCGCGCGATAATTCCGATCGCGCCTCCGCTCCGCCGTATTAATATCCGAGATTCTCACGTTGCCACCTGCGCTCGCCGCGGAGTCGCGAATGAATGGGAGTCGCTCGTTGCGCGCGTAGCACCGAGCGAGAAACTCGCGACGTCGCGTCGTTTTTGCAATCGTATATAATCGCGGCGCGGTCGCGGCTGTAGCGCGTTGGTCACTTGCCGATGCACGGAATTTTTCCTCGACTTCTCGCCAGTCTGACTACGCTCGCGCCATAATCGTTTAACAATGGCGCTTGGACTTTCTCACGCTATTCTCTACGGAGAAAACGATCGCTATCCTCGCTTGAAACAGATCGATCTTGTTGATTAGATAGCCGAGATGATTTTTCAAGAAAATACTTATTATGTATTCAGTACATTTTAGTGATTCCATAATAATCTTTTATTACTCAAAGATCATTGCGTTGTCCTATTTACCTTGTAATTTTACGTTATTACGATATTTACTTTTATATCGTTTTTTAAATTTAATTTTTGTACAAGAGCAACGAAAATTGATGTGATGCTCTCAACAAATTAAAAAAAAAGCTGCTTGAGTTATACACGCGAGTAAGAAACATATTTTTCTCACCGGCTAGTATCTCATTGGTAAGAATTCTTGGGGATGTGATTCGGGGGCGAATCACGACACTGCTGAGGGGACATTACCTGGTAGAAATAAAACTCATCGTGAAGCACGACCGTACGCGTTACACACGGCAGAAAAATGTTGGAAATGCGAACGGCGAACGTGGAATTTGTATAGGAATTAGCAGCTTGCGAAATTAAGCCTCTAATCCTTCGGCGAATCGTACACTTACGTACGATTTCAATTTACATTCGTGCAAATGACTTACTTTATTCACAACTTATCGTCCCGTCGTAAATTTTTAGGCACCACTGATAAGGCAGCGACTAATTTTAGATGATGACTATCGCTTGCCGAGCGGTTGATGTAATTTAAATCCATCTCACTCGACTACTATGAATATTTGTGAAAGAATTCAGTCGAAAAACTTAAGAACTTTGGAGTTGATATTTACTTCAGAAAAAATTCCGGGAAGATATAACCCTACATTACTTAAAAAAAAGAGAGCTACTAATAGGCAACGCTTATTCTGAGAAACCAAATGAGAAGCCCGCCGATATTTTTGCGAACATATTTATGTGAACACAACTGAACTTTGTTTTCCAATTCAATCCTAAAAGCGTAGGGTGTACTATCTATTGCTTTTAACATAACAATTATTTCAAAACTCAATATTTTTGCAATTAATCACAGAAGATCCATCGTTAAAATTATTGTTGATGATTAATTCCTTCCAACCAGATTCGTTTCTATCATCATCAGACAATGATTTGATTTCGTTTAAAAAATCGGTAAGTACGTGAATCTAAGTCTCCATATCCTCAAGGACTACTCGAGATTCGCGTATTTAGGCCGCTATGGGCCACAGAGCGTTACACGTGCAATCCGTTATCGCGGCCTTCCACGCTCGACCAAATAATATCTTATGCATCCTTCGCCCTTAATGGACGAGCCGAGTCCCGCTTATCTCTGATTTAAAGCGGAGGATAATACTTTCGATCGTTTCGCCGTCGCATAAGAATGCATCTGGCGGTCGGTGAGTCAGGGGTTCGGTGCACGAATAAGAATTCGACCTTACGTCCGCGTTGCCTTCCCCCTCGCCTTCGCTCCCCTTTTTTTCCTTCTTTTTCTCCTCTCTCTCTCTCTGTCTTAGCTCCGCGCCGTCTGAGCATATAATAAAACGATCGGGGGAAAGCAAATGAATATTAAGACGATTACTTTAATGGATTTTGATTGAGACGATTTTATCGGAGCAATGAAAGTAAATACCCGCGCTCGCGCGCGCGCGGCCCGCTCGCCAAATTACGACTTCCAACGATTGCATCTTTTAAGTTGCACCTTTGGTCATTCATTTAAATTAAATTTGCTCGCGACAGCAATCACGAAAGGGAGATATCTCGTTCGCACCGAAAAATTCGTGCGAAATAATCGGGGTAATGTTTATTGCCGCGTTTTATTAATTGCGATATATCCTGATATTTTATCCGCTAATTACTTATCGTTCTATCGATCGAAGATTCTTCGAGATGCTCAGAAACGTCTGACGAACCTCCTTCAGATCGCCTGTTTCAATTGTCAATTAATCGCGCGATTTCGGCAGCCATTCGCGGTACTGTCGGAAGAATTTCAATTAAAGGTTACATGACGCGGCAGTATTTACGTGCTATGGGTATGTTAAAATATTAAAATTTATCGCGCGAGATGGAGGCGTCTCTAAGTTTCCTACGACGCGGCATGGCACGACGGACGCGACGCGCGGCGAGGAAGTTCAATTTACTTTTAGACGTCATTAATTCTTGCGAAATTCAATCTCGCAACGCGTAATCCACTTCGTCGCGAGAAGGCGGGACTTAATTTTCGAAGCGGTACTCGATTATTATCCGTTGCCCATTCAACGCGGCCAACACGAGACTATGGACAAGGACGGAGATGAGACGACGCGCGCGTTACTCAGAGATTTAATCAAGCCGAGAAAGTTCGACTATAAGAATTCGTTTATGAAATCGAAAAGTGAAATTAACGTGGCACGTCGGCGTCGCGTCGCATCGTCCGCGCGATCCGCGACGGTAATTGACGTCAGATACCTGAAAGAATATCCAACATAGTGGGATAATGAAAAAAATTAATAACTCTCAAATTAAAAAATTCACGCTAATATCAAGGAGAACAATATTAAATATTATGTTAAAAATACGAACATAATTTAAATTGAAAATTTCACAAAATTATTTTATGTTGTAAAGAACGAATGAACTAATCGGAATTATATTTCTCGGCGAGGCTGTCTAAAATACCGCAGCCAAAAACGGACAAATTAGAAGTAACGCATTGGTGATTAACGACATAAATCATTTTGTGAATTCAATTACTTCGGTAGTTTGGCTGTCTCGTTGACAATCAGCGGGATACCATTGACGGTTATGGTCGTCGAAATAAGTGATGACAATGAGGACCGAATCCGAGAGCTGTACGCTGCAGATGCGAAATAAAAGATTTAGATAAGCCGCACGAATTTCACCGCGCAACAATAGCTCGACGACGTGGGCCGCCGTCTCACCTTAAGATATAGGCCTCGCTACTGCTTAATTGAAGTTTAGATTAAAATGCAAATGTCCAATATATATGCGAGCTGACATGACGGCGCAGCCCT